>CM050520.1:2272330-2509830 GCA_027563665.1 Antrozous pallidus | reverse complement strand
GTGCCCCTGTGTGTGCCTGTGCGTGTGCCTGTGTGTGCCCCTGTGTGTGCCTGTGCGTGCGCCTGTGTGTGCCCCTGTGTGTGCCTGTGCGTGTGCCTGTGCGTGTGCCTGTGTGTGCCCCTGTATGTGCCTGTGCGTGTGCCTGTGTGTGCCTGTGCGTGTGCCTGTGCGTGTGCCTGTGTGTGCCCCTGTGTGTGCCCCTGTGTGTGCCTGTGCGTGCCCCTGTGTGTGCCTGTGCGTGTGCCTGTGCGTGTGCCTGTGTGTGCCCCTGTGTGTGCCTGTGCGTGTGCCTGTGTGTGCCTGTGCGTGTGCCTGTGTGTGCCTGTGTGTGCCCCTTTGTGTGCCTGTGCGTGTGCCTGTGCGTGTGCCTGTGTGTGCCCCTGTGTGTGCCCCTGTGTGTGCCTGTGCGTGTGCCTGTGCGTGTGCCTGTGTGTGCCCCTGTGTGTGCCTGTGCGTGTGCCTGTGTGTGCCTGTGCGTGTGCCTGTGTGTGCCTGTGTGTGCCCCTGTGTGTGCCTGTGCGTGTGCCTGTGCGTGTGCCTGTGTGTGCCCCTGTGTGTGCCCCTGTGTGTGCCTGTGCGTGTGCCTGTGCGTGTGCCTGTGTGTGCCTGTGCGTGTGCCTGTGTGTGCCTGTGTGTGCCCCTGTGTGTGCCCCTGTGTGTGCCTGTGCGTGTGCCTGTGTGTGCCCCTGTGTGTGCCTGTGCGTGTGCCTGTGTGTGCCCCTGTGTGTGCCTGTGCGTGTGCCTGTGTGTGCCCCTGTGTGTGCCTGTGCGTGTGCCTGTGTGTGCCCCTGTGTGTGCCTGTGCGTGTGCCTGTGCGTGTGTCTGTGTGTGCCCCTGTGTGTGCCTGTGCATGTGCCTGTGTGTGCCTGCGTGTGCCTGTGCATGTGCCTGTGTGTGCCCCTGTGTGTGCCTGTGCGTGTGCCTGTGTGTGCCTGTGTGTGCCCCTGTGTGTGCCTGTGCGTGTGCCTGTGTGTGCCCCTGTGTGTGCCTGTGCGTGTGCCTGTGTGTGCCTGTGCATGCCCCTGTGTGTGCCCCTGTGTGTGTGCCTGTGTGTGCCCCTGTGTGTGTGCCCCTGTGTGTGTGCCCCTGTGTGTGTGCCCCTGTGTGTGCCTGTGTGTGCCTGTGCATGCCCCTGTGTGTGCCCCTGTGTGTGTGCCTGTGCGTGTGCCTGTGTGTGCCTGTGTGTGCCCCTGTGTGTGTGCCCCTGTGTGTGTGCCCCTGTGTGTGCCCCTGTGTGTGTGCCTGTGCGTGTGCCTGTGTGTGCCTGTGTGTGCCCCTGTGTGTGTGCCCCTGTGTGTGTGCCCCTGTGTGTGTGCCCCTGTGTGTGCCTGTGTGTGCCTGTGTGTGCCTGTGCGTGCCCCTGTGCGTGCCCCTGTGTGTGCCTGTGCGTATGCCTGTGTGTGCCTGTGTGTGCCTGTGTGTGCCCCTGTGTGTGTGCCTGTGCGTGTGCCTGTGTGCCCCTGTGCGTGCCCCTGTGCATGTGCCTGTGTGTTCCCCTGTGTGTGTGCCCCTGTGTGTGTGCCCCTGTGCGTGTGCCCTTGTGCGTGTGCCCCTGTGCGCTGCGGGGGAGGTTCAGAGGGAGGAGTCAGCGCTCACTGGGCTGTGAAGAGGAAGTGAGCTCTGACACAGGTCACAGCGGAGACGGCCCGCAGACAGGGTGCTGAGTGACAAGTCGGCTCCAGGGACAGAGATTGTGTGGTTTCTCCTCTGTGGGCCCAGACCCTCACGTCCACGGGGACAGAGCGGGCTGGGCGGGTTGGCGTTCGGGGGCAGCGTTGAGTTGGGGAGTGAGGGGGCCTGGGGGTGCGGCGGTGGCTGCCCAGCAGAGTGAGCACACATCACGCCCTCACTGCACCCCGAAACGGTGAACACGCGTGTCACGGCTCCGCCGCGATGGAGCAGGGAGGGCCCGGCGGCGGCTCGGGTCCGGCTCCATCCTCAGTCGGGGCGCGGGAGGCCGCTGATCAGTGCCCCCCCCCCCCCCCCACAGAGCAGTAAGAACCTGTGTTTCCGTAACTAAGGACACTGCCTGGCGGTCTGGAGCGAGCCGGCCCTGGAGTCCTGCCCCCGGGTTTGCCGCGTTTCGGGTCACAACGAGGGTCAGCTGAGCCCCTCCTGCCCCCTCCGGCTGGGCAGGGTCCTGGCAGCTCCCCCCCCCCAGCTGTGCGCCCTCCATCAGGGCTCTTCCAGGAGAGGGTCTGCCCCCCACAGTGTACACCGCCGCCTCATCCCTTCCCGGGGGCCCAGGTTATTCCCAGCTCCCTCTTCCATCCCCCGCCCCCCGAACCCCCGACCCGGGCTGCCTGGGCCAGTAAGAGAGCAGGCCGCCTGCAGGTGTGTGTGGCCCCGGGGGGGGGTGTATTGGGGGGAAGGGTCCCAAGCTGCCTCCCTCCCAGGACTGCAGACGCCTGGCAGTAGGGACAGGGCCCGCTGCCACCTCTGTGAACACTCAGCAGCAGCTGGGGGCTCAGTGGTGAGGACAGGCGGCCGCCCCATCCAGTCCCCCTTTTTCAGAGGTGCCTCCGTCAGTAGCCAGTCACCTGCCGGGGGCTGGGGGACAGCACCGCTGGTCCCTGCCTCCTCAGCCCGGCTGTGAAGGGCTGGGGGCTGTGGGGGACTGTGGGGGGCTGTGGGGGCTGTGGGGGCTGCTGGGGGCTGTGGGGGCTGCTGAGGGCTGTGGGGGCTGCTGGGGGCTGTGGGGGCTGCTGGGGGCTGTGGGGGCTGCTGGGGGCTGTGGCCGGCTGCTGGGGGCTGTGGGGGCTGCTGGGGGCTGTGGCCAGCTGCTGGGGGCTGTGGGGGCTGCTGGGGGCTGTGGCCAGCTGCTGGGGGCTGTGGGGGGCTGTGGCCAGCTGCTGGGGGCTGTGGGAGGCTTTGGGGGCTGCTGGGGGCTGTGGCCGGCTGCTGGGGGCTGCTGGGGGCTGTGGGGGACTGTGGGGGGACTGTGGCCAGCTGCTGGGGGCTGTGGGGGACTGTGGCCAGCTGCTGGGGGCTGTGGGAAGCTTTGGGGGCTGCTGGGGGCTGTGGCCGGCTGCTGGGGGCTGTGGGGGACTGTGGGGGGCTGTGGCCAGCTGCTGGGGGTTGTGGGAAGCTTTGGGGCTGCTGGGGGCTGTGGCCGGCTGCTGGGGGCTGTAGGAAGCTTTGGGGGCTGCTGGGGGCTGTGGGAGGCTTTGTGGGCTGCTGGGGACTGTGACTGGCTGCTGGGGGCTGTGGCCGGCTCTTCCTGCCTCTGAGAGCCCCAAGGCGACAAGCAGCTGAACCGTGAGTGGCCAAGAGCCAGGATCAGGAAGGCTGAGTGGACCCCGGGGTGCCCTGGCCCCTCCCTGGCCAGTCTGGCCCGTTCTCTGACCCCCACTCCTGCACAGCTCCCACCCACCTGCTATTTACAGAGAAGGTCAGACTTATTTCCTTTCTAAAAGGCCTATTTTCTGCTCCTGCTTTTAAAACGCAACGGGTTTGACTGTTGAGTGTCCTCCCTGCAAACCCCCGAGAACTCGGGCTGCACCGCCCTCCACGGAGCGCCCCTCCCCCCGCGGCCACATGTGACGCCCGTGGCCCAGATTTTATTTTCTTTCTTTTTGTTAAATATATTTTATTGATTTTTCACAGAGAGGACGGGAGAGGAATAGAGAGTCAGAGACATCCACGAGAGAGAAACGTCGATCAGCTGCCTCCTGCACACTCCCCCCCCCCACTGGGGATGTGCCCGCAGCCAAGGAACATGCCCTTGACCCGAATTGAACCCGGGACTCTTCAGTCTGCAGGCCGACGCTCTATCCACTGAGCCAAATAGGTCAGGGCTAACGATGTTATTTTTGCTGCCACAGAAAAAAAAGCATGTGATTTCCAGAAAGCTTCCCCGAGGTTTGTTTTGTAAGTCGTAAACTATCCTAAAAGGGATCACGAGCCTTTCAAGGCGACCTCCTGCAAACCCAGAGACCCGTGCACCAGCAGGTGTGGAGAAGGCCCGCGTGCGGCCCCAGGAGGTGGGCCTGGCTGGCAGGGCCCCGGGGGCCGGAGAGGACCGGGCGGCTCCCGGGCAAGGCTGACCCGGGGCGGCCAGTCCTGTGGCCCCCAAACAACCAGCTGGGTCCGCCCGCCTGTCTGTCTGCTCTGCCCTCCTGTCAGCCGTCCTCCCGCTGGCCTGCGGCCTCTGGGCACTGCCCCACAGTCTGTCTGTCCGTCTGTCCGCCTGTCCGCCCGCCTGACTGTCTGCGCTCCCTCAGGACGCCTTCCGCGCCTTCCACCAGGACCTGGGCTTCGTGCGCAAGTTCCTGCAGCCGCTGCTGATCGGAGAGCTGGCCCCCGGGGAGTCCAGCCAGGACGGCACCCAGAACGTGAGCAGGGCCGGGCGGAGGCTGAGCCATCATGGGGGGCCTGGGGAAGGGGCCTGGGGGGTGCAGGGGTTTTCTCTCCTCTCCACGTCCAGCGTGGAGAGAAGAGGGGGTCCGGTTTCTGAGTGGAGGAGCTGGGGACTGAGAAATAATAGAAAGAAGAGAGGACACAGAAGTAGGAATAAAAGCTGGGGCCGGGTGGAATCTCTGTTCTCTGATGGGGAGACAGGAATCCAAACCCACCAGCAGCGTGTTTGTTTATACCAAATACAAAGGGGTTTCCCCGGGAAAAACTTAGGGTCAAAGGAGCTTAAGTGGGCCCAGGCCCCACTCATTCCCTCATTCCCGGGGGGCTCGGCTGAACCTACATTTCAAGCCCCTCTCCCCGACACCTGGAGCAAGTTAAGAGTCAGTACTGATAACGCACCCAGCCTTCTTGGTGGATGTGTTTCCAAGACCCGGCTCTGCCCGGCGCCTCGGACTCAGCTGACAGTGATTTAAAGATGCTCAGGGGCCTTCCCGGGGGGCCCTCCACAGGAGGGCAGGGCCGGAGCAGCTCCACCGGCAGTACCCCAGGGCCACGGCTGTCTGCGGCCCCTCCCGGGCAGGCAGTAGGGAGAGCTGCGGGAACACCTCCAGGAGCTCTTCTCTGCTCTGGGCCGGCGTCCCGTCTACAAGAAGCTTGAAGGGCTCAGCCCTCTCTGGCCGTGTCTGCTTCTCACAGACCCCCCACTTTTTGCAGGGGAGCCTTTGCCTCCAGGTAGCAATCCAGGTCACACCCCAAGCCTGTTGCTCCTGTATCTCCGACCCCTTTGGCCACACCCCTGGGGCCTGGCATGGGAGGAGGGGCTGTGGGGCATTTCTGGGGACAGCTGGGACTCGGCTCCCTCCCCTGATGGGCCCCTGGCCGCCGCAGGCACAGCTGGTGGAGGACTTCCGCGCCCTGCGCCAGGCGGCCGAGGACATGAAGCTGTTTGAGGCCCGGCCCGCCTTCTTCGCCCTCCTGCTGGGCCACATCCTGGCCTTGGAGGTGCTCGCCTGGCTGGTCATCTACCTCCTGGGCCCCGGCTGGCTGCCCAGCACGCTCAGCGCCCTCATCCTCACCGTCTCCCAGGTGACCCCGCTCGCAGCCTCAGTGCCCGACGCACACACGCGGACATCCTGGACTCACGCGCTGAATGAATGAGTGAGTGAATGAATGAATGACGAGTGAATGAATGAGTGACCGAGCAGACACACTCGGACATTCCGGACTCACGCGCTGAATGAATGAGTGAATGAATGAATGATGAGTGAATGAATGAATGACCGAGCAGACACAGTCGGACATTCCGGACTCACGCGCTGAATGAATGAGTGAGTGAATGAATGAATGACGAGTGAATGAATGAATGACCGAGCAGACACACTCGGACACTCCGGACTCACGTGCTGAATGAATGAGTGAGTGAATGAATGAATGAATGAATGACGAGTGAATGAATGAACGACCGAGCAGACACACTCGGACATTCCGGACTCACGCGCTGAATGAATGAGTGAGTGAATGAATGAATGAATGAATGACGAGTGAATGAATGAACGACCGAGCAGAGACGCCATAAGGTGTGTTTCTGAGGGTCAAGCTGCCTTTTTTTTTTTATCTTTATTGTTCAGTTTATTAATTACATTGTTTCCCCTTTTTTATCCCCCTATAGCTCCCCTCCATCCTGTACCTATCCCACCCTCTACCCTCACCTCCCCCTCCCCACTGTCCTCTCCCATTGTTGCAAGATTTTTGTCCAGTCTCTTGCTGTACTTCCCACAACCCTTTTCTCCCCAAGAATTGTCAGTCCACTCCCTCTCTATGTCCATGTCTCTGTTACATTCACCAGTTTATCCTGTTCATCAGCCTATCAATTCACTGCCTTTTTAAAAAAATATATATATATTATTGATTTTTTACAGAGAGGAAGGGAGAGGGAGAGAGAGTTAGAAACATCGATGAGAGAGAAACATCCATCAGCTGCCTCCTGCACAGCCCCAACTGGGGATGTGCCCGCAACCAAGGTACATGCCCTTGACCAGAATCAAACCCGGGACCCTTCAGTCTGCAGGCTGACACTCTATCCACTGAGCCAAACCGGTTTGGGCAAGCTGCCTTTTATTTAACCAATTAATACATTATTTGAAGTGGAAGGAGGGAGGGGAGGAGGGAAGAGAGGGTAGAGAGAGAAGTGTCTACCTTGACCGGGGAATCGAACCGGCGACCTTTGGGCCGACGCTGTAACCACGGAGCCGCCGGCCAGGCTTCAGCTGCATTTGAAATGAGCTGAGGAGGCTCCTTCCTTAACCCTGTCCGTGCCCAGGGCAGGCAGCCAGACGCCCGAACGCAGTGTTCTGGAAGAAGAGGAAGCTGGCAGACCGGTCCTAAAGGGGACCGGTAGCTGTGGGGGTGCCCTGTGGGCTGGGCGCTCCAGGGCTGGGCGCCCCGGCGGCCAGCACCCTCCCTCCCCCGTGGCCGGAGTCCCGGGCCAGGCCCCCTGAGCCTGCCCTCCCCCCAGGCCCAGAGCTGGTACCTGCAGCACGACCTGGGCCACACATCCGTCTTCCGGACGCCCCGGTGGAACCACGTGGCCCAGCAGTTTGTGATGGGACAGCTGAAGGTGAGGGCGGGGCTCTGGCGGGCACGCGGGGGTGAGCCGGGGTGGGCACGGCCCGCCCCCCTGAGCCCCGTCTCCCCGCAGGGCTTCTCCGCCCACTGGTGGAACTTCCGCCACTTCCAGCACCACGCCAAGCCCAACGTCCCCCACAAAGACCCGGACGTGACCTTGGCGCCCATCTTCCTCCTGGGGGAGTCGTCTGTGGAGGTGCGTGGGGAGGACGCGGGCTCGCACCTGCTGGGCCTGGCTGCCGAGGGGGGACCGGCCCCTGACCAAGCCCCCACTCTAGTTCCAGGCTGAGCCCTGCCCCGGGCTGCCCCCCACCACCACCCCCTCTGCCGTGACGGGCGCGGTGGCTAGAGCCTAGCCTTGTCGTTGCCCAGTGGCCCCCACCGGCCCCCCGGCCCTGCCCGGGAGGAGGGGGCCCCGGAGAGCCGCCCCCCCAGCCGCCGCCTGTCTCCACAGTATGGCAGGAAGAAGCGCAGATACCTGCCCTACAACCACCAGCACCTCTACTTCTTCCTCAGTGAGTCCCTCTGCCCCGATGGGTGGGGAGGGGGGGTGGCGGGGGTCACCTGAGCCCGCACTGTCCGCTCGTGCCAGCCGGGCACTGCTGGCAATCCCTCAGGGCAGGGGCACCTGCCAGCCGTGCTCATCACAGCGCCTCCAGCCCCTGCTCTGCCACCCCCGCCCGCCCGCAGCCTGTACTCACCACCCCGTTGCTGCGCCTTTGCCCCTGCTGGCCCCTCCTGGGGTGCCCTCTGCCGGTCCTCACGGCCCCGCCCAGAGCTTTTGGAATTCCTCCCAGCCCTCACGTCAGGGCGGTCCAAAGCCCTAGAGGGCTGGAGCAGTTGTTGGGGTGCCCGGGGTGAGGATTCACGGGGGAGGGGGGGTCACGGAAGGCTGGCCCTGACCTGCAGGAGGGACACGGAGACGGGGAGGCGAGGGTCGGCCTGAGGGGGCTTGGCCGTGGAGGAGAGAGCGGGGACCAGGTTTGGGGGTGCGGGAACCGTGCCTGGCTAGGCCCAGCACCGAGCCCCCGGGCGTCCCGGACTCGCACCCCCCCCCCCCCCGAGGCCAGCGGCACCCCCTGTCTGACCTCTGCCCTCGCAGTCGGGCCGCCGCTGCTCACGCTGGTGAACTTCGAGGTGGAGAACCTGGCCTACATGCTGGTCTGCCTGCAGTGGCAGGTGAGTGGGGCGGGGGCCCGGCCAGCCCTGTCCTCGAGCACAAACAGGTGTGCGTGCCCGTACAGCCGGGTGGCACTGCACAGGGGGGCGGCCAGTGTCTGCTGAGAGCCTGGCACGGGGTGGGGGGCGGGTGTCCTCCCGGGGGTGGGGATCTGCCGGGGTGACTCCACTCAGCATTGGTCTCCCAGACAGGGGTTTATTGGGGTTTTTCTCTCTTTGCCACGTCCCGCGTGGAAAGAAGAGTGGGTCCAGTTGCCGAATAGAGGAGCTGGGGGTTGAGAAATAAAAGAAAAAAATAGACAACGCAGAAGTAGAAAATGAAGCTGGGGCCGGGTGGAATCTCTGCTCTCTGATGGAGAGAGAGGGAGTTCCAGTCCAAACACAGCCTGTTTATTGATACTAAAAGTAGGGACCCGGTGCACGGAATTCGTGCACTGGGGGGAGGGGAGGGGTCATCCCTCAGCCCAGCCTGCCCCTTCACACATACTGGGAGCCCTCAGGGGATGTCCTACTAACTACTCACCCCAGCCTGCCCAAGCCATTGCCCTGCAATGGGGCCCATGGCTGGCTCTGTCCCAGCAACGCCCCCACCCCGGACCCGGGCCTTCGCTCCAGCCCGCTCGAGCCTGGGTAGCACGGGCCTTGACCCCACCACCCCAGCCCAGGCCTCCTTCCTGGCCAACCCCCAGGGCCCTATGGCATGGCCACCTCGGCCCCGCTCATTCCCGGGGCTCGGCTGAATCTACATTTCAAGGGCCCTCCCCCCAACACCTAAAGCAAGTCAAGAGTCAGTACCGATACCGCATCCAGTCCTTTTGGTGGGTGCGTTTCCAAGAGGCGGCTCTGCCAGACGCCTCGGATTCAGCTGACAATGATTTAAAGATGCCCAGGTGTCTTCCCTGGGGGCCCTCTACAAGGGTTCCCCACCTAACCTCCCCCTGGCACCCTCACTTCCGAGCTCAGTGGGCAGGGCAAGGGCCCCTCCCTCCCCCTGGCGGCAAGGGCCGGTGTCCTGGCCAGGGCTCCGAGGCACCTCAGGCAGAAAGGGGGTGACTGCGGCCCCCCCTGTTGGCTGCTTCTTGACCCCTGCCCTCCGCCCTCCCAGGACCTGCTCTGGGCCGCCAGCTTCTACTACCGCTTCTTCCTGTCCTACACCCCCTTCTACAGCGTCTCCGGGGCCCTGCTCCTCTTCGTGGCCGTCAGGTACGGCTCCCACCCTGGCGGCCGGCCGGCCTCAGAGCCTCCCCTTGCCCATCTGCAGGACGGGCCAGCAGGACGGCCTCCCTGGGTGTGGAAGACTCAAACGACAGGAGAGAGGCGGGCTCCCCGGCCCCGTGGCTGTCCACTGTGGGGGCTTTCTCTCCTCTCCACGTCCAGCGTGGAGAGAAGAGGGGGTCCAGTTTCTGAGTAGAGGAGCTGGGGGTTGAGAAATAAAAGAAAGAATAGCGGACACAGAAGTAGAAATAAAAGCTGGGGCCGGGTGGAATCTGTTCTCTCTGATGGGGAGACAGGGAATCCCAACCCAAGCGCAGTGTATTTGTTTATTCTAAAATAAAAAGGGGTTTCACATAAAAAAAAAAAAAAACCTTAAAATCAAAGGAGCTTAAGTGGGCCCAGGCCCCACTCATTCCCGGGGCTCCACTGAATCTACATTTCAAGGCCCTTCCCCCGAAACCTGGAGCAAGTTAAAAGTCAGGACTGATAAGGCACCCAGCCTTCTTGGTGGATGTGTTTCCAAGACCCGGCTCTGCCCGGCGCCTCGGATTCAGCTGACCCTGATTTAAAGATGCCCAGGGGCCTTCCCGGGGGGCCCTCCACAGTCCACCTCTGGGCTCAGCCCGCATGGAGTCTGTGCTTCCCACGCCGGCGGGGGAGGGGGTGCCGCAGCCCCATTGTACAGATGAGCAAGCTGAGGCCGGGCCGCTGTGCCTGCGCCTTCCCCGCAGGGTCCTGGAGAGCCACTGGTTCGTGTGGGTCACGCAGATGAACCACATCCCCAAGGAGATCGGCCGCGAGAAGCACCGGGACTGGGCCAGCTCGCAGGTGGGGGGGGGACGGGGGGGGCGGGGTCACCTCCTGGAGGGGGGCGGGGTCACAGCTGCAAGGAAGGGGGTCCTGAGGGGGCTGCCAGGTCAGGGCACCCGTGGGCTCGGGGCTTCGGGCGGCCTCCCTCACCTGAGCCCCCCCTCGCCCCCGGCAGCTGGCGGCCACCTGCAATGTGGAGTCCTCGCCCTTCATCGACTGGTTCAGCGGGCACCTCAACTTCCAGATCGAGCACCAGTGAGTGCGGCGGCCCGCAGGGGCGGGGCGGGGGGGGGCAGGTCCGGCTCCCGGGGCCCGGGAGGGGGTGAGTGGGGGGGAGGCGGGGATGGGTGGTGGTCCCTCTGCACCCCTCCTCGGTGCCAACACACGCCCTCCCGCCCCCAGCCTCTTCCCCACGATGCCCAGGCACAACTACCACCGGATCGCCCCGCGGGTCCGGGCGCTGTGCACCAAGCACGGCCTCGACTATGAGGTGAAGCCCTTCCTCACCGCCCTGGTGGACATCGTCAGGTGGGGCTCCCGGCAGCTCCCGGCCCTGCCCACCGCTCCCCACAGCCCGCTCTGCACCCCAGCACCCCCCCCGGCCCTGCCCGCCACTCCCCACAGCCCGCTCTGCGCCCCAGCACCCCCCCGGCCCTGCCCGCCGCTCCCCACAGCCCGCTCTGTGCCCCAGCACCCCCCCCCGGCCCTGCCCGCCGCTCCCCACAGCCCGCTCTGTGCCCCAGCACCCCCCCCCGGCCCGGCCCGCCGCTCCCCACAGCCCGCTCTGCGCCCCAGCACCCCCCCCGGCCCTGCCCGCCGCTCCCCACAGCCCGCTCTGTGCCCCAGCACCCCCCCCGGCCCTGCCCGCCGCTCCCCACAGCCCGCTCTGCGCCCCAGCACCCCCCCCGGCCCTGCCCGCCGCTCCCCACAGCCCGCTCTGCGCCCCAGCACCCCCCCCGGCCCTGCCCGCCGCTCCCCACAGCCCGCTCTGCGCCCCAGCACCCCCCCCGGCCCTGCCCGCCGCTCCCCACAGCCCGCTCTGCGCCCCAGCACCCCCCCCGGCCCTGCCCGCCGCTCCCCACAGCCCGCTCTGCGCCCCAGCACCCCCCCCGGCCCTGCCCGCCGCTCCCCACAGCCCGCTCTGCGCCCCAGCACCCCCCCCGGCCCTGCCCGCCGCTCCCCACAGCCCGCTCTGCGCCCCAGCACCCCCCCCGGCCCTGCCCGCCGCTCCCCACAGCCCGCTCTGTGCCCCAGCACCCCCCCGGCCCTGCCCGCCTGCTCCCCACAGCCCGCTCAGCGCCCCAGCACCCCCCCGGCCCTGCCCCCCGCTCCCCACAGCCCGCTCTGCGCCCCAGCACCCCAGGAGCGGACCCGGGAGGCCTTGCCCATCAGCCTCCTGTCCCCGGCCGCGGCCTCCCCTCCCAGCCTCCACGCGCCGGCCCCTGCCCTGGGCCCAGGCCCGTCTGAGGTGCCACCGCACTCCGGACCCCTGCCTTCTGGGCCTGGCACCCCGCAGGGCTCGCAGGAAGCAAGTGCCTAAAATAAGGAAACGACAGAAAACCGATGGAGTCAGGGGCGGGCCGGGAGCCCGGGCAGGGGGACAGCGGCAGGTGGCGGGCAGGTGGCCGGCTGTGAGGTGACCGGGAGCAGACAGGCAGGCGGGGGAGGGCTGGCCATGGAGACGTCGGGGGAGAACATTCTGGGCAGGGAAAGCAGTGCACAGGCCCGAGGCAGGTGCTGGTGTGGGAGCTGCTGAGCAGGGCCGGGGAGGGGGAGGGAGGGGGAGGGAGGGGGGGTGCGGCAAGGATTAGATTCTGGGAAGATGCTCTGGCTGCAGGAATGTACGGAAGGGGCCAGGGCAGACCCAGACCGAGCAGCCAGGCTCCCGCAGCGAGGAACTTGGCAGAAGCCTGGGCAGTGGGGGGCAGGGCGGACTCCCCACCAGAGCCTCCCACCTGTGCCCGGACCCGCGCTGTCCCCTGTGCGTGGCTGCCCTCCCTCCCTCCGGTGTTGGGGCTCCTGCTTCTCCTTCGTGGCCCTTCCCGGCCCATCCTCTGGCCCGGCCCCACAGCCCGGCCCGGCAGCACACCCGGCACAGCCTTCCCGACGAGCCGCTGCTGTTTCCGGCTCCTCTGCCTGACGGCGGGCCGCTGGCGGGCCAGGGCCGGGCCTCACCAGCCCCTGGGCTGCAGGGGACGGAGGGACAGGCCCACCCTGCTCCGCCTGGACTCGCCTGGCCCCACCCCTCCCCCTGCTCCCACGCCAGGTCTAGATCCCACTCTAGGTCCTGAGAGAGGGTGGTCTCTCTTCTCAGTCCACCCCTCACCCCCACCCAGCGGCCCCACCCCAGGGAGGAGCGGGAGGAGGGATGGGGACCCCCCTGAGCATGCTCATCCTCTTGAGGGGAGGGGCTGGTATCGTGCAGTTGGGTTCCCAACACCCACCCCCACCCCTGCCTCCCAGGTCCCTGAAGAAGTCCGGCAACCTCTGGCTGAAAGCTTACCTCCAACAGTGAGGGGGGCCCCGGGGGGCCCCTCGGCCAGCGGGCAGGCTCCACCCGCCTCCTCCTGGCCCTGCCGCCTTCCCTCCGCCCTCTGGCACCCCTAAGGCCCCCGCTCTGGGCCCAGCAGGACAGGGGCGAGGGGGACGGGACGTGAAGCCACAGGTGAGCACGACTCGTTTTCCTGGAGCCAAAGTTTAGGCATCCCGTTATTTTTATATAAAGACAAACCCAGATCTGTGTTGGAATAAAGTATGGAACTTGCATGAAGTTTGCAGCTGGAATCTGCCAAGATCTGTGGGGGTTTTCTCTCTCTTTCCCACGTCCGGCGTGGAGAGAAGAGGGGGTCCGGTTTCTGAGTGGAGGAGCTGGGGATGGAGACATGAAAGAAAGAAGAGAGGACACAGAAGTAGGAATAAAAGCTGGGGCCGGGTGGAATCTCTGTTCTCTCTGATGGGGAGACAGGAATCCAGACCCACCAGCAGCGTGTTTGTTTATACCAAATACAAAGGGGTTTCCCCGGGAAAAACTTAGGGTGAAAGGAGCTTAAGTGGCCCAGGCCCACTCATTCCTTCATTCTTCATGTGTCTGTCTCTCTGTGGGCCTGTGGTTTGGACAGCTCTGTGGAGGGAGGGCTCAGGGCTTCCTGAGACGGGAGGAAGGGGGAGCTGGGCCGAGGGCCCCCTGCAGGCCCGCCCCCCCCCCCCCCGCTCCCCCTCCTCGCTGCAGTGCAGCTGCTCCAAGCTGAAGGGAGGTTCCGTTTGTGTGTTTGTTGTTTTTTTTTTTAAATGTTTTTGTGGGTTTCAGAGAGGGAGAGAGAGACAGACACGTGAATAACGACAGAGTCACCGGTCAGTTGCCTCCTGCATGCCCCCCACGGGGGACCGAGCCCACAACCCAGGCAGGTGCCCTTGACCGAAGAGAAGCCAGCCTGGGACCCCTCCGTCAGCAGGTCGACACTGTCCACGGAGCCAAACTGGCTGGGCGGAAGGTGCCATCTGAAGCATGTCAGCGATTTAAAAAAACATGTTAAAATGCTGAGCTAGAGTATTGGAGGGCCTTTCTAGGGTGGGGGCCGGAGTCTCCCCACCAGCTGCCGGCCTGGCCCCCACTGTATGAGGCCCCCACTGCCCTGGACTGGGGTCCCCTCCGGAAGCAGAAGGGCACAATACTTCAGCTCTTCCTCTGTCCTTCCTGGGGTCACTCGACCCCCCCCCCCCCCGGTCCATTCCCCAGGGTCCCCTGTGATCTGGATTCTGGCAGCCCCGGGCAAGTCTGGCTCCGGGCAGGACTCGGGGGGGTTAATCAGCCTCTCTGAGGGGAGTCTGACGTCCTGGGCCTAGGGAAGATAAAGATGTTGTGGGAGGCTCTTGGCTGAGAAGTTTATTTACACGTTTGTGCCTGCGATTCACCGCCTCGGGGCCACCGCCTGCTCTGACTCCGTTCTCTGAGCCTGTGGACTCCTGGCAAGGTGTTCTGCTGGAAGGCAATCCCTTCTGTCTGGGCCGGCCCACACTCAGGGCGCCCGCACATTCCTTCTGCCAGGAGTCCCCTTCCCGCGGGGTTCCCCAGGTGCCAAGGGTGCCCGTGGGTGGCACCCCCCGCCTCCCCCCCCCCCCCCCCCCGGGGCAGACGGGCCGTGCGTTTCCGGGGCGGCTCTGATGCCTCATCGGGGAGGCAATAACACTCTGGCCCGGCCCCTGGCTCAGTCTTGTGCACAGGAAGGTTGCTGGCTTGATGCCCAGACAGGGCGCACACCTGGGTTGTGGGTTCGATCCCCGGTGAGGAGTGTGCAGGAGGCTAGCCCATTGATGCTTCGCTATCACACCCATGTTCTCTCCCTGAAAATCAATTTTAAAAATATTAATAATAATAAAAAGCTACGGTACTTAAAAACAACAGGGCACGGCCTCACCCAGCGCGGCCGCTGAGCCTGCAGCGCCACCCAGGGGCGCCCGGAGTCACTGCACCATCGTCGGCAGGCCATGCTCCCTGCTGCCCCTGGTGGTAGCCCTGGGGAGTGCACCCTCATCAGCAAACTGGTGGTTGCCTAGGAGCTCGCTCACAGGCCCCTGGGGACACCCCCCCACCCCCTTTCCGCCTGCAGCTCTCTCCTTATGGTCTGGGAGCCTGGGGGTGGGGGTCATCCCCGCCCTCCTCCCTGTCCCCCATGCTGGGGCCCAGGGGAACCCCCCCTCCCTACAGCTCTCTCCTATGGTCTGGGACCCCCCACCTCCTCCCTGTGCCCTATGCTGGGGCCCCAGGGGACAGGGTACCGCCCTTCTGCGGGCGGAGCGCTCCCTTCCCTCAGGCCACTGGGTAACAAGAATCTGGGAGCGTGTTCGGGATTTGTGCGAGGGGGGCCGAGGGTCCTGGGTGGGGCCTCTGAGAAACCCGTGTCCCTGCTCAGTGGTGCCCACAGAGCCTTGGGCCCCGAAGAAACGCAATCTAAGAGCCCCTTGTGGGCTGCCCCGGCGGGGGGCGGGGGGGGGACAGAGGAGTCTCGGAACAGACCGGGCCCTGCGGGTCGTGTCCCCAGGGGCTGGGAGGGTGACAGCTCCGTGGGGACAGGCCTGGCTCTCCTGGGTCTCCCCACAGCCTCCCCTCCGCCCCCCGCACCTGTCCGGGGCACTGGGCCGCCAGGTCCTCGCGGGCCGGTCACTAACCCTCCAGGACACTGGCTCCTAAATGCCCTCCAAACGGCACATTCACGCCCGGCCAGTGTGTGGCTCAGTGGTTGAGCGTCAACCGTGAGCCCGGAGGTTGGGGTTCGAGGCTCGGTCAGGGCACAGGCCTGGGCTGGGGGCTGGGTCCCCCATCTCCGGTCGGGGGCGTGCAGGAGGCAGCTGCTGGACGGCTCTCTCACCATGGGTGTTTCTAGCTCCCTCTCCCTCCCCCTTCCTCTATCTGAAATCAATTTAAAAAGCAATTAGCGAGCCGAAACCGGGGTGGCTCAGCGGATAGAGCGTCGGCCTGCGGACTGAAGGGTCCCGGGTTCGATTCCGGTCAAGGGCGTGTACCATGGCTGCGGGCACATCCCCAGTTTGGGGGGGGGGATTGGTGCAGGAGGCAGCTGATCGATGTCTCTCTCTCATCGATGTTTCTGTCTCTCTCCCTCTCCCTTCCTCTCTGTAAGAAATCAATAAAATATATGTTTTAAAAAATTAATTAACTAATTAGAAATAATTTTAAAAGAAGAAACGTTCATGATGGCGGAGGCCCAGCATGCTGGGGGCCACTTGTTCTGCTTAGGAGCGGCCAGACTGGTTAGAAATGAAGCTCCTTCTGCCGAAACACCAACCTCAACAAAGAGACACAGTCCAGCCACAGAGCACGGAGCTCTGGACCAGCCCTCCCCTCGACCGCCGCCCCCTCCGGCCTCCACGTCCTCAGGGATGGCTGTAGGGCCTCCGGGACCCATAGCTTCTCACTTCCTGTCCGGAGGGCCGGGCCTGGACGGGGCGGTGCCCCCGGGACAGCTGAGGGGTCGGGATTGGCACCAGCTGTCACCGGAGTGTGGCCGGTCACTCCGGAGGGCGGCCCTTCCATCCTGCCCCTTCTCGAAGGCGGCGAGTGTCCCGAGGACGCCCCGAGGAGCTGGCCGGGCCAGGGGCCGTCTCGGGGGCGCCAGTCTACACGCCGCCCGGGTGCCCTGCCAGCCCCCCTCTGCGCCGGGCACTCTGCCCATGCCCCCCTCCCCCCAGTGACACACTTTGATGGGGGCGGCCCTCAGGTCGCTGTGGGTGAACTCTGGTCTGCTCCAGGCTCCACGCCGTCTGGCCCAGCCCCTGGCTGGCATTTGGCGGGGCGAGGGGGGCGGGTCTGGGCTGGGAAACAGCCTTCCCTTGTGGGACGTGGAGGGTGAGCCAAGCCCTGGGTTCGGCCTCGGAGGAGGACGCTTCGGGCCTTGGGGTCTGCGTGTTAAGGTGGCGCAGCTCTGATGGGGTTTGGGGGTCAGGAAGCCATGATCCGTGCTCCCCAAGAGCCTTAGGTTAGGACAGGGCCAGCAGGTATGGGCGTCCCGGGGTCCTGACCCAAAGGTGAGACTCGGGGGAAGGTGGGGGGAGAGGTCGCCGATGCACCCGGAGCCCCCACAGCCTCGCGTCCATCCGGCCTGTTCCCCTGGACCTGTGGCTGGGGCATCCTGGAGCCCGGAGCCCAGGGGCCCAAGGAGGGCAGCGCTACCCACTGAGCCGGGCGGTCTCTGCCCCCAGCTCAGGCTGCTTCCGCTCTTCAGTCCGATGGCTGACCCTGCCCGCCAAACTGAGGTCACAGGCCACACAAGCGGGGGACGAGGGTCTCCTGTGGAGATTGGGGGACACCCCTGGGTGGACCACCCTGACCCTCTGGCCCTTCCCCGGCTTGTCCAGCTGGACCTGCCCCCTGGGCCAGCCCAGAGGCGGTGGTCACGGAGCAGCGTGGGGGGCCCAGCTCATTCCCTTGGGCTCTGCCCAGGCACCTGCGGGACTGCCCCCCGGACCCCGTCTCTGTAGAGGGCCGCTCCCAGGGGAGGCACCTGAGCATTTTTTTAAATCGTTGTCGGCTGACTCCGAGGCGCCAGGCAGGGCCCCGTCTTGGACACGCATCCATCACTCTTAACTCGCTCCAGGTGTGTGTGTGGGTGGGCCGCTGAAGTGTAGATTCAGCCGAGCCCCAGGAATAAGGGAGTGAGTGGGGCCTGGGCCCACGTAAGCTCCTTCGATTTTAAGTCTTTTCGTGTGAAACCCCTTTGTATTTTAGTATAAACAAACACACTGCGTTTGGGTTGCAATTCCCTGTCTCTCCGCCAGAGAGCAGATTCCACCCAGCCCCAGCTTTAGTTCTACGTCTGCGTCCGTCTGTTCTTTTCTATTATTTCTCAGTCCCCAGCCCCTCTACTCAGTCACGGGACCCTACTCCTCTCTCCACGCTGGTCGTGAGAGGAAAACCCCGACACGTCCCCCTGACACTGGCTGAGCCCTGAGGCCGGTGGGGCTGGGACCTCCCGGGGTGCGGGGCCTCAGGGAGTTATGTCCTCGGCCGTAGATGCTCTCGCCCAGGGGCGTGTGGAGCAGGAAGTGAGCCGAGGGGGGCGGCAGAAGCCGGCTGACGCTGATGAGGCTGTGGGCGCACACGGCCCGGGGTGAGGGGATGGCGATGGCATGGCTGCTCCGAACACTCCGGGTGGGAGCTGGGTTTGCTGGGGGGGGGGGGGGGGGGGCGGGCAGGAGGAGGGTGGCCCGTTTCTCTGGATCCTTTGTCCAGGGAGGCCTCGGGTGGGGCCGGGGCGCAGGGGAGGGGACAGAGGGGCTGCCAGTAGCCTGGCTCAGCTGCCGCCCGTCCCCCACCCCCAGCATCAGCGGGCGTGGATTGAACGCATCAGAGAAGTGAGAATAAAATTACCTCTTTATTTCCAAAAAGTGGGGGGTGGGGGAGCAACGGGATAAAAAGGAAGGCCAGTTCCCCACGGACCCATGGGCCGAGGGACAGCTGCTCCAGCCTGTTCTCGGCAGCAGAGCCGTGGGGAGGCCTGTCGCACCAGACACTGTCCCTCAGGCCGAGCTGGCCCTGCCCCGCAGCTGAACACCGGTCAGTGGGTTAGGTTTCCAGATGCAGCGGCCCCGGTGCTCCAGGGGCGGGCTCCTCTGCCACCCCCACTCCTGTCCCTCAGCTCCTGGCCTGCAGCCCCAAACTCCTCCCACTCGCACCTCTACGCCGCCCCCATCAGGCCCCCCCCCACCCCCTCCGCGACACTCCCATCACCTCCTGGGCTCCCTCCTCTGCCCCGCTGCCCCCCCCAACCCCCCCCACACACAGACAGAGCCTCGGGGAGTGAGCACGGCTCAGCCCCCTGGCCAGGGGAGGTGGCCAGGGGCAGATTGTCAGCACACCAGCCCCAGGGTCACCCCGCGGCCCGATGCACCCGCAGTAAAGGCTAAACCAGCAGCGGGTGCGAGCGGAAGGCAGCCCTTGGAGAGGGGTCAAAAGCTCAGAATCTAGGTGGCCCGACCGGGACAAAGGTCAGGCAGGGTGGGGTGGGGCTGAGCCTACGGGCCCCTGACCTCTGCGGGCGGCCCGGGCCGGGTCACAGGCCAGGAGCAGGAGGAGGAGGCTGGGAGGGGGTGTGGGGGGGACAGACAGAAGTGCTTCAGCCTGGTCAGGGTCAGCCTCTCGCTGCACAAAGGCAGCCTGGGGGCCACAGCGGGGCCGGGCCGGGGTGAGGGGGCAGAAAGCAGCAGAGGGGGAGGGGTGCTGGGGGGCAGAGGAGGGAGGGAGGGCCGGGCTGCAGGCGGCCTCTGGAGAGATGTGTGGGGCAGAGCGAGAGGGCAGGCCTGGGCACCTCTCTGCTCCCGGGACTGGCTGAGGGGGCCCCCCAGGGAGGGTGCTGAGGGCACAGTGGAGAGGAAATCGGCCTCAGGGACACCCCTCAGCACAGAACCCCGCCTGCCCTGCAGCTGCTGCCACCTGCCCCCCCTCCACCGCGCCCGAGGGCTGTGCTGTCATTTGTGGAGGTAGGCGTCCAGCCACAGCTCCCCAGACTTCTTCAGGGACCTGGGGAGAAAGGGGGGCAGTCAGGGGCGGGGGGAGGACGGGGAGCCCTGGGGGAGGACGAGGAGAGGACGGGGAGCCCTGGGGGAGGACGGGGAGAGGACGGGGAGCCCTGGGGGGCCTCAGTGGGGTGCAGGGGCCTCCTCTCACCCTCAGCCCGGGGCTGCAGCGCACGGCTCCAGAGGAGGACAAAGGGAAGGCCCCCAGCCCCGAGAGAGGCTTGCTCGCCCCCTCCTCTGCGGTGCCCGGCCTCCCCCCACGGTGTCCCCCAAACCCTCACCGGACGATGTCCTGCAGGGCGGTCAGCAGCGGCTTCTCCTGGTACTGGATGCCGTGCTTGGCGCACAGGGACCGCACCAGCGGCGCCACCTTGTGGAAGTTGTGCCGCGGCATGGTGGGGAAGAGGCTGGGGGAGAGGGGGAGTGAGGCCGGGATCCCCCTGCGGCTCTCCCCCTGTGCCCAGGGCGGCATGGTGGGGAAGAGGCTGGGGGAGAGGGGGAGTGAGGCCCGGAGCCCCCCCCCCCCCCCCGCGGCTCGCCCTGTGCCCCCCGCGGCGGCTGGCACGTGGGGGGCTGTTCGGGACGGCTGTGCTGGGCTCTGGGGACCGGACGTCCATCTGACGCCAGAGACAGAACACCCCGCTTTTCTAAAGAGGAGACCCGGGCCCGGCCGGTGGTCAGTGGTTGAGCAGCGACCTTTGACCCAGGGGCCAGGGTTCCGTTCCCGGCGGGGCCGTGCCCGCTCGGGATCAGGCCCCGGGGGGGGGGGGGGGGGGGGGGCGTGCGGGAGGCAGCAGGGCAATGCTCCTTTCTGGTCAGTGATGTCTCTCTCCTTCCCTTCCTCTCCGAGAGCAATAAAAATCTTCTTTTAAAAAACTGAAATCAGTAAAAATCTATCTTAAAAGTAGAAAAATAAAAAGGAA
This sequence comes from Antrozous pallidus, assembly GCA_027563665.1. Lineage (NCBI taxonomy): Eukaryota > Metazoa > Chordata > Mammalia > Chiroptera > Vespertilionidae > Antrozous > Antrozous pallidus. The sequence continues at coordinate 2,489,692 of CM050520.1, read as the reverse complement.
ACGAGTGAACGGCAGGGGTGAGAGGAGGAGGCGGCAGGAGACGGGGATGAGGGGCAGCAGGGATGGGGGTACGGGCCAGCGGGGCCTCAGTTTCCCCGCAATAAGGAGGGAGGGGCCGCCCTGCCCGCCAGGCTGGGGGTTAAGGGGAGCTCCCTGACCGGACGCTCCAGCCCCACGGGGTGGGGTACAGGGCACCCTCCCGGCCTCAGTGGGGCTGGCGGTGGAGAGGGAGCCCCAATACTGCCCTCCGCCCGCTGGGGGTGCCCCCCTGCATGTGGCCGCCGGCCGCCCCACTCACTGGTGCTCGATCTGGAAGTTGAGGTGCCCGCTGAACCAGTCGTTGAAGAAGGACTGCTCCACGTTGCAGGTGGCGGCCAGCTGGGCGGGGGGAGGGGAGGGGAGGCCGGGGGTGAAGAACGGGCCTGTCTCCTTCCCACGTGGCCCGCTTCGCGCCCCCCCCCATACTGTTCTTCCCTGGAGCCCCCATCCCGCCCCGTCCCCCCGCCCCTCCCCAGGAGCCGCCCTTTCCGAGTCGCCCTGGGCCCAGCGGCGGAAGGAAGGTGCACCCCGGGAGCCCCGCCCGGCCCCCTGGCGCCCACCTGGCTGCTGAACCAGTCCCGGTAGGGCTCCCGGTCAATCTCCATGACTATGTGGTTCATCTGCGTGACCCACACGAACCAGTGGCTCTCCAGGAACCTGGGGGGACGGGGTGGGGTGAGGGGGGGAAGGGGGGCATTGCTCAGCCCGGAGCCCTGCCCGCTCTCCCGGCCCAGCTCCTCCCCGCACCCCGGGCGGCCCAGGCGGGCGAAGCGGGTAAGTCGAGGTGCCAGGACGTGAGGCCTGGGGGTCCCCTGGTCAGGGAGGGGAGGTGGGGACTGGGGAGAGGTGAGGGGAAGGGGGGGGCTGGGCCGCACCTGATGAAGTTGAGGAAGAGGATGGCGCCCAGCACCCCGTAGAAGGGGATGTAGGTGGCGAAGAAGCGGGCGTAGTAGCTGATGGCCCAGGCCAGGTCCTGCGGGAGAGGCGCGGTGAGCCCGGCCCTCCTCCCCGAGCTGCACCCCGACCCCGTGCTGCACCCCGACCCGCGGAGCTCCCGGCCAGTCCGAGGGCTGCAAACCAGGGTCTGGGAGCAGGAAGGAGCTGCCTGCTCTGCTCCCGGGGGTTCGGGGTGGGAACAGGGGAGGGGACCCGGGACAAGTGGGGGCCCCGCAGGGAGGGGCCGGGAGTCTGACCACGCACCCCTCCCGCAGGCTCACGAACAGCCCTGGGGTCTGTCCGGACTCCCGAGCCCAAGGGATCCCCTCCACGCTCACCCAGCACGGGGGGGGGGGGGGGGGGGGGCGCCGAGGACAGAGCCACGGCCCCCCGCCTCCGGGCCACAGCGGAGCCTCCGCGGGGCTGCCCTCCCCGGGGCTGGGGGCACACAGCGGCCCCTACCGCCCAGCGCCCCATCTCTCCCCGCCCCCTGCCCCCGCCCCCCAACACTTTCCTCCCCGGAGGAGCCGCTTCCTGTGGCGCCTCCTGTGGCTGTGGGTGCTCCCCCAGCTCTGCCTCCCCCCACCCCCTGCAGGACGGGAGGACCTCCCACGGGCCCCCCAGGGCGGGATGTCAAAGGGGGCGGAGCTGCCTCCGGGCTCTGCAGCCCCCGCACCACGGGCCGCCCCAGATCTTCCTCCCGGAACCCCGACCCCGCACCGCGCTCCGAGCCCCGACCCCGCACCGCGCTCCGAGCCCCGACCCGCACCGCGCTCCGAGCCCCGACCCCGCACCCCCGACCCCGCACCGCGCTCCGAGCCCCGACCCCGCACCGCGCTCCGAGCCCCAACCCCGCACCGCGCTCCGAACCCCGACCCCGCACCGCGCTCCGAGCCATCGCAGCCTCCGCCCTGCCGGGGCCGGGTCAGGGCCAGCCTGGGGGGGGGGGGGGGGGGGGCCGACACACGAGCCCCCAGCCTGACCCGGCCCGGCCCGGCCGCGCCCCCTGCAGGCAGCTGACCAGGGCTCCGGGCCGAGCCCATCCAGGCCTGCCTTCTCCGTGTCACAGGCTAAAGGAGGTGCTGGGGGCAAAGGTCATTTGGAGCCCCGGCCTCCAAGGACAGGCTGAGAGGTCCCTCAAACACCCGCATGGAAGAGGGCTGGTGGTCCCGGGGTTCGAGACCTGGGTCCCCGGGCCTGTCTGGCACGTAGGAGCCTCCATGGGGGGGGGGGGGGGGTTTAGGGTTAGGGTTAGGGTTAGCGTGGGTCCCCGTGATTCTCAGGCACAGAGTCTGGGAGCAGTAGGAGGCCCAGCTGCACCCCATTTCCCGGCGGGGAGGGCAGGGCCTGCAGGGGGGGCCTATCGGGTTGCGGGCGGCTCCAGGTGCGGGTCAGACCCCCTTTTAGTTCCTTAGGGAACAGGTTTTTTTTAAAAAATGAACTGGCCCTAACCGGTGTGGCTCAGTGGACAGAGCATCGGCCTGCGGACTCGAGGGTCCCGGGTTCGATTCCGGTCAAGGGCACGGACCTTGGCTGCGGGCACATCCCCGGTGGGGGGCGTGCAGGAGGCAGCTGATCGATGTTTCTCTCTCATCGATGTTTCTGACTTTCTATCCCTCTTCCTTCCTCTCTGTGAAAAATCAATTCAATATATTTTAAAAAGAAGAGATATCCTGTCCCCTGCAGGAAGCAGACTGAAACCCCAGCGGCATGGGCTGGCCCGGCCCACATCGCCTCAGCCGCGGCCTCCGGCCCCGGGAGCCGGGCGGACAGCGGCCACCGAGGCCAGACCCTCAGGAGGAATCGTGCCACCCGGCTACACAACCGGCCGGTGGGGGCCGGTCCCCACGCGCGCAGACGCAGACCCGCGTGCGGGGCAGACGGGGCAGACGGAGCGAGGAGGCGCGTGGAGGCCCCCGTCCCCCCCAGAGCCGCCCGGCGGCCGGGACGCGGGGACTGGCCGGGCACAGCAGCTGGCCGCCCGCACGCCTCGCCTGCGCGGGAGCCGGCGCCCCTCCCTGCCCACGTGTGACCCGCTCGCGGTCTCAGGGACCTGGGGGGGACACAGGAGGCCCCGCTGGCGCAGAGCGGGGAGGCGGGCCGCCTGTGGGTCTGGCCTCCTGGCCTTCTGGAACTTTCTGAGGGCTCTGCCAGGCCCTGCTCCCGGGCTCCCCTGAGCCTGGGGCCCTGCGGCGGGGGCAGAGCCTGCCGGCTCCGGGCAGCCCAGAGCAGGTCCTTTCCCGAGGAATAAGGCAGCGCCCGAGCCCCCCCCCCCCGCCCCCGGCCCCGACGCCCCGAGACTCACCACCCAGTCCTTGCGGACGATCATGGTCATGATGATCTGATACTGGAAGTACATGGGGATGAGCAGCGGCGGCCCGACTGCGGGAGAGGGCACCGGGCACTCAGCGTCCTGTCCCTCCGGGCCCTCCGCCCGCCCCCCGTCCCGTCCCCTGTCCTGTCCCTCCGGGCCCCCCCCTGTCCCGTCCCCTGTCCTGTCCCTCCGGGCCCCCCCCTGTCCCGTCCTGCCCCCCGGGCCGCCCCCCGTCCCGTCCCCTGTCCTGTCCCCTGTCCTGTCCTGTCCCTCCTGGCCACCCCCCCCCGTCCCCTGTCCTGTCCCTCCAGGCCCCCCCCCCGTCCCGTCCCGTCCCCTGTCCTGTCCCTCCGGGCCGCCCTTCCCCCCCCCCCCGTCCCGTCCCGTCCCCTGCCCCTGTCCTGCCCCCACCCTGCCCCCGTCCTGTCCTGTCCTGTCCTGTACCCCTTCCCATTCGGTCCCTGTACCGTCCTATCCCCGATCCTGCCCCATCCCGTCCTGTCCTGTCCCCGTCCCGTCTCCCGAGCCGTCCCATCCGGTCCCGCCCTGCACAGGAGCGAGGGCCCTGCTGGCCTGGCCGTCCGTCTGAGTGCGGGGGGAGAGGGGGGGGCTCTGCAGGGCGGCTGCTGCGGGCCCTTTCCTAACAGTCAGTGCCACTTTGAGTCCGAAAAGGGTGGCGGTGAGGGGTGAAGAGTGAGGAGTGAGGGGTGAGGGGTGAAGGGTGAGGGGTGAGGGGTGAGGGGTGAAGAGTGAGGAGTGAGGGGTGAGGGGTGAAGGGTGAGGGGTGAGGGGTGAAGGGTGAGGGGTGAGGGATGAGGGGTGAAGGGTGAGGGGTGAAGGATGGCAGCAAGGGGTGAAGGGTGAGGGGTGCAGAGTGAGGGATGAGGGGTGAGGGGTGAAGGGTGAGGGGTGAAGGATGGCAGTGAGGGGTGAAGGGTGAGGGGTGCAGAGTGAGGGATGAGGGGTGAAGGGTGGCGGTGAGGGGTGAGGGGTGCAGGGTCAGGGGTGAGGGGTGAGGCTACGCCTCGCACTCACTCAGGAAGAAGTACTCATGCTGGTGGTTGTAGGGCAGGTATTTCAGCTTCTTCATGCCGTACTGAGGAGAGAGAGGGGGAGAGGGGGAGAGACAGGGGAGAGACCCTGAGTGCCGACGCCTGCACCCCGGGGGCCGGGGGCCGGGGGCCGGCCCTGCCGGAGCTCAGGCTCAGGGCCAGGCCACAGGGCCGGGCGGCGGGACCTGCACCGAGAGCGCGGACTGGCGCCCGAGCGTCACCGGGAGCTGCTGGAGAGCGCAGCCCCCAACGGCTCTCCCGGCTCAGCCCCCAGCGCTGGGGGTGGGCAAGCTGCCGCCTCCTGGGGAGCCCCCAGGCCAGGGGAGCAGCTGCTAGAGCCGGGTGGGGGCTGCGGCTCCTAAAAAAAATCGCTGGTCCAATTCCCCGTCGGGAGACACGCCTGGCTGCAGGCTGGACCCCGGGAGGGGCCGTGCGGGGGGGGCAGCAGCCCGTGGATGTCTCGCTCTCACACCCGTGTGTCAGGTGCCGGCCCCGGACACGGCTCCTGGGCAGCCCCCCGCCCAGGCCCGAGGGCCAGAGCCGCCTCTCCACATCCATCCCCACTCCCGGCGGGAAATGGGAGCGCGGGGCAGAGAAGCTGGGGCCGGCTCCCCGCGAGGACAGAGGACAGTGGCTCTCACACGGGGGGTGGGGGGGGGGGTCTGTGGGCTCCCGCACCGAGGCCCGGCGAACAGAGCCTGGCTGTCCCAGGCCTCGCCTCCCGGCACCAGGGCAGCACCCCCTCGGCTCCCCAGGCCCCACACCCAGAAGGTGTGTCCATGTGCAGGCTGCCCTGGAGCGCCCAGTCCTGGGTGGAGGGGCCGCACTGGGGGGGGGTTCGAGGGGAACCCCGAGTGGCCTTTCAAGGAAGGGGACAATGCAACCGCCCAGGGGCCTGGGAGGCACGTGACCCCCAGAACAGGCTCAGCCCCCAGCGGGGGGCGTGCAGGAGGCAGCTGATCAGGGATTCTCTCTCATCGTCCATCTCTCCCCCCGTCTCCCTTCCTCTCTGAAATCAATAAAAACACATTAGACACACACATACTCTCTTTCTCTCTCTGACACACACACTCTCTCTCTCTTTCTCTCTCTGACACACACACACACACTCTCTGCCTCTCTCACTCTCTTTCTCTCTCTCTCTCTCTCTCTCACACACACACACACACACACACTCTCTGTCTCTGTTTCTCTCTGTCTCTGTCTCTCTCTCTGACATACACACACACTCTCTGCCTCTCTCACTCTTTCTCTCTCTCTCTCTCTCTCTCTCTCACACACACACACACACACACACTCTCTCTCTCTCTGTCTCTGTCTGTCTGTCTGTCTGTCTCTCTCACACACACACACACACACACACACACACACTCTCTCTGCCTCTCTCTCTCTCTCTCTCTTTCTCTCTCTCTCACACACACACACACACACACACACACACACACCAAGGCTGGGGTGATCCAACAAACACATTTCCCTCAATGGCCACTAGGTGGTGGCCACCGCAAGGCCCCATGGGACGCAGGGGGCTGGCTAGAGCAGACGCCCGGCTGGGTGCTGGCGCCCCTTTTTCTAGCTGTGCCCTGGAGCAGTCGCGCCCTCTCTGGCCTTGATTGTTCCACCTGTAAAATGGGTTTGTGGCGCGCGGCCCCCGAGTGAGCAGGACGAAGCGATGACCCGCGTGCCGCGCTCAGCTCAGGGCGGGGCCCCGGACTTGCTCGGCAGGAGCGCCTCCCTTCCCCACTGGCCCCCACACCCCTCTCCTCCAGGACAGCCCGCACCCCTCAGGGAGAGGGCTTGTGGGGGGCCGTCGGAGGGGAGCTGCGGGGGGCACAGAGGGTGCTTTCGCCCAGGGAGGTACAGGTGCCCCCCCGCCGCGTGTCCAGACCCCAGGAAAGGCGGAGGGGCCCGGGGAGGCGGGCCAGGGGCACAGGGAGGGAGGGGCACTGCCCGAGAGGGCCTGGCTTCCCGGAGTTCCGCCGGCCTCTGCCCAGCCCGGCCCCCCGCGCCCGGCCTCTCCCGGACCACGAGGCGGGCCTGGGTGCCAGGGGCGCCCACAGGGGACTTTTCAGACCGGGAACAGAATGTCCAAGGAGGACAAGGGAGCTCCTTGTCTGCCGGGAGCGGGGGAGGGGAGCCGTGCAAAGTCCAGCACCGGCCTGTGGGAACCTGCGAACTCCCCCGGAGAAGGAGCAACGGCCACCACCACCCCTCCCCACCTCCCCGTCCCCCCACCTGGGCATGCGCAGAGCAGCGAGACCCCAATCCCAGCTCCGGCCCCCACAGGGAGGGCTGGCCATCCAGGGGCTGTCGGACCTGGGAAGCGGGGTTGGTGGGGGGCGGGGGCGTCCGGGCTGGGGGAGGAGGGTCCGGGCAGGGAGGCGGGGAGGCTCGGTGCCGGGACAATGGCCCCCAGACGTGGCCAGAAGGAGGATGAGCAAGGTCAGGCGGCCCCGTGCTGGACGCAAACACAGAGCGGAGCCAGCGGGAAGGAAGGGGCTGCGTTCCCACCACTTTCTTCTTTAAAAAATGAAAGAGCCCTGGCCGGGGTGGCTCAGTGGATAGAGCGTCGGCCTGCGGACCGGAGGGTCCCGGGTTCGATTCCGGCCAAGGGCACAGGCCCGGGTTGTGGGCTCGATCCTCAGTGTGTGTGTGTGTGCGGGGGGGGGGGGGGTTGTCCAGGAGGCAGCGGATCAGTGCATCTATCTCATTGATATTTCTGTCTCTCTAGCTCTCCTTTCCTCTATAAAATAAAAAAGTACATATTTAAAAACATTTTTTTGAATAAAATAAATGTCTATTGATTTCAGAGAAGGAGAGAGAGAGAGAAACATCCGTGATGAGGGAAAATCGTGAATCGGCTGCCTCCTGCACGCCCCCCTCCCCACGGGGATCCAGCCTGCGACCGGGGTGTGTCCCCTTGACCGGAATCGAACCCAGGACCCTTCCGTCTGCAGGCTGACGCTCTGTCCACTGAGCCGCACCAGCGAGGGCTAAAGGTGCAGATTCTTTCGAGAAGATGGGAGGCGGCCCACACCAGGGGGTGACCAGGTCCCGTCCCCCAGAGGCGTCAGCGCGAGGACAGGCGGCCCGGCCCGGCCCGGCCCCGGGAGCGCCCCCTGTGCCACCGAAGAGCGGTCTATGCGTCAGAGCAGTGAGAGGACCTTGGGGGGGAGGGACTTGCTAAAACGAACCAAACAACCCTCCCGGAAGCCATAAACCAGAGGGCGGGCAGCCTCTGCGGGGAGGGGGGGTGCGGGGAGGGGGGCCCTCTGGAGCGCTGGCGGGCGGCCACCGGGTTACGGCGGGGAGATAAGGGCGGTCTGGGGGGCTGGGGGGGCCTGATACAGAGCACAGCTCAGCCAGGAGCCCCGAAACAGCGGCCCTGTCCCCCCAAAGGGAGAGAGGATTTTGCGCGGAGCATGTGGCTGCTTAAGTGCGACCGGCATCTGGGTTCCCGACCCCAAACCTCCGCCCGCCCGCCCTGCCCACCAGCGGCCGGAGAGGCGTCTGCAGGGGGGCCCCGGGAGGAGGGCTGCCCACTGCCGGGGCAGGGAGGGGGGGTTAGGCGGACAGGAGACGCCTCCCTGCCAGCACTGCCGGGGGCGTGGGTCTCGTTGGGGGCCGGGCGCGCACGTCAGCTCGGCCGGTGGCTCCACAAGGGGCACCCCCAGCAAGGGCGGCCCCTGTCCCGCTGACCCGGAGGCCTGACCCCCACCAGAGCCAGGGCGCTTCTGGGAGAAATGCTTGAGCATGCACTTTGCCAGGGACCCCCATTTGAAGCACTGGGTTCTGGCTCGTTTACCTCCATGTGCCCGGGCCTCGGGCACCCCTCTGTGGCGGCCAGGAGGCGGAGAGGCCGCTCCTCCCGGTGGAGCGGGGGTGCCCGCCCCGGGGACCCGCACGGAGCTCCAGGCTCTGCTGACCAGGCCCCCCCGCCGCCAGGACCTGGGGAGCCCCTGCCCTCGCCCGCAGGTGCCCAGGCCGCCCCAGAGCAGGGACGGCCTGTCTTTGGCGTCCCCGAATCAAGGGGGTGTCCGTTTTCTTTATGGGGAAACCGAACCCTGACAAGGGCCGGCAGAGGGGTTCCGCTGTCTTAAAGAACGCTTTGAAGGAGGACGTTGCTTAAATAACTTGAGGGGTTTTGTGAAAAGGAAATTATAAAAGCGGGGTGGGGGGTAATCACGGAAGAGGGACGGAGCAGAGCCTGGGACAGCCCTCGACGGGTCACTGGGCTGGGCGAGATGTGGGCGCTCACACAGAGGACACACAGGCAGGTGGGCTCACACACAGAGGACACACAGGCAGGCGTGGGCTCACACACAGAGGACACACAGGCAGGCGTGGGCTCACACACAGAGGACACACAGGCAGGTGTGGGCTCACACACAGAGGACACACAGGCAGGTGTGGGCTCACACACAGTGTGTGGTCACAGCATGTGGTCACAGGCCACCCAGGTACATAGCTTTTGGGGAAGCAGAGGTAGAAACAATAGGAGACTTGCTTTCCCATCTTGTATATTTTTGTGCCACTTAAATGCTTATAATAGGCATGTCCTATCCTATCTAATACAATAGTTATGTGCAAATTAACCATCACTCTGCTACACCCACAAGCCATGCCTACAAGCCAATCAGGAGTGAGTATGCAAATTAACCCCAACCAAGATGGCTGCAGCCACAGAGCAAGCAGGAGGGAGGCCTAGGTTTTCCACACACCCTGCCGGGCCCAGGGCTCCACTCCAGGCTACAAAGTTTCAATTGTAGAACATAAATAAATCCCAGATTCCAGGGCCTCCTCTTGGGTTCCCAGGAGTTGTGGCCAGCCTGCAAACCACCATGGGCCCCTTGCCCAGGCTGTCCCGCACCCCAAGGGAACCCCCACCCTGATCAGACACTCTTCAGGGCAAAGCAGCTGGTCCCCACCCATGCACCAGGCTTCTATCCTATCTAATAAAAGAGTAATACGCAGATTGACCATCACTTCAACACACAAGAGGACTGCCCCATGGGGTCAAAGATCCTGCCCCCATGTGGACACAAGATGGCCACCACAAGACGGCCAGCAGGGGAGGGTAGTTGGGAGGGACCCAGGCCTGCAAGAAAGGGCAGTTGGAGACAATCAAGGCTGCAGGGGAGGGCAGTTAGGGGTGACCAGGCCAGCAGAGGAGGGAAGTTGGAGTGACCAGGCCTGTAGGGAAGGGCAGTTGGGGGGGACCAGGCTGGCAGAGGAGGGAAGTTGGGGGCAAACAGGCTGGCAGGGGAGCAGTTAGGTATCAATCAGGCTGTCAGGGGAGTGGTTAGGGGGTGATCAGGCTGGCAGGCAGGAGCGGCTAGGGCAATCAGGGAGGCAGGCAGGCGAGCAGTTGGGAGCCAGCAGTCCTGGACTGTGAAAGGGCTGTCGGACATCCCTCAAGGGGTACCAGATTGGAGAGGGTGCGGGCTGGGCTGAGGGACACCCCCCCATGCACAAATTTGGTGCACCGGGCCTCTAGCATTTACAATAAAAAATGCACTGATATTCAAACGAGGCCGCAAGACAGAGCAGAGGGAAAAGACGCGCTGTCAGGTCTGGGCCTCACCTCCACCACCCGTGTGACCCTGAAGCAGCCCTCCTGCAGGGGGCGCAGGGGGCCTCCCCGCCAGGCCCTCCAGCGTCCAGGCCTGGGACTCCACACCCGCTTCCTGGGGCTGGCCCTGGATGTCTTCCGAGCCCCCTGTTCACACGCCCCATACACACTGTGCCTCTGTCCACACCCCCCATTCATACACACACATCTGTCCACGCTGCCTCCCGCTCCCTCCCCGGCCCAGCTCCCACCGTCCCCCTTCCCTGCCCCCCGGCCCCCGGCCGTCCTACCTCGACGGGCTGCCGCAGGCCCAGCACGAACACGTGCAGCATGTTCACATCCGGGTCCTTGTGGAAGATGTTGGGCTTGGCGTGGTGCTGGAAGTGGCGGTGGTTCCACCAGTTGGCGGAGGCGCCCTGTGGGGGGGGGGGGGGGGGCGGGTAGTCAGCGCCGGGGGACGGCCCTCTCGGGACCGGCTCCCGGACCGGCCCCGCCCGGGCTGGGGGCCCAGGGCCCCGTCACACGCCCCGCCGGTGCTGGCTCAGGAATGGGGAACCCCCCCCCCCGGCCCATCTCCCCAACAGGAAGGCAGCGATGACGGCGAGGACTGGCGGGGCAGCCCCGGGGGCGCGCCCTCTGCACCCCTGTGGGCCCCGCGCCCGCGGTGTGTGCGGAGACGGGGTTCAGGGCGGGAAGACGGGCCTGTGGGAGCCCCGGAGAGGGAAAACACGGCCCACAGCCCCGGCCGGTGTGGCTGGGTGGATGGGGCGTCGGCCTGCGGACGGAGGGGTCCCGGGTCCGATTCCGGTCAAGGGCACGTGCCTGGGTGGTGGGCTCATCCCGAGGCGGAGGGGCGGGCCACAGGCGGCCAATCAGAGATTCCCTTTTATCTCTGATGTGTCTCTCCCTCCCTCTCAAATCAATAAAAAAAGAATCAGTCGGTGAATGCATCGACGAAACAACAAAGCGATGTTTCCCGTCCATCAGATAAAACGTTTTTAAGAAACGCCATAAAAGAAAACGAACGGAAGGACAGCACGTGGCCGAGGGAGCCTTGTCCAGGGGCGGGCCCCCCCCCCCACCCCAGTGTTTATTCAGAAGAGCCAGAGCGGGAACAGCCCGTCGACGGCTCCCGGGCCGACACGCAGGCGAGCAGGACGTGGCCGGCCGCAAGAGGCACGAGGGACCCGTCACCAGACACCTTGTGTCCAGCCCACAGGACACACGGACGACCCCGTGCCTACGAAACGCCCGGAGGAGAGGGACCTAGAGACGGGGAGAGGGGGGCCGGGGCCGGGGCCGGGGGCGCAGGATGAGGCGGGCGGTGCCGGCAGAGAGGCGGGGGTTTCTTCTGGGGGTGAGGGAGAGCCTCCGAAACGGACTGGTCAAGTCAACGGCTCCGACACGTCTTACACGTGCTTTTACTTGGTCTCAGAGAGGGACAGGGAGAGGGAGAGGGAGAGGGAGAGGGAGAGGGGCAGGGAGAGGGAGAGGGAGAGGGACAGGGAGAGGGAGAGGGGCAGGGAGAGGGAGAGGGAGAGGGAGAGGGACAGGGAGAGGGAGAGGGACAGGGAGAGGGAGAGGGAGAGGGAGAGGGAGAGGGACAGGGAGAGGGAGAGGGAGAGGGGCAGGGAGAGGGACAGGGAGAGGGACAGGGAGAGGGAGAGGGACAGGGAGAGGGAGAGGGGCAGGGAGAGGGAGAGGGAGAGGGAGAGGGACAGGGAGAGGGAGAGGGAGAGGGGCAGGGAGAGGGAGAGGGAGAGGAGAGGGAGAGGGAGAGGGAGAGGGAGAGGGACAGGGAGAGGGAGAGGGAGAGGGGCAGGGAGAGGGACAGGGAGAGGGGCAGGGAGAGGGACAGGGAGAGGGACAGGGAGAGGGAGAGGGAGAGGGAGAGGGACAGGGAGAGGGAGAGGGAGAGGGACAGGGAGAGGGAGAGGGGCAGGGAGAGGGAGAGGGAGAGGGAGAGGGAGAGGGAGAGGGAGAGGGACAGGGACAGGGAGAGGGGCAGGGAGAGGGTCAGGGAGAGGGACAGGGAGAGGGAGAGGGAGAGGGACAGGGAGAGGGAGAGGGAGAGGGACAGGGAGAGGGACAGGGAGAGGGAGAGGGAGAGGGAGAGGGAGAGGGACAGGGAGAGGGAGAGGGAGAGGGAGAGGGACAGGGAGAGGGAGAGGGAGAGGGACAGGGACAGGGAGAGGGGCAGGGAGAGGGACAGGGAGAAGGATAGAGAGTCAGAAACATCGATGAGAGAGAAATATCCATCAGCCACCTCCTGCACACCCCCCACTGGGATGTGCCCGCAGCCAAGGCACATGCCCCTGACCGGAATCGAACCCGGGACCTTTCAGTCCGCAGGCTCACGCTCTATCCACTGAGCCGCACCGGCTTTGGCTGGCTTGTCCTCTCTAAATGGCGAACGGGACCATGGGAATTGTACCCCAACGGGGTGTTTCACACAGACAGGGCCTGACGCCGTGGGCCAGCGACAGCCGGCGGCGGACACGCTGTGCCCAGGGGCGGCCAGCCAGGCGTGCGGGCGGCCCGGCTCACGCTGACCCCGGGCAGAGGCCCCGGCTCACCCTGACCCCGGGCAGAGGCCCCGGCTCACCCGGACCCCGGGCAGAGCCCCCGGCTCTCGCGCTAAGCGTCCAGCAGGCGAGGAGCATCGCACGCACTTCTTTCTCGGCCCGGAGCGTCTCCCGTCCAGCCCCCAACCCATCCCGAGGGCGCGGCCCTCCACGGGGCGAGAGCCGTCCCATCGGCCCCTGAGGGTGGGGGTGGGGAGGGTGCAAGGATGAGAAGGGTGTGGGGTGAGGAGGGTGGAGGGTTCGGGGTGGGGGGTTCGGGGTGGGGAGGGTACAGGGATGAAGAGGGTGTGGGGTGAGGAGGGTACAGGGATGAGGAGGGTGTGGGGTGAGGAGGGTGGGGGGTGGGGGGTGGGGGGTTCGGGGTGGGGAGGGTACAGGGATGAGGAGGGTGTGGGGTGAGGGTGGGGAGGAGGGTTCCATGTTCGGAGGGTGCAGGGTGGGAAGTGACGGGGTGGGGAGGTGGGAGCAGCTGGGGGGGAGGTGGTGGGTACGGGGAGAGGAGGAGGAAGAGGAAGGGGAGGAGGAGGAGGAAGAGGAAAGGAAGGGGAGGAAGAAGGAGAAAGAGGAAGAGGCTCACACTGCGCCACTGGCCCAGGAAAGGTTCCTCTGCCGGCCGCACGGGCAGCTCCGATAAGGAGCCGCCACTGACCGAGAGGCCAGGCCGTCAGACCAGCGGGGCTGTGGCTCCAGAGACAGGCCGTCGGCCTCCGGCGGGCGGAGCTTCAAGCTGGGGCCTGGCCCCGGGGGGGGGGGGGGGGGGGCTCACAGCTGGGGGTGCACCCGGGCACGGCGTTTACCTTCAAGTGGCCGATGACGAACTTGTGGACCAGGTGGTTCCATGTGGACTTCTTGTAGACGGACAGGTGGCCGTAATCGTGCTGCAGCCAGCCGGCCTGCGCCTGGGGGGGGGACAGGTCTGTCCCAGCGGCACACGGCACGTGTGGCTGGGCCAGGACTGCAGTGCTGGGGGAGGGGGACTGCGGTGCTGGGGGAGGGGGACTGCCGTGCTGGGGGAGGGATGCAGTGCTGGGGGAGGGGGACTGCCGTGCTGGGGGAGGGGGACTGCCGTGCTGGGGGAGGGATGCAGTGCTGGGGGAGGGGGACTGCCGTGCTGGGGGAGGGGGACTGCGGTGCTGGGGGAGGGATGCAGTGCTGGGGGAGGGGAGCAGTGCTGGGGGAGGGGAGCAGTGCTGGGGGAGGGGTTGCAGTGCTGGGGGAGGGGGACTGCGGTGCTGGGGGAGGGATGCAGTGCTGGGGGAGGGGAGCAGTGCTGGGGGAGGGGTTGCAGTGCTGGGGGAGGTTTTGCAGTGCTAGGGGAGGGGTTGCAGTGCTAGGGGAGGGGTTGCAGTGCTAGGGGAGGGGTTGCAGTGCTAGGGGAGGGGTTGCAGTGCTAGGGGAGGGGTTGCAGTGCTGGGGGAGGGGAGCAGTGCTGGGGGAAGGGAGCAGTGCTGGGGGAAGGGAGCAGTGCTGGGGGAAGGGAGCAGTGCTGGGGGAGGGGAGCAGTGCTGGGGGAAGGGAGCAGTGCTGGGGGAGGGGAGCAGTGCTGGGGCAGGGGGAGCAGTGCTGGGGCAGGGGGAGCAGTGCTGGGGGAGGGGAGCAGTGCTGGGGCAGGGGGAGCAGTGCTGGGGGAGGGGAGCAGTGCTGGGGGAGGGTTTGCAGTGCTGGGAGGGGAGCAGTGCTGGGGGAGGGGAGCAGTGCTGGGGGAGGGGAGCAGTGCTGGGGGAGGGGAGCAGTGCTGGGGGAGGGGAGCAGTGCTGGGGGAGGGGAGCAGTGCTGGGGGAGGGAAGCAGTGCTGGGGCAGGGGGAGCAGTGCTGGGGGAAGGGAGCAGTGCTGGGGCAGGGGGAGCAGTGCTGGGGGAGGGGCTGCAGCGCCGGGCGGGTCGCGCTCACCTGCGAGGTGGCCAGGACAAAGGCGGTGATGAGGGTGGGCACCCAGCCGTTGCCGAAGTAGAGGACGGTGAGCCAGGCCAGGCTCTCCATGACGAGGATGTGCGCCAGCAGCAGGAGGAAGAAGAGGTGGTTGGTCTGGAAGAGCTTCATGTCCTCAGCCGCCTTCCGCAGGGCCCGGAAGTCCTCGGCGATCTGGGACTGCGGGCGGGGGGGGGAGGCGTTAGCACCGGGAGCTGTGGGTGCCCCTGCAGGCACCGCCCCCCGCCCCCCGCTGCTGGGCCAGGCGGGTCACCTCCACAGCCTGCCCCGTGCACCCCCTCAGAGCACCCCCACCCAGAGCACCCCTCACGCAGAGCACCCCTCACTCAGAGCACCCCCTGCTCAGACCACACCCCCTCAGAGCACCCCCACTCACAGCAGTGAGGGGGAGACAGGAACAGCAGTGAGGGGGGGGACAGGAACAGCAGTGAGGGGGGGACAGGAACAGCAGTGAGGGGGGGACAGGAACAGCAGTGAGGGGGGGCAGGAATAGCAGTGAGGGGGGGACAGGAACAGCAGTGAGGGGGGGACAGGAACAGCAGTGAGGGGGGGCAGGAATAGCAGTGAGGGGGCAGGAACAGCAGTGAGGGGGGGCAGGAACAGCAGTGAGGGGGGGACAGGAACAGCAGTGAGGGGGGGGCAGGAACAGCAGTGAGGGGGGACAGGAACAGCAGTGAGGGGGGACAGGAATAGCAGTGAGGGGGGGACAGGAACAGCAGTGAGGGGGGGGACAGGAACAGCAGTGAGGGGGGGACAGGAACAGCAGTGAGGGGGGCAGGAGCAGCAGTGAGGGGGGGACAGGAACAGCAGTGAGGGGGACAGGAACAGCAGTGAGGGGGGGCAGGAACAGCAGTGAGGGGGGGGCAGGAACAGCAGTGAGGGGGGGCAGGAACAGCAGTGAGGGGGGGCAGGAACAGCAGTGAGGGGGGGGCAGGAACGGCAGTGAGGGGGGCAGGAGCAGCAGTGAGGGGGGGACAGGAACAGCAGTGAGGGGGACAGGAACAGCAGTGAGGGGGGCAGGAGCAGCAGTGAGGGGGGGCAGGAGCTAGAGAGGCAGGAAGGGTCAGAAAGGGGGATGTGGGGGAAGCCTAGCTCAGCTGCGGAGCAGCAGCCCCATGGCCCTGGATGAGGCGGGTGGAGGGGGCGGTCCGGGGGGTGGGTGACCAGAGGACACCGGGACAGGAGGGGAGGGTGGGGGCCCTGCAGGGGCTCCGAGTCCCCCACGGCCCCAGGGCTGGCGGTGGCTCCCCCTGGGCCGGCACCAGGCTTCCCTGCCCCCACCAGCACCTGCACCTGGGGGGGGTCCCCGTCTCCCCAGCGCCCCCCTCCGCCCCCGACTCACGTTCTTGCCGCGGTCCTGGCTGGGCTCCTCGGGCGCCAGCTCGCCCACCAGCAGGGGCTTCATGAACTTGTGCACAAAGTCGAGGTCACGGTGGAAGGCGCGGAAGGCGTCCTGGGGAGCAGGGGTGAGCGGTGAGAGGGGACCCCAACCTCAGCCTGCACCCCACTCGGGAGGGCAGGACTCACCAGCAAACCCGTGTGCCCCCCAGGAACGCGCCCCAACGCTCCCCCAGGCCTCGTCAGGGCACACCCCTTCGTGCCTGGCTCCCCCCAAGGTGCCCACCGAGCTCACAGGATGCCCCCTGGGCAGGGCCCCCCAGGGACAGGCAGGGAGCGGTCCCCGGGCTGGGCAGGGCCGGGGAAGGACGCGGCCTCGCTCCTCTGCTGGGTGCCCGGGACCCCGAAAAATGGGCCCCACAGCCCGCCCGCAGCCGTCAGTGAGAGGAGCGGGGCTGACCACACGGCGAGAGAAGGTGCCGGAGACGACGGGAAACCAGCAGCCCGTGCGGTGGGCTGTGTCGCCGGCCCTGGGGGAACTGCCTGCCATTGAGCCCGGCAAGCTGGGCGCACGCCCGGGCCTCTGACACTGCCCACTGCGGAGTCCGGGCCCCCGGTGCGGGCAGCTCCGTCTGGGCTCCCCTCAGAGGCTTCCCAGCCGCCCCCTGCAGCCCCCCTTTCCCTGAGACGCCCCTGCAGCCCCCCTTTCCCTGAGACGCCCCTGCAGCCCCCCTTTCCCTGAGACGCCCCTGCAGCCCCCCCTTTCCCTGAGACGCCCCTGCAGCCCCCCTTTCCCTGAGACGCCCCCTGCAGCCCCCCTTTCCCTGAGACGCCCCTGCAGCCCCCCTTTCCCTGAGACGCCCCTGCAGCCCCCCTTTCCCTGAGACGCCCCTGCAGCCCCCCTTTCCCTGAGACGCCCCTGCAGCCCCCCTTTCCCTGAGACGCCCCTGCAGCCCCCCCTTTCCCTGAGACGCCCCTGCAGCCCCCCTTTCCCTGAGACGCCCCTGCAGCCCCCCTTTCCCTGAGACGCCCCTGCAGCCCCCCTTTCCCTGAGACGCCCCTGCAGCCCCCCCTTTCCCTGAGACGCCCCTGCAGCCCCCCTTTCCCTGAGACGCCCCTGCAGTCCCCCTTTCCCTGAGACGCCCCTGCAGCCCCCCTTTCCCTGAGACGTGCTGACCAGCAGGTTGGGGCTCGAGCCCGGCGGCCTGGCTCAGGGCTGAGCGTCGACCTAGGACCCCGGAGGTCCAGGGTCGGGGCACAGGCCCGGGCGCGGCTCCATCCCCCCCCCCCCCCCCCCCCCCCCCCCCCCCCCCCCCCCCCCGTGCAGGAGGCAGCCGGTCCTCGGTTCTCTCATCACTGATGTTTCTCTCCCCCCTCCCTTCCTCTCTGAAATCAATAAAAAAATTTTAGCATATTTTATTGATTCTTTACAGAGAAGAAGGGAGAGGGATAGAGTCAGACACATCGATGAGAGAGAAACATCCATCAGCTGCCTCCTGCACGCCCCCCGCGGGGATGTGCCCGCAACCGAGGCACATGCCCTCGACCGGAATCGAACCCGGGACCCTTCAGTCCGCAGGCCGGCGCCCTATCCACTGAGCCACACCGGTTTGGGCCCTAAAAATATATTTTTGAAAACCACAGGCTTTGTTCTGAAGAGATGCTCCCCGACTTTCAATGGTTTTACGTCCAAAGCACAAAGCGTGTTTGCTGCCCCGAGCCGCCGCGGGGGCAGCCCGCAGAGCCTGTCTGCTGAGGACGCGCGGAGCACCTCGGGCACCGCAGGCGTCACTGTCCCCACCGGGACGGCGGGGAATCAGTCGCCGTCGTAAGTCGGGGCGTCTGCGCTCACTGCTTCCGGTCTCCCGCCAGGACACAGCTGCGCCGGGAGGGCCACGTCCCGGGGCCCCACGCCTGCCTCCTTCGCTGCCGCAGCCCCAGGGCCTACCCCGCAGAGCCTCATGGGAGGGCTTGCAAGCAAGCGCGGGACCCAGGACCCCACACTGCGCACCCCTACCCCCAGGAGACCTCCCCACTCTGCAATGGTGTTCAGACTCCTCTGCCGTTCCGCCGGCCACCGAGCCACGTCCGCCCGCGCAGGCCACCGAGCCACGTCCGCGCGCTCCCCGGCCACCGAGCCACGTCCGCGCGCTCCCCGGCCACCGAGCCACGTCCGCGCGCCCCGGCCACCGAGCCACGTCCGCGCGCCCCGGGCACCGAGCCACGTCCGCGCTCCCCGGCCGCCGAGCCCCGTCCGCGCACTCCGGCCGCCGAGCCACGTCCGCGCACTCCGGCCACCGAGCCACGTCCGCGTGCACCGGCCACCGAGCCACGTCCGCGCGCCCCGGGCACCGATCTTTACTGAGCTCCAGGACAGGCCGTTGCAGAGATGAGAAGAGATGGGAGATGCACCCCCCACCCCGGCCCCATCGGGTGCCTAACTAAAGTCTCCCCAGTTCACACAAAGGCCTGTCAGGCTGAGCTTCCTCCCCCCTGAGGAAGGGCCCTCTCTGTGCCCCCCTCGGTGTCGCCCGAGCCTCTCACACCACAGGGCTCCCCTCGCCGCTCGGTCACAGACGGGCCTGCTGGCGGGCAAGACAGGGACACCCAGTGGGCCCGGGACACGCACACGGTAACCATCCTTCACGCCTGCAGAGCGTCCGGAAGTCAGAGCGATGACCCTCCCCCGGCTCAGACCGGGAGGCAGTGTCGCCTAGACCAGCGGCCGGCAGACTCATCCGTCCACAGAGCCAAACACCAACAGCACAACGCCACTTCTTCAACACAGACTCGCCCAGGCCGTGGTGTTTTGGGCAAGAGCCACACTCAAGGGGCCAAAGAGCCGCATGTGGCTCGTGAGCCGCAGTTTGCCGACCACGGGCCCAGGAATTCACACAGAGGTGTTCTCCTCCACGGTGGCCCCCCCGCCCTGTCGCCCTGTCGCAGGGAGGGCGAGAGCCGCCCCCTTTCGATCTGCGGCTTTTTCAGGAGGACAGGAGGACAGCGCGGGAGCGGGTGAACAGGCAGGAGGAGTCCTGACCCTCCTCTCCCTCTCTGGGTTCTCAGAGGGGGCCGGGCAGGAGCCTGCTGGACAAGAGGGGGTGAAGGGAGCTGGGGTGAGAGGCAGCAAATCCCGGTTCCTGTCCCCACAATCCCCATTCTGGTCCCCACCGGAGAGGAAGGAGGGAAAGTGGATTCCTCACTGAGCCATCTTTGGCCGGGCCCAGCTCTGAGCCTTGGAGACGCCAAGTGAGTGTGTGACGACACTGTCCTTGGAGATGAAGGTCCCCAGCGGAGCGGGCTTCGCAGAGGTGGGCTCGATCCCCAGCGTGGGGCGTGCAGGAGGCGGCCGATGCATGATTCTCTCATCATTGATGTCTCTCTCTCTCTCTCCTTATATCTCTCTCTCTCTCTCTCTCCCCCCCTTCCTTTTTGAAATCAAATATATATATTTGCAAAGAGCAGACAGTGCCAGAGGACTAGAGCGAGAGAGAGCGAGGTGAAATAAGGGAGGAGGGGAGGGAGAACTCAGTGATGGCAGGTCCAGGGCCTGGGGAACCAAACCCCAAACTGGGAATTGGGATGACACTCTAACCGGCGGAGCGACCTGGCTGAGTCCCCGGCTGAGTCCGGGGCTGAGTCCCGGGCTGTGGCTGGAGCAGGTTTTGAAACCCCACAGCTGGACAGGGCTGACCCCAGGCTGGTGACGGGACAGGGCTGACCCCAGGCTGGTGACGGGACAGGGCTGACCCCAGGCTGGTGACGGGGCAGGGCTGACCCCAGGCTGGTGACGGGACAGGCAGGAATGTGCCGTGGAAACTGTACCAGGGGAGCGGTGTTCCTCTGACAGGCCCCGGCGGTCTGCCACCGCCGCCTGTAGGAGGCCCCCCCCCATGGCCCGGGCTCTCTGGGAAAGGGGAGGTGCGGAGTCCTGAGGTCCCTTCTTCGGAAGCAGGAAACTCCCGGGGAGCGGGGAGCGCCTGAACTGTCCCCAGAAGTTCCGAGACTTTCGGCCTCTGGGACCTGAGCGCGCCTGACCCCTCACAGTGCATGGAGGGCTGCAGGGGTGCGGCCTCTCTTTGCGGCCGGTTCCTCCCCAAACTCAGGGGGCCCCTCGTACTGCGCTCCCCAAACCCCCAAGGGGCTCAGCACCTGCTCAACAGCCTGAAAACAAAACCCCGGATTCCAAGCCAGTTTCTAGCCGCGCTCTCCAGGTCCCCGTCCACACACACTCCAGGGTTGGGGGGCCGGGGGGGAGAATGAATGACTATCCGGTCGGTCATTTCGCATTGTTCCGCTGAACCCCAGTGAGCGCATGTCCCATTTCGGCGCCGGAGTCCGATCTGGGCCGGGAGGGAGCTGTGTGCGGGGAAGGGGCTGAGCAGGAGCGCAGGGCTCCGGCCGGGGACAGAGGGCCACTGAGTTGAACGCCCCCGAGTAACCTCGAGCCCCGTTGCCAAGCCGCCCGGCGCTGCGTCCCCGCGGCCCGCGCCCCTCGCCCTGGGCTCCGCGAGCTCCAGCCCCTCTCCTGCCCGAGTCCCACCCCGGCCCCCCCAAGAATCCGGCCTGGGGGCAGGCGGGTCCTGGGGTCTGAGCGTGGGCACCGGAATCCGGCGGTCTCCCCGGCAGCCGCGGCGCCTCCTCGGGCCAGACTCCGGGCAGCAGGCGGGCCGGGCCGGGCCAGCTCCCCGCCCCCCCGTATCCACACCCCCCCCCCCCCCCCCCCCCCCCCCCCCCCCCCCCCGCCGCCGGCCGGGAGAGCGAGCCCGGCTCCGGGCCCTCCACCTGGTCCCTCCTGGCTCCGGTCCGCGGCGCCCGGCGGCCATCTTCCACGCCGGGGCGCCAAAGCTCCGGGCCCCCGAGCGCCCTCTTTGGGGCGCCCCTGGTGAACCCCGCGGAAGCAGTGGACGCGTGGGTGCCCGTGCGCCGGGCAGATACCGCTTGGTCCTCCCGCTCCCCCGCGGCGCTGCCTCCCTCCCGGGGCCCCCAACCCACCCCCGCCGCAAAGGGGGGGGCCCCTGTGCCCCGCGGGACAGAGATCGGAGCAGGAGGCGAGCCCCGGAGACACGCTTTCTCCCCGCCCCCACCCCGGGGCGCCCCGAGCTCCAGCGCCGGGCAGGCTCGACGCCCGGGGAGCCGCGGCCCCCCGGCTCCCGCCGCGGACGGAGGCGCGGCGCGCGGCCCTTACCGTGGCGTCCTCGCCCGCGTAGTGCCCGATGACGCGGTGGCCGCCCGGGTGCCGGCGGGACCACCGCGTGGTGTCGTAGACCTTGCGGTCGACCACCAGCCACTGGTCCGAGCGCAGGTTGTGCTTCTGGATCTCCTCCCAGCGGAGCGTAGGCACCGGAGCCTCGCGCTCCGGGGCGCCCCCGCCCTGGTTCCCCCCTTTGCCCATGCCGTCCGCAGCCCCGAGTGCCCCGCGCTCTGCGGCCCGCCGGCTCCCGCTGCCAGAGAGTGCGGCCGAGCGGTCCCCGCCTTGGGCTTTTGTCTTCCCTCCTCCTCCTCCCCCCCCCCTCCCCCGCCACCGCGCCCCTCCCCCGGGCCCCTCCCCCCACTTCCCCGACGTTGCCGGGGCGACCGCAGCCCGGCGTCCCCCCGGCACATCCCCGGCCCCCGCCCGCCGCCCGCCGCCCCGCGCTAGATTCGCGTCCCCGGCCGGAACTCCGGGCGCTCAGGGTCCTCCCCCTCCGTCCCCTGGGTTCCCTCCCCGCCCCCGGGGGTACTCCCCTCCCCCCGCCCCCGGGGGTACTCCCCCGCCCCCGGGGTTCCCTCCCCTCCCCGGGGGTTCCTCCCCTCCGCCCCCGGGGTTCCCTCCCCGCCCCGGGGGTACTCCCCTCCCCCGCCCCCGGGGTTCCCTCCCCGCCCCGGGGGTTCCTCCCCTCCCCCCCGCCCCCGGCTCCGCATCCTCCCGCGCGGCCGCGCCGTTCCCACCGCGATCAGCAGAGCGCCTGCACCAATCGGCGCGCGCCGCCCCGCCTGCCATTGGCCGGGAGGATCTTTCGAAGCCGCGGCCCGAGCGGTCCCGGCTCCCCCCTCCGGCCCCCGCCGGGGCCGCCCTGCCGCGGGCCGGCGACGTGTCCGGCCTCCGCCCGCCCCCTGCCCTCGCCCGGGGGTCGGGGGCCGGAGGAGATGCCGGAGGGGCCGGCCGGGCGGAAGCGCAGCCGGGCTTTGGGGGGGGCGGATTGGGGGACCCGTGTTCGCGCGCACGGTTCGCACCTGATGCTGCTGCACAAAGACGACTGGACTGGGTGCTGGGGGTTGGGGCGGGGCGGGCGGCCGGGCTGGAGAGCTGCACCGGGGACTGGCTGGCTAGGGGGCTCCGCTCCCCGCGCCTGGAATCAGGGTTCCAGTCGTTGTCTGCGCTTCCCACTGGCGCCTTCCCGCAGCCTGGAGGGGAGGGGGGGGGGCGTGCAGGACCCTGAACCCTGAAACCTGCGGTCTTAGACACGGCTCGCGGCGCCTCTGCTCAGCCTCCGGGTGCTGAGCGCCCCGGGGCAGCGGGACGCGGCCGTGACCTGGCCAGGCACCGGATAGGGGCCCTGCTCTGCGCTCGGGAAGCGCGCAGCCCAGCTGGGAGGCGGACCCATTAGGGGACCACACGCGGCTCCTGGGGAGGTGCTCGGTCCAGGCGCCAGGAAGTAAGGATCGGGTGCTGAAAGCTGGAGCGCCGGGCCGGGCCCCTGTCAGATGGAGCCGCTTAGCGCGGTGCCCCGAGGAAAGGGCTGGCCAGGAGCCCTGGACGCAGAAGCTGGCAGAGGGCGAGGGGGAAGCCGGAGTGAACGCAGGGAGGGGTGTGTGTGTCTGTGTGTGAGTGTGTGTATGTGTGAGTGTGTGACTGCGTGTGAGTGTGTGTGTGTGTATGTGAGTGTGTGACTGCGTGTGAGTGTGTGTGTGTATGTGAGTGTGTGACTGCGTGTGAGTGTGTGTTTGTGAGTGAGTGTGTGTGTGAGTGTGTGTATGTGTGTGTGACTGTGTGTGAGTGTGTTTGTGTGTGTGTGAGTGTGTGTGTGTATGTGAGTGTGTGTGAGTATGTGTGTGTGTATGTGTGACTGTGTGTGAGTGAGTGTGTGTGTGTGTATGTGTGTCAGTGTGTGTAAGGCCTTGGGAATGCGGAGTGAATGAGGGGCCCTCGGATTTCAATGGGATGGTTTCCAGGTCCCTGGGGGGTGACACACTCTCCTAGTCGGGGTCCCACTCCAGCCCTCGGAGGTCAGGCTCCTCTTGTTATATGCAAACCCGGAGGGGCGGCTGGGCCCCCCCCAAACACCCCCCCCCCAGCCAACACCCCCCCAACCCGCACTCCTGAGGCGCTCAGTGGAAAGGAGCCATCGCACACACTTGGCTGGCTGCAGCCTGAGGCAGAGGCGATAGGGGAACACTCTGCCCACTGCGGGGCCGCGCAGCGGGGGCCAGTCGGACCTGCCTGCCGTTCCCGCGGGAGCGAGCCTCCTCCAGAGCACGGTCCTGTCAGGCTGGGGACCGTCCCCAGCGTCCTCCTTCCGCTCCAAACCCCGGGCGGGAGAGGACAGCCCGGCTCACAAGACGAGAAGATGAAGCGAGCGAGCGGGAGGGACACTGCCTCCCTGGCCCCTTCCCTGAAACAGCCACCAAGATTGCCGGCTTTTCGGGAGGAGGAGGAGCACAAAACGGATAACTTTAATGAAGAGAAGAAGTTCTCTAGCAAAGGCCACGGAGCCCCGAGGAAAACATGCCAGCTGGAAGGGAGGCCGGGGGCCCGGCTGGAAGGGGGGCCGGGGGCCCGGCTGGAAGGGGGGCCGGGGGCCCGGCTGGAAGGGGGGCCGGGGGCCCGGCCGGCGCGGCCCCGGGCTTGAGCGGCGACCCAGGAACCAGGAGGTCGCAGTGGACTCCCGGCCGGCCACAGGCCCGGGGTGCGAGCTGGACCCCGGGGGGGGGGCGCGCAGGAGGCAGCCGACCCGTGACCCTCTCTCTTCGGTGATGTGTCCGTCTCCCTCTCCCTTCCTCACTGAAATCAATAAAAATATATAATTTTTAAAAATATATTTTATTGGGTTTTTTTACAGAGAGAAAGGGAGAGGAATAGAGAGTCAGAAACATCGATGAGAGAGACATCGATCAGCTGCCTCCTGCACGCCCCCCACTGGGGATGTGCCCCCAACCAAGGGACATGCCCTTGACCGGAATCGAACCCGGGACCCTTCAGTCCTCAGGCTGATGCTCTATCCGCTGAGCCAAACTGCTTCCGGCAATAATAATGATAATAATAATAATAATAATATTAATATATATATATATATTTAAATTATAAGTGAAAAGGATACCCAGGGAATAGCTCTGGGAGGGAGCTTGCAGGCTGAGAAGTGGGTGTGTGAGGAGGCACCAGGCCTGAAAGGCAGCCAGGGTGTCTGGGGTGAACAAGAAGCATGAACGGGCCAAGGGGGGGATTCCTAGCAGATCCTAGCACAGTCCTCCCCAGAGCAGGCCCTGGAAAACAATGGCTGAAGACACACATGAATGAATGAATGAATGAATGAAAAGACAGCGAGGAATGGCTCGGGTGGGGGTTCTGAGAGAGCTGGGAGCAGGGTACAAATCCGGAGAAGCCCAGCGTGCTTTGTTAGCGACGGAGGATGGGAACCTGGAGGAGGGAAGTGCACGAAGCAGGAATGTGCTCCGAGGTCAGGGTGTGGGCAGAGCTCAGGAGGCAGCTGGGGGAGTGGGAGTGGGAGGGCACGGGGGGGGGGGGCAGAGACGCCAGGACCAGCTCAGGGGCCACTGCTGCACCCCGGGCGAGAGAGGAGGGGGCCTGGGCTGCCTGAGAACGGAAGGCTGGAGCCCACAGCAGACCCTGCTGCCTCCCCCGCTGCCTCCATCTGCGCTCTTCCTGCTCTATTATTTATGGCTCTCGCTGCTTAGATGGCCGATAACACCGTTCCCGGGGAGGAGAGCCCACAGCCTCCAGCTGGCCCCGGTCACTTCGGAAACGGGGTGCCCTCAGAGAGGCATGAGGTTCTCCTGGCGTCCTCCTGACCCACGGCCCCCCGCGGCCCCGAGGACCACAGCTTCCGGGAGCTGGCGGGAGTTCGTGGACATCACTGTGACTTTATCGGAATCAGAAGGGACCGGCCGGCAGGGCTTGGAGGCCACGTGCTCCCGGCCGGCGGGGCGCACAGCCCGGGCCTGGAGGAGCCAGCCCAGGCCGCCGAGAGCCGGCGAGGGGCTTCCCGTCCTTCCTCACCGAAGCCTCTGTGTCCGCTGGGAGCCGGCAGGGTCGGGAGAGGCCGGGGGGGGGGGGGGGGGCGGGGGGGGCGGGGAGAGAAAGTGAAAGCAGAAGGTACCCAACGAGGGAACAAGAGGGGCGGAACGGGCTGGCCCCGGGATAAACAGAGCAGGTGGCCCCTCACCTTCCAAAAACAACAACAACAACAAAAAGATCTAAGTGGACGTCTTTTCAACTCACAGCCGCTGTTTTGGGAATGAGGAGCCGGGCCTGGTGCCTGTCTCCCTGCCCGCCTCCGACCATCACCATCCTCTCCGCTCCTGACAGGCGCGGGTGGTGCGGAACGGGGACCCCGCGGGTGACCGACTCCCGGTCTCACCCTTCCCAGCAAGGACGACGGGAGACAACGGGTCCAGCCCTCACGCAGCAGAAAGCCTGGCTTCTAGAGGGCAAACGCCAGACCCTGCTCCCACGATGCCTTCTAGAACCCTCCCTGAGAGGTCACTCGCAAGTCCAGGACCTCGTAGAGGCACCCGGCCGGAAGATGAGCCGGAGGCCAAACACCAGGCCCATAGGCCTTGTTAGAGGAGAAGGACCTGCAGGGCTGCCCTCAAAGGGGGGGGAGGGACGGGGGGGGAAGAGCGCGGCGGGGGGGGGGGGGATGCATGCAGAAGAAACCTGCTTTTGGAGGGGAGGAATGGAAAGGGGTGTGGCTTAGGGTCCTCAGCACATGCTGATTGGTGGTTTCACATAAGGCACATGATCAGGCACTTAGGTACTTAGGATGGGGGCTTAGGGTGTTTGGCAGGTGCTGATTGGCGGTTCAATGTACAGTCCATATAAGGTGTCTGCTCAGGAATGTCCAGGCCGCAGGTGCAGGTTACGTCATGCTCCGTCCACCAGCTGGGGGCGGGAGGCTCTGTCACCGGCGGGCCAGCACCCCTTCCCTGCACACCCCGAGGCTCCCTGGGTCCTTTGACAGCGCGCGGTCCCAGGTACGGCTGGGCGGTGTTTCTGCCATGCGCTCCTCTTCCTCGCCTCCTGCCCCTCCACGTCCCTGCCCGGGACTCCCTCGGTGGTTTCTCCCATGGGGACCCCATTTGGGAAGACTCTGTGTCTTGGATCTGCGTCCACGCTAAGACCCGCCAATGCCACTTCCCCGAGTCCAGGGCAGCTCTCAGCAGGCGTGTTTTGGGGCTCATCCAGGTCTCACCGCCACGGTTCGGGGTGCTCACCGGAATCTGTCACCTTCCCTCCCCATCCAGCCCTTCCCACCAACGTCTTCCCTCCTGTTCAGGGCCCCTCTCTTCTTCCTTAAACTCAGTCTCAGAGTTTCAGGACGTCTTTTTTTTATTTCTTATTTTTAAAATATACTTTATTGACTTTTTTACAGGGAGAAAGGGAGAGGGATAGAAAGTCAGAAACATCGGTGAGAGAGAAACATCAGTCAGCTGCCTCTTGCATATCCCCCACTGGGGATGTGCCCGCAGCCAAGGTCCATGCCCTTGACCGGAATGGAACCTGGGACCCCTCAGTCCACAGGCCGACGCTCTATCCACTGAGCCACACCGGTTTCTCCGAGATGTATGTCTTATTACAAAAGGATGCTTGTCGTGAGTCTGCCGCCTGAACGGGGAATAGGAAATAATGAGGACTGAGAAGAGGGGAGATCGGGGGACCAGACAGGCCCGCTCTATCCCAGCACAACACAGGGGAGCCTCCCTGGAGACCCCTGAAGAGAAGGCTGTCTGTCTGGGGGGAACCAGGGAACGAGGGCCGGCAGCTGCCTGCTCTAGAACCCTCGGGGAACCCTGGCTGGGGAGGGGTGTGACCTTCCCTGACCAGGTCACTTTGTTTCTCTGAGCCTCGGTCTCCTCATCTGTGAAATGGAGGTGCTAACTACCTTACAGGATTATACAGACAAAAGCAGACAAATACAATAAGAACTAAAAATATTTGGCAGTTTATGAAGTTCTATACCCAATCTGTTATTATTGCTGCTGTTGGATCTATTATTGCTGCTATTATTATTATTATTATCATTACAAGAGACCCGTTGCAGGAAGATTTCTGCAGGAATAGGGCTTCCTGAGGCCTGAGCAAAGCTCCCTCCCATCTCCGCTGCCTCGGTCCCATCTCTGCTGCCTCCCTTCCTCTCGTCTTCTCTGCCTCCCTCCTTCCCTTCTCCCCTGCCCTGCTTGCTTACTTCTCTGCAGCTTTGCTCCTTCTGCAGTGCTTGGCTTCCTTCTACGCCGTCTTCTGCTTTCTGCATGCAGATATGCAAATTAACTGCCATCTTGATTGGGTTAATTTGCATGCTCACGCTGATTGGCTTGTGGGCGTGGCTTGTGGGTGTAGCGAAGGCACGGTCAATTTGCATGTTACTCTTTTATTAGAAAGGACTATCATTATTGTTATTGTCATCATTGGTGTCCCCGCCGGTGTCTTTTCTAGGCTATCAGTACTGATCGTGAACATTTCTGGAGCATTTACTCTGCCCTAGGCACAGGGTTACGTCTTTTAAATCCATGGTCCGCTTTAATCTCCATAACAACCCTCCAAGGACCACGAAGGCGCCACAGCTGGAGCGTGGAGCGGTAAGTGGGCTGCTCCAGGCCCCACAGGTTGTAAGCAGAGATGGAGCTTGTCCGACTCTCCAGCCCCTGCCTTCCCACCAAATCGCACTGCCTTGAGGGGAAAACCTAAAGCCATTCACTCATTCATCCACTGGTTCATTCATTCATTCATTCATTTACTCATTCACTCATTTGTTTATTCATTCACTCATTCATTCATGCAGCAGCTCTCTGGTGAGGTCCCCTCAGGCCAGGCTGCAAGGGGCCGAGGCAGGCAATGCCCTGGACTGGACAGTCCCCGCTCGAGGAAGACTCGCCCTGCAGGCCTTCAGATCTGTTTCGAGTTTGCTACGTGCACACGCTCATGTTCCCGTGTCATCGAGGGCCCCACCGGGACGGCTGAGGCCCAGGAAGAGTGAGGGGCGTGGCCCGGACCACGTGGCCATTTAGTGGCAGGACAAGAACTAGACATTCTGGCTGTCTGACTTAGAGGTCGGTGCTCTTTCATCCATGACCTACTCATTGGCAACGACCAGGACAAACACCGATGGCGGGACCCGGTCCCACACCTCAGGACACGCACATGTGTGGGAGCGTGACGCTCAGGGCCTGCAAGAGCTCCCAAGAGCCTCCTCGCCTGGACCGGAGGCTCCTCCTGCCCTTGCCCGAGGCTGGGCCTGGGCCCTCTCTCCGCACCGTGGAGACCCGGGGTGAGGAGGCTGCGGCGCGCTTGGGGCAGGCACCTGGGGGCCCTGCCAGGCTAGCCCGCAGCCCCCCAGCCTTTGGCTCACCACGCGGCTGGCTCGCACCACGAGGGCGCAAACCTGGGGTGACGAAGCGGGAACCCACCGACCAGCTGTCCCGGTGCGCCGTGGAAATCAGACTCAGGTTACGTAATCGGCGCAAGTGGACTTTGGCTGTCAGTTCCAGAGCCGAGGGAGCAGCTCTTTCCAAACTGGCAGCCCTCGGGCAGCTCAGGTGGCCCTGCCGCTGCTCAGCGTTCCCGTTGGCAAATGGGGGGACCCCCCCGCCCCCCGTCCCCGGCTCACCTCCAGGGCTGTGTGGCAGCCACCTGACATGATGGGGAGGAATGCAGGCTCGGTCACGGTGACGCCCGTCCACAGCGGCGAGATCACACACAGCCCGACGGCTGGAGGCAGGGTGGCATCTGAGCGAATGCCCGGCCGCCCGAGGGTGGCGGCTGGCGGACACTGCCCTTTGCCGCCGTTTGGGGCTCTTTCCCAGGCGGGGCCTTCGGGGGGCAGCGGAGCCGGGCGGGGAGTGGCCGCCCCACTCCGGCGCTGCCCCCGATGCTCACGGTCAGCTCCTCCGAGTCCGATCTGTGCATGAGCGACTCTGAGGGGCGCTGCCAGGACCGGGGGTGCAGGTGGCCACGGCGGAGCTGACCAAGGGGAGCCCGGTCGGCATGCACAGCCCAAGGCGTCGCTGCTATGGCGGGGGACAGGACCGAGGTGACTAGGAGCGCAGGAAAGCTGGCTGCTTCTGTCTCCCCTTTCACACAGGGACACGGGGGCCCAGAGGTGGGCGTGTCCAGAGGGCACCCAGCAGTTAGAACCCGAGAGACCCCGTTTCTAACCGGGTGGTCTGGGCACCTGGTCCTGTCCTGCCACAGTCATTAACCAAAAGCCCCGGAAAACATGGAAAGCATTGCCAAAACCGGTGTGGCTCAGCGGATAGAGCGTCGGCCTGCAGACTGAGAGGTCCCAGGTTCGATTCCGGTCAAGGGCATGGACCTTGGCTGCGGGCACACCCCCAGCGGGGGGTGTGCAGGAGGCAGCTGATCCATGTTTCTCTCTCATCGATGTTCCTGACTTTCTATCCCTCTCCCTTCCGCTCTGTGAAAAATCAATAAAGCATATTTAAAAAGAAAGAAAGAAAGGAGCGAGCCAGGAGGGGCAAAGCGAGGACAATGAACCTGGGCCGCACTGCCGTGTTTGCTGTCTGTGCAGGCAGCGCCAGGGCAGGTGGCCTCACCCGGGGGCAGGACCCGGTGAACGGCCTCATCGGTACAAGAGCAGGACCTTGGTCTGAACAGCTGTGGTATGCAGAGGGGGTCGGTGGCAGCTGCATCGATGCTTTCCGTCTATATTTTTTTAATCTTTACCGAGAGGAAGGGAGAGGGATAGAAAGTCAGAAACATCGCTGAGAGAGAAACATCGATCAGCTGCCTCCTGCACACCCCCCACCGGGGATGTGCCCGCAACCAAGGTCCATGCCCTTGACGAGAATTGAACCCGGGACCCTCCAGTCCGCAGGCCGAAGCTCTACCCACTGAGCCAAACCGGTTTTGGCAGCTCCTTCCTTACAAAGAAAAGGCTTTTGGGCAAGTAATCTCCTAATTCCCTCCTGACCTCCGAGTCTCCTTGCCCCAGGAGCAGCAGGCTGCTTCCTGTTAAAGGCGCCGCGCCCCCCCCCCCCCCCCCCATTGTAGGCGCCCGGGGTGGGGGGGGTGGGGAGAAGAGGGGCCAGCTGGCCCAGGGGCTGGCTGCAGGGGAGGGTCACCCCCCAGGCCTCAGAGGCCTTGGGGTGCCCTGTCTGGCCTGGCATCAGCAGCCTGGCAGACGCAGAGGGCCTCATGGCCACAGGAGACAGCCACGCTGGCCTCGTCCCCCTCACCCCTGCCCTTGGCCCTGACACGGGGTGTGACTCAGGCAGAGGCTGGGATGAGCCCCCGAGTTCAGAGCCACGCCTCTCACACCCTCCCAGAGCCCCCAAGGTCTTCCAGCTGCTCTCTGCCTCCAATCACCTCTGCAGTGCATTTCCTCCTCCTCCCCACCCCCACCCCCAGGCGCCTATGGGGTCCCTCATCTTCATCTTCCCCCCAGGGTCCTGGTGTGGGAGACCCTGCAGGTGCCTCACCCACCCGACTTCCTGCTCATTCCCCCTCGGCCATCCTATGGCACCATACAGACAGGCCCCGCGCCCCCCGCATGGCCCCGCCGCCATCCTCCCGGCGTGGTGGTTAGTGTGAGAACATGTCCGTTACAGCTGGGCAGAGACACAGGGCGGGCCTAGCACAGGAGAGGCTCAGAGCCCGGGCGGGCTGTGTCAGCTCAGAGAGAGGGGTCACGCTGACAGGGTGAGCCCAGCTGTCACTCACTTGGAGCCGGGGGCAGGGGTGAGTCAGGGAGGGCCTGCTGTCAGCTCACTTGGAGACGGGGCCACGGTGACAGGGTGAGCCCAGCTGTCAGCTCACTTGGAGACAGGGGCAGGGGTGAGCCCGGGAGGAGCTGCATTAGCTCATTTAGGAGACAGGGGCAGGGGTAGGTCAGGGAGGGGCTGCGTCAGCTCACTTGGAGATGGGGGCAGGGGTGAGTCAGGGAGGGCCTTCTGTCAGCTCAGGGGTGAGTCAGGGAGGGGCTGCGTCAGCTCACTTGGAGACAGGGGCAGAGGGGAGCTGGGGAGGGGCTGCATTAGCTCAGGAGACAGGGGCGGGGGGGGGGAGCAGGGGAGGGGCTGCATTAGCTCATTTGGAGATGGGGGCAGGGGTGAGCCCGGAAAAGCCGCCTCTGCCCGTTGCTCCCCTGGTTGCAAGCCTCAGGCGGACCCTTAGAGTTTGGGAGATGCACGGCTGTGTGGGGGGGAGGAGAGGGAGAGGGGAAAGCAGGGGTGCTTCCAGGAGGAAGAGCGTGCCTCAGTCCTCCTGGCTTTGATCTGAGTTCCTCTCCTGGCCAGAGGCCCCGTCCACCTCATCCGCCTGCACCGCCTCCTGGGCCTTCCTCTGCGCCCCCAGAGCACTCTGTCTGTGTAGCACCCAAACCACTCCTGCCCGCCCTCCACCGCCAGCCCGCAGGGCCCTGTCGGGGGAGCCCGGCTCTCAGAGAGCAGTCCTCTGTGTGGGCCCGGGCTGTGCTCCCGGAACGTGTGCGGAGACCCCGGCCAGAGCGGAGGGGAGGATGGCGCTGAGCAGGGGCACTCACACCATTGCCGGGCTGAGCAGCTGGGTCCTCTCTGGAAGGAAGTTACACCCTGGGGCTGGGAGACCTCCCCCACTCCCCCCAGGGACCCAGGCTTCCATGACCTTGACGCGTGTCAGCCTGGGCTGGAGACCTTTGAGCCCCGTCCACGTCTCCCTGTTAGCTCGGCCACGCAACCACCAGGTGTTATTTTCCTTTCTTTGGTCCTGAGGTCACAGACCTCCCAAGCTGTGGGTGTGAGGTGGGGGCATGCAGCCTCCACAAATACTACTGATGAAGGACGGGCTTTAAAAAAAAGTCCAGCCAATCACAGGTCGATACTTTTGTAAAATACAATGAAAATGAATCAGAAAACTGAAGCAAAAAAAAGGGGATCCACAAAAACCAGCGTTCTGAGGCTGGAGTTGTTGTTATTAGAGACAACAGGTCCCCATCAAATCGCTGTGAACACTTCTGAACACTTACTCCCAAATGCGGCACTTACCTCGGTGCGGCAGGCCGGACCGCATTGCGAGATGGGGCGCAGGAGGCCAGGGCGGCGAGGCGGCCGGCTCCTGGGGGGGGGGTGCAGGCCCCGCTGTGGAGGCTGCAAAGGGAAGAGGCCTCGACCGCTCTGATCTGCT
The DNA here is from genome assembly GCA_027563665.1 of Antrozous pallidus. Classification (NCBI taxonomy): domain Eukaryota; kingdom Metazoa; phylum Chordata; class Mammalia; order Chiroptera; family Vespertilionidae; genus Antrozous; species Antrozous pallidus. The sequence continues at coordinate 2,457,591 of CM050520.1, read as the reverse complement.
TCAATTCCGAACCTCACGGGTCTGGGCACTCCCCTCTGTGAAATGGACTGTTCGTAGAGCAGACATAGAGCATACTCGTTCGTAGAGCGAGTGGAGGGTGTATTGTCAATGCTCCCTTGTCTGGTGAGACCAGCTGAGCCTGAGCTGGGATGCAGCTGTGGCTGCTGATCTGTAGTTGCTAAATGGGATCCCCCAGAACCTTCTTTCGGGGGTCCTGGGACAGACAAGCAGCCTAGAGACAGCAGTGTCTGCTCCCAGCCTCAAGGTCAGACTCAGCTGAAGGATCACTGTCCTGAGGTCTCTGAGAATCAGGGTTGCACGCTGCCTCTGCCCAGAGGCCAGAATACCCAGAAAGAGGGTGAAGCATGCGCCCCCTTTCTGGGGGACACTGTGGAGAGTGGCTACAGCGTTTAGACAGGTTCAAGCCTCAGACTAATGAGAGGGCACGCGCCTCTCGTGGCAAAGCCACCTGCAAGTCCAGCACAATTATAGCCAAAGGCTGTGGCTGTGAGCTTGTTCTTAAGGCTCGGACCTGTGGTCCCCCAAGACTGAGTGATGTGAGCTTGGTAGAGTTCAGGTGCATGTGAGTAGATTTGAAACCCACGAGAACGTGGTAAACATCTTGGCCATGCCCTTACGCTGCCTCGTGGAACGGCTACAAAATACTTGGCTTGCAGGATGAGGCGCTCTCATCAGAGAGGAGTGCCCCACCTCGTCCCAGCTTTATCTCCTTGACGAGACAGGAAACCAGAGCAACACGGGAAACATGGGACGTGGAGAGTTCTTCAGGACATTGTGTCTTTTCTTGAATTCTTACTGAGTCTTCAATTGCTCGACTGACTGAAAAGATATTCCTGCTTATGTTCAATATCAGGACATTGCTAGAAGTAGAAAAAATAAGCATAAAATGTGAGGGTTAATTACCCAAACTTTAAAAAAAAATAAGTCTTTATTGTTCAGACTAGAAGCCCGATGCACAAAATTTGTGCACGGGGTGGGGGGGAAGGTCCCTCAGCCCAGCCTGCATCCTCTCCAATCTGGGACCTATCAAGGGATGTCTGCCTGCCTCCTTGGGCTCTATCCAGGTAGGACTGGGCCTAAACGGGCAGTTGGACATCCCTCTCACAATCCAGGAATGCTGGCTCCCAACTGTTCGCCTACCTGCCTTCCTGATTGCCCCTAACCACTTCTGCCTGCCAGCCTGATCACCCTCTAACCACTCCCCTGACAGCCTGATTGATGCCTAACTGCTCTCCTGCCAGCCTGTTTGCCCCAAACTGCCCTCCCCTGTAGGCCTGATTACCCCCAAATGCCCTCCCTTGCAGGCCTTGTTCCTTTCAACTGCCTCCCGCTGCTGGCCACCTTGTGTCCACATGGGGGCAGCCATCTTTGACTACATGGGGGTAGCCATCTTGTGTGTTAAGAGTGATGGTCAATTTGCATATTACTCTTTGATTAGGTAGGTTTATAGTTGTTCCCCTTTTTTCTCCCCATAGCTTCCCTCCACCAGTTCCCAGCCCACCCTCTGCCCTTACCTCCCTCCATTTGTCCTTGTCCATAGGTGTTCGATTTTTGTCCAGTCTCTTCCCACACCCCAACACCCCCTTCCCCCTGAGAATTGTCAGTCCACTCCTTTTCTATGCCCCTGATTCTATTATATTCACCAGTTTACTCATCAGATTTTTTATTCACTCAATTTTTAGATTCACTTGTTGATAGATGTGTATTTGTTGTCACTTTGTTGTTCATTGTTTTTATCTTTACCTTTTTCTTCTTCTTCCTCTTCTTAAAGAATACCTTTCAGCATTTCATATAATACTGGTTTGGTGGTGATGAACTCCTTTAGCTTGTTTTTGTCTGTGAAACTTTATTTGACCTTCAATTCCAAATGATAGCTTTGCTGAGTAATCTTGGTTGTAGGTTCTGGCTATCCATCACTTTGAATATTTCTTGCCACTCCCATCTGGCCTGCATAGTTTCTGTTGAGAAATCAGCTGACAGTCATATGAGTACTCCCTTGTAGGTAACAAACTTTTTCTCTTGCTGCTTTTAATATTCTCTCTTTCTCTTTTGCCCTTGGCATTTTAATGATGATGTGTCTTGGTGTGGTCCTCTTTGGATTCCTCTTTTTTTGGGTTCTATGCACTTCCTTGACTTGTATTTCTTTCACCAGGTAGGGGAAGTTTTCTGTCATTATTTCTTCAAATATGTTTTCAATATCTTGCTCTCTCTCTTTTTCTGGCACCTCCACAGTTCAGATGTTGGTACGCTTGAAGTTGTCCCAGAGGCTCCTTACACTATCTTCATATTTTAGGATTCTTTCTTCATTTTGCTTTTCCAGTTGGGTGTTTTTGCTTCCTCGTATTTCAAATCTTCCACTTGATTCTTGGGATTCTCCAGTCTGCTGTTGGATCTCTGCATAGTATTCTTTATTTCAGTCAGTGTATGCTTAGTTTCTAATTGGTCCTTTTTCATATGACCGGGGTTCTTGCTCCAGCATTGCAGAGGGTTCATCAATCTAGAGAAAGGCTGTGCATAGATTAAATGAGAGTCCAGAGACAAGAGATAATTTTGAAAGGCACTGGGGGTCAGAGGAGCTTCTGCTCCAAGTTCTTCTTTCTTAGTTCTCCTTGTCTCAGGACCCCTGCTTTGTATTAACACAATGTGTCCTAAGGCAAGGTGGAGATATACACTTCAAAGGGCAGGGTTTACAGAAGCATTGTCAGATTTCGGAATAGCCCGCAGCTATTCAGGTGTTTGGCCAACTGGAGGCAATAACATATGGATTGAGATGCCCGGAGCTGTCTGGCAGCAAACAATTATCCTATTCAAGTGCAGGGGAAGTGCCTTTTAGCCATTCCAACAGGTGATTACATATGTGACTCAGTTTCAACAACCTTGTGACAAAACACTTGTCATTATGACATGCTGAGATTGGCTTCTGGCATCGCACCCTTTTTGATTGTTAAAATTTAACAAGAATTGTATGTTTTAAGATTTTAAAAATTCAAAAGAGTTATATGCCAATTGACCGTGCCTGGAATGCACCCACAAGCCACGCCCACCATCCAATCAGGAGCGGATATGCAAAATAACCCAACAAATACGGCAGTGGCCATGGGGCTGGAGCCAGCTGGAGATTTGGGTTGCCCCCAGCAATGGAGGAAGCCAAGCTTAGTGCACACCCTGGCCAACCCTGGACTCCACTCAAGGATACAAAGTTTCAATTATAGAAGATAAATAAATCCCAGATACCAGGACCTCCACTTGGGTCGGTGGGGGGCATGGCTGGCCTGCAAACCACCACAGGCCCCTCAGCCAGGCTGCCCCATGCCCCAAGGGAACCTCCACCCTCGATCATCCTATCCAGTGGGGGGGGAAGTGGCTTGTAGATATTCCAACAGGTGATTACATATGTGACTCAGTTCTTGTTGAGCCCCCAAGTTTCATCAGCCTTTTGATGAAACTCTTGTAATTATGACATGCTGCAATTGGCTTCCGGCAAATATCCTCGAGGGTCTCACTAAATTTCTCGGAGGTGTCTAGAAGATTCTTGAGTAACCTTATAATCCTGGTTTTGAACTCTATGGGTCTCACTAAATTTCTCAGAGTAACCTTATAATCCTGGTTTTGAACTCTATATCCAGTCGTTTGCTTTTCTCCATTTCTTTCATTTGCGACCTGTGCCTTTGTCTCTGCATTTTGGCTGCTTCCCTGTGTTGATAGAGTGGCTTTGTGTGCTAGGTGTTCTATCGAGAAGGCTAACCCCTGTTTTGTAAAACTACTGTTTGGAATTCTCTGCTATTTTTTAGATGGCCTCTTATTCTAAATAATAAAATAATAATAATAATAACTGCTTTCTAGCCTGCTTGAATAATGAGGAAGATAGACTTAGCAGTCTGACCTTGCGGGCCAGAGACTAGATATGCCCATACTCTCAATGCCATGCCAGGTGCATTTTTTTTAATTGGATAGAACTGTATTGTTTTCAAGGCCAGCAGCGAGATAACCACTAAGTGCACTGGCTTTTTAATAAAAAGGGAAGTTCTGTTGGTAGCTTCGCTTAGAATTTGAATTCATTTTCTCTAAGCCCACCGCGGTGAATAAAGTGTGACTCAAAACTCCCTGAGCATTGCTTGGTTCATTCTGGTTCTCTGTAACACTGTGGGGCCCAGTGGCTCAACCTCCCCAGTCACCTGAAGTGGGTGCTCTTGGTGCACCCCTTTGTGGGCTGTGCGCACAGTCTTGTAGTTAAGCCCTGATGGCTGTTGGTATCACTCAGACCCAATGGCTCTGAGGACCAGCTGTGTCTACAATGGGAGAACTGCTGTGCCGGAAACACCTTTACGGGGCAGGACTTGCCTCAGGGGGGCTTTGGTGCTCACTGAATTTGCCCCCTTGAGTGTGTCTCTTACGGATCTGAAGAGTTGAACTCTGCTGTGGTCTCACTGGGTGCACTGGCTCTTGCATCTCCAAGGAGGTGCAGAGTCAGCCACTGCCTGAGGCCACCCCTCAGGAGCCGCAGAGAGATCCGAAGATGCCTCCTCTTTGCTTGGGGTTCGGAGGTGCCCGGATGAGGCGCGGCTGTGAAGCAATGCAGGCTGCCTCTGCAGGGCCCTACGCCTTCTTTTGGAGGCTCTGGGGCTCTCTGACCCAGCTGCGGTATGTTAGGTTGCAAAAGGCCGGGCCATTCGTAAGCAAACAGCATGGGTGGCGTTGTAAATTGGGCAGGTTCTGATCTCAGGGAATCTCGGGATGGTGCAAACAGCAATGGCTGCCTGTTGGCCCTGCCCCAGGTAGGTCCCTGGGTCTCTGTGTCCCACAGCCCGTGCAGGAACAGCGAACACTGCGACCACCTCTGAGAGAAAGAACTTCCTCAGTTTCCGGCCCGATACTGACGGTCCAGTTTCTCCCCGTATGAGTCTGGGTCCCCAGAGTCTCGCCTGGAACTGGAGTCCAGAGCAGTTGGGAGTTTGTTCCCCCCCCCCCCCCCCCCATTGAAAAAGACCAGAGCGTACCCAGTTGACAGCCCGTTTCCACGGCGCCTCCGTCCCTTCGCTCCTCCGCTCCTCCGCACCTCCTACCGGTCTAGATGTGCTTTTCTCTTTCCTTCTGGTAGAACTGCCTCTCAGCCAGCCTTCCCATGGGTCTAGATGATGATGTTTTTTTTAAATCCTCACCCGGGGATATTTTCCCATTGATTTTTAGAGACAGTGAAAGAGAGAGGGAGAGAGGGAGAGAAATGTGGATGTGAGAGAAATACATGGACTGGGCCTCATTGGGGCCCGGGGCTGGGGAGGAGCCTGCAATCGAAGTGAGTGCCCTTGGCTGGATTCAAACCGAGGACCCTTCAATCCACAGTCCGACACTCTATCCACTGAGCCACACCAGCTGGGGCTATGTTTGCAGGGGTTTGTTTTGGTTTTTTTAGTATATGTTATTGATTTTTCACTGAGAGGAAGGAAGAGGGATAGAGAGCCAGAAAAATCGATCAGAGAGGAACACCCATCAGCCGCCTCCCGCACACACCCCACTGGGGATGTGCCTGCAACCAAGGCACACACCATGACCGGAATCGAACCCGGGACCCTTCAGTCCGCAGGCCGACGCTCTATCCACTGAGCCAAACCGGTGAGGGCTATGTTTGCGCGTTTTTAATCCTCGCCCAAGAATATATTTTCTTTTTCTTTTTCCTATAATGAACAGGTAATCTTTTTTAATTGTTTAAAAGTATTACATATATTAGTACCTTTATCTTCTTTTTTCAGGGCTGCAGGCCGACCTTCCCCCTTTTTTCATTGATTTTAGAGAGAGAGGAGGGAGGAGGAGAGAGAGAAACATCGGTGTGAGAGAGAAATTCGGTCAGGGGCCTCCCGCATGCGCCCCGACCGGGCACCAGCCCCGAGAGCTTCCGGGGCGCGTGACGGCGCCCTGTCCTCTGCGCGCGCCGGCCCCGAGGGTGTCGGATGCTGTAACAGCAGCGATGGGCTCTGGACTGCAGCGGAGTCCCTGCTTCAGCCACAAAACCAAAGCAAGTGGTTAGTTTCGTGGACACTCAGAGAAAGCATTACAGTGTTTGGAGGATGATTTAAATTCGACGCTTCCTGGAAATGTCTTCCGAAATCTCTCAGCTGCATCGTTCTTTACCTTACGGGATGCCACCGAGACCGGTGTGGCCCAGCGGAGAGAGCATCGGCCTGCGGACTGAAAGGTCCCGGGTTCGATTCCGGTCAAGGGCATGGGCCTTGGCTGCGGGCACATCCCCAGTACGGGGTGTGCAGGAGGCAGCTGATCGGTGTTTCTCTCTCGTCGATGTTTCTGACTTTCTATCCCTCTCCCTTCCTCTCTGTAAAAAATCAATAAAAAAATATACCTTAAAATAATAATAATAACAAATGAGATATTTTAGAAGAGAAGAAAGTATAATTATTTTATAATGCAATGACTCAAGACAATATTACTTTGAAGATCAATAAAATATATTTTAAAAAATAAATGATGGGATGCCTCTCCCCAGCAGCCAGTGGGGTGCTCTGTCTGGGGAAGCGGTGGCCTTGTGTTGGGGTGAGAGCTCACTTCATCTGGCCACCATCGCCCAGCTCCCCCACCCCTGCCAGGCCCCCACAGTGCTCACTCAGGACTGCCCCACACCGTGGCCCCATCCGGGATCCCCTGCATCTCCTGGCCCTCATGCCGCAGGGGGAGGAGCAGAGGCGGCTGCCCAGGGCAACATCCACGCCCTCATTACAGCGGCTGCAGGAAGCCAGCCTCTGGCCAACCTCAGCAGGAGCCGAATCTGCCCTGTGGGTGCCGGAGGGGAGGGGGGCGGCCAGCAGCTGGCACAGCTGGCACTGCCCGGAGCCCCGCCCCCCGCCCATCGCCTCCGGAAGGAGCGGCAGCAATGAGAATCGGGCGAGCTGACGGAGACACGGGCTCTGGCCTTTGAACTAAATCTCTGTGGTAACATGCCCAATAACAACCCGACCTAAAAAAAAGGAATAAAAAATAACAAATGAGCCCCAGCCGGTGTGGCTCAGCGGATAGAGCGTCGGCCTGCAGACTGAAGGGTCCCGGGTTCCATACTGGCCAAGGGCACAGGCCCGGGTTGTGGGCTCGATCCCCAGGGTGGGGCGTGCGGGAGGCAGCCGGTCCATGATCCTCTCTCCTCATTGATGTCGCTCTCTCTCCCTCTCCCTTCCTCTCTGAAATCAATAAAGAAATATATATATATATATATTTAAAAATTATAATAGCCAAAACCGGTGTGGCTCAGTGGATAGAGCATCGGCCTGCAGCCCTGAAGAACCAGGGTTCGATTCTGGTCAAGGGCATGTACCTTGGTTGTGGGCACATCCCCGGTGGGGGGTGTGCAGGAGGCAGCTGATCGGCGTTTCTCTCTCATCGATGTTTCTGACTTTCTATCCCTCTCCCTTCCTCTCTGTAAAAAATCAATTTAAAAAAATACCTTAAAATAATAATAATAAATGAGACCTTTTAGAAGAGAAAAAAGTATAATTATTTTAGAATGCAATGACTCAAGACAATATTACTTTGAACTTTATTTTAAACAGACACAGAAATGTGTGCTCCCCGCCCCCAGGAGCACCCCCACGCCTTCCCCGTCATCCCCCGCAGGTGAGCACCCTGAAACCTGAAGGGTCCCCCCAACACTGGCGGCCAGAGGGCAGCGGCCGCGGCGGCGTGTCCGGGGTAGCCCCTCCTCCCCCACTGCCTCCTCCAGCCCCTTTTCTCTGACTCCCCAGGAGCCTCCCGCCCCGGCTTTGATAACCGTCCTCTCAGAACAAACCGACAGAAAATAGAAAGAAAAAGCATGAAATAAAAACCAAAATGAAAAAGAGGGCGGGGGAAGGAGAAAGGAGGGTCTCCGTCCTTCCGTTCTGTACTGAGACCCCCCTCTGCCCCCCCCCCCCCGACGCCTGGGCAGCCTGCAAACCAGGGCATCACAGGCGCTTCCAGCCCCTCCCTGTCTGCCACCCTCCGGCTCCGGGCTGTTCTCCCCCAAAGTCCCGGCCTGCCACCTGCCACCCCCTTGGCCCACAGTCACCCCCAAGCTGTCTTAAGAAGCTGCCAGCTAAAACAACAACAAAGGCAAAACAAAACAAAACAAAACAAAACAACAGAAAAACACTCCATACCCTTCCTGCCGGAAGCCAATCACTGTTTTGACGATGGACAGCTGTGGACGGGGAGTGTGGGGGGCTGGTTGACCTTGACTGCTCTGAGGTGTGGGAGCCGGTTACTGGGATGTTGGTGATTGGAGCTGCCACACCTGTTAGTCCTAAGAAGATCTACTGATTGGCTTTCACTGGTGTTTCTGGCCTGGGGATACGGCTGTGTCTTATGATTTTAATCTTAATAAAAGGAGTGGCGAAGCCAGAGTGAGGGGGAGTTCTGCCACTAGAGTTGGACTACCACCCGGCCCCCATTTCCAAACTAGTATTTTTCTTTTCTTTTCTTTTCTTTTTTTTTTCTTTCATGCAAACAGCAAAGGGTTTATTCACCAAGCATGCTGGGGCTCACAGCATACCCTGAAGTCAGAGCAGAGGCTGAGAGCCCGGAGGCAGGGCAGAGCCAGGGCCTAAATACCCTGAAACAAACAACAGGGTCACACAGAGGTCGTCAGGGGGGCTTGTTACAGTTTGTCTTTCCCAAAACCTTGACATTGACATTAATCTCAGTTTCACATTCTTGGTCAAGCATTCTGTTCTCCTGTTCCCTTATCATTACCCCTGGGCTCTCCCACTCTGCAGGAGGGGCAGGATGTAATGTACTGGGTAATGTTTCTGTAATCTTTGCTGCTAATCTAGTCGCCCTACTGGGTGCACCTTACCGGCCACTGCTTCCAACTCTGCTGCCTTACATTCCCCCCTTTTCTCTGTCCGGTCTCTAATCCTAGAGACCGTCTGGTTCATTTAGTACTGTACACGCATCCGGGTGCAAGGTAGGCCACCGGGCACCTGGTGAATGGGTCCCTGTGACTGACCAGACTACTTGCCCCGTTGGGTTCACCCCTTCCCAGGTCAAGGCAAGAGGGGCCTGGGGATTGCTAGCCACCAGGGGAAGGAGGCAGAGTCCTGCCCACCCGGTGAGCACGCAGCTTAAGGGGGCTGTCAGTCTTTTCCACCGTCCATTCGGGTCCAGGCGGTGGTGCGGGCTTGAGATGGGAGGTGTGATCCAGGAAGCGATGCCATCTACCTTCACCGCGGTCGGGGTGGTTAGCAGTACCAGGTAGGGTCCCTTCCACCGAGGTTCTGTGAGTCTGATGTCTTCTCAGTTACACCGAGTCCCCGACTTGGAAGGAATGAGGAACCTTGAGCTCCCCCGGCTGGTAGGCGGAGGCTAGCGGCTTCCAGACAAATTGCTGGTCAATTTAGTGAAGGTCTCCTTAACGGTTCTATTCATCCTCTCTACCTGACCTGAACTTTGGGGCCTATAAGCACAACGTGATTTCTAATCTGCTCCTGTAGCCTTGGCTACTGCCTGTGTTAACTGTGAAATAAAAGCTGGCCCGTTGTCTGACCCTAACATAGCAAGAAATCCATACCTGGGTAGGATGTCTTCTAGCAGCTTCTTGGCCACCGCCGGAGCTGTTTTATGCTTGGTTGGGCATGTCTCTACCCATCCAGAAAAGGTGTCCTTCTCCTGCTGTGCATTTTCTATTTTAGCTAAATTAATTTAATCTGAAAACTTGACTGCTATTTTACTGTCAAATTTAATACTCTAACAACAATCTTAGTTTACCCTGTAATTATTAATGGCAAGGATTGTTTTGTATTCTTGAGTAGGCCCTAAGCATCCTTGGTGCTAGCTGCGGTTAGCCAAGTTTCTGTTTGTTGCCTTGTTTCTGATCTGGGCTGGTCCAAGTCTTTGTCTGTTACCTGGGTCCCTATCTGAGCTGGGCGTGGGAAGTGAAGCAGCCATGGGGGCAGCAGACCTCCCTCAGAAGGGGCGAGTGTTCAAGCCCCTGCAATGCTGGGGGGGTGAGGTTCTGTGCCCCACCTCTGTTGGCCCCCATGTTCTCTCCTGATAGCCCCTCTGCGACTGTGCCTGTCTTAGGTTGTCCCTCCCATGAGGAATCTTACCCGTCTCTGGCTAACCAGCCATCCTCAGGGGCCAAGCAGGGTGAAGTGAGGTTCAGTTCTGTCTCCTTGGTAGCCTATGCCCACGTGGCCTCCACATCCAGTACCTGCCTTGGGATCCCCTCGCCTGCTGGCGGGTCCCCGGCACATGATCATATATTTTGAGGAACTCAGGTTTCCTCTCCAGGGAGGGCCCACCTCACACCATTGGGCCACAGACAGATCCATGGTACCAGCCATCACGAGGCTTCACCCTCAGCATGTACAGAAAACTCAGACACCAGCTATGGGCAATTGGATTGTGAAAGGAGGATCCCTCCTTGGCAAAAGGGCCAACATAGAATGCTCGTTGCCTATCCAAGGAGGCCTTTCATGCAGTGGAAGGGATTAAATATTTTCACGTCCCTTTTAAATTGCTGCCAATCATTCAAAGGTTTAGTTTATATTCTTTTTTTATTTTTTTAATATATTTTATTGATTTTTTACAGAGAGGAAGAGAGAGGGGTAGAAAGTCAGAAACATCGATGAGAGAGAAACATCGATCAGCTGCCTCTTGCACACCCCCTATTGGAGATGTGCCCGCAGCCAAGGTACATGCCCTTGACCGGAATCGAACCCGGGACCTTTCAGTCCAAAGGCCGACGCTCTACCACTGAGCCAAACCGGTTTCGGCTTAGTTTATATTCTTTGCTTTAAGCCATGGCAATTCAATTTCAAACTGGCTGTCAAAAAAAAAATTTTTTTTTTTTTTGTATAGACAAGGTCTAATTACATGTTTCTGCACCTCTCCTAGGAGCAAGTGGTGATAGTAGACTGTTTTAACTTTTGTCTACCCTCCTTTGGTGTCCAGGCAAGCCAGAAGCCTTTACAGCTGATTACGGCTAGCCTGGCAAGAAAGACGTTCTTAGGCATTCTTGGGGTTCTGGTTTTCTCACCAATTTACTCAGCCTTCTGTACCAGCCTTCTTTACTATGCCCTAAGGACTATTTGCAATAGGGATCTTTTGTCCTAATAAAGGTAATTCGGGCCGTACTCGTCCTACTTGGGCTGAGGAAACTGCCTCCTCAATTCTTAGCAACTCATCCCGAGCTCCACCTGTTAATTAATGTTCGGAGAGGAAAGATCAGAGTCACCTCCAAGTGGATTAAATAAAGTTATCATTTCTCCACCAGATTTTCAGATAAGGTCTCAGCCAATTAATGTCCCCTAATAATTTCTGAAAGTCATTTCAAGTTTCTAAGACAATCTTCTCTCCACCTTCTGAGGCCTAAGGCATTGGTATGCAATTATGGTTCCTAGATATTGGAAAAGTGTTCCTTTCTGTACCTTTTCTGGAGCAATTCTTAAGCCCCATTTAGGGAACTTCTCTTCTAATTGGGAACACGTGGCCAAAGACTCCTCTTCCCGTGGGCTTCCTTTAGCTAGGATGGGCTCCTTAATTCCCTGATCATTATTTCCCAGGCCTTGACTAGGCTGATATCCCATTTGGGTCATTATCTGCTGTCCTTCGCTGGTAATAATACACCCTTGTAAACCCTCTTAGACATCCCCAGTCCCATGAAGTTGACTGAAATTCCAGAGATGATGGAAGGCTGAAACCATCCCATCAATCCTTTCTCATCTTGCCATCTTAACAAGGTGACACTGCCATTGTGTGTCATGAGGAACTCCCATCCCCCTAACTAAGTCCATAGCATCTACTGTGGACTAACTTGGAGGCCAGAATTCTTTGCTGATAACACTAACATCCGCTCCAGAGTTCACCAGATCCCTAAATTGTTTTCCCTCTGTTTTTAAATTAATCATAGCATGGGTTTTGCTAATTTCATGTATCCAATAGATGTCTGAGCTTTAAATTCTTGTATTGCTCTTTTCCTCATTTTAGCCTCACCTTGCTGAACATAAGGTATAAGTAGTGTCTGAGCAAACCTTTGTCCTGGAGTAATTTACATAACAAGATTACATTCTAGCTTAGCTTTAATTTCTCCTTTATAATCTGAATTAATGCCTCCAGGCAAAACAGTTAGTTCACTTAAAGGCGTCTCTACTCCTCCTTAAGATTAATCCTAAAATTCCCTGTGGCACAGGTTTACAAAACTTGCTTTAGGAAATGTCCTGATCCCACATTCTGACAAGCTTGAATTATCTCTGCAATGGATCTATCTTTTCTCAGGCATTTTCCACAATCAGCATTGACATTTTCATTTAGCTGAAAACCTTGACTATAATTTAACAAGCTAATTCATAAAGTAACTTAAGTAGGTATCTTTAATTTAAAAAAAGAAATTCATTCAGTACAGATTAGGTATCTTACTTATTGGTTCTTATTTAAGATTCTGTTGTTCAAAATTTGGCTATATTTAAGAAATATAGACCAACACAAGTCTAATTATCAGAGAAAACATAACATATTTTTTTTAAGTTATACTTTAGACATTTAATTACCACATTCATATAATTTCTCCGAGTTTAATTTGTATTTTGAACTTTTAAATCTGAAAAGTCAAACATTTAGTTATCCTTAGATTAATAATACTTTGTTTCGGTCGGCGGCGGCGGCTGCAGCGGAAGGGTTTGGCGCGATGTCTCACACCATTTTGCTGGTACAGTCTACCAAGAGACCAGAAGGCAGAACTTATGCTGATTATGAATCAGTGAATGAGTGCATGGAAGGCGTTTGTAAAATGTATGAAGAACATCTGAAGAGAATGAATCCCAACAGCCCCTCATCACATATGATATCAGCCAGTCGTTTGATTTTATTGTTGAGCTGGCCGACCTCAGCTGTCTTGTTTACCGAGCTGATACCCAGACATACCAGCCTCATAACAAAGATTGGATTGAAGAGAAGATCGACGTGCTCCTTCGTCGACAGGCCCAACAGGCCGGGAAAGAGTTGTGCTGGAAGCATTTGGGGATTGGGGGTGGGCTTGGAACACAGGTGTGTACAGCTATCTGTCGTGAAGTTTTGTATTACAGTAATCCTGTTTCCATTTTGGTACACTCTAGCCAGGATTGAATGTGTTAGATGATATGTGAGAATCTTGTTCAATCTGAACTCCCATCACCCCCTCTTTTTCTCTTTTTTTACTTAAAACATTGTTATGATGACTTAGAAGGAAGTTTTTCTTTGTCAGTTAATGTTGATTCCAATCCTTCATATCTGCTTTATAACATTCACTTTACTTACCCTTCTTCAAGTTGGGGTGAAGGGTAGTGACACAGTTTAATTATGTGCTAAGATAAAGTCTTAGTGAAAAACAAATAAATGTTCTTTAGTTATAAAAAATAATAATAATACTTTGTTTCTAAGAAAAATACAAGACATTATCAATTAATAGCTTTAATTTTGTCCTCTAGGTGTTTCTCATGAGGAAGCAATACTCAGATTATTAAACAAGTTTTATCATTTGGTTAACAGCACAGGCTGCCTCTTGACTTTTCAAAAAGGCCTTTTTTTTTGTTTTTCCTCTGCGGGGGGCTGGGGGGGGCGCATTCAGTAGCCAGCCTGGACTACGCTTCTTCCTCTATTAACAAAGGGGGTAGCCAGTTACCTGGGCCACTAGATCATTTACAATTAATACATTATTCATCTATATTTCAACAATTTCTGAGTTTTAAATCCATTCCAATTATTTTAAGGCATTTACTTTGGATAAATTCTTTTTTTTTTTTTTAAAATTGCGAAGACCAGACACAGACACCCTCTGGGGAGTGGGGTCCCTATTGGATGGCCACGTGGCTCCCTTCCCCCACACCGTCTAGATCCTGGGCCGGTCCCGGCCTCCCCGCTGAGGGTCCCGCGCTCCTGCTCCCCAAGCCCCTGCGGCCGCGCCGAGGAGCCCCGCGGGCGGTGGTGGCAGGGCGGGGCCGGCGGCAGATGGGACTCGGAGACCGCACCTGCGCCCAGCCGCTTGTCTGGCCCCGGCTCCCTTTCCCCTGCTGCCCCCACCTCCAAGCCTTTATCCAGAAATCAAATTTCCTAGCTTTCCTTTAGCCAAATTAGTCAGCTCTCTAGCAGCCATCTAAAGACTCCCACTACAGCCTAGCAGTAGGCCCAGAGCCTCCCCTTACCTTCTGCCGTGCTGAAATCCCATTCAGGCCAGGCCAGAGGAAAAAAGTTTAAGATTCCCGGAACTAGCTTCCTGGGATCGGTCCCCATTCTCTGTCCTGGTGTGGGGTGGACTGAGGGAGTTATTTGGGGACAGAGGTCTGGAGAGATCTTCAGTTGAGCTGAGGAGAGGGTCCTGGTCAGGGGGTGGTCCTGAAAGGGCGACCGTCCCGAGCGCCCTGGGGCCAACAGGATTGTCTGTCTCTTTCCCAATTTTCCCTTCCAGGGCAGGCAACCTTTTAACCACCGAGGCCTGTCAGTGACAGTGTCAATCCAGACACCACCAATTTAAGGAATTTGGTCCGGGCGGCCCGGATTGCCATGAACAGCACGGCGGACCTCACAAGCAACATTTAGGTCCAACGTCCCGGTGGAGGGCCACCCAACCCTGAACGTGGGCCACTCCAATTCACAAACTTTCTGTAAAGCAAAATCATCAACCCAAGCTCCATAGTCATCCGCGCGCTTCCGACATTCCTGAGAATTCGTAAGGAAACGCTGTAATGGGGTGGAGGGTCCAGACGGACCCTGGCCCATTCTGACTGTCACTGCACAGGAATAAAACAGCGACAGACTTTGAGCTCGGTTTTCCACTTCTGGCCAATGGTCCAGAGTCAAAGACCAAGGAGTGGAGGCAGATTGACCCATGACAAGGGACACACACAGACGACAATGAACAATGAACAAAAGACAAAGACAGTCGCGACACGTTCAGACAGAAACCAAAATGGCCTAGAGATGACAACTCTCCTAGCTGGCAACAGAATCTCAGAATCAGAACCAGAACCAGACGGGAATTCACCAGACGGGAATTCACCAGACGGGAGGAATCCAGGCGTCCCTGGACCTCCCCAGAGTCCACCAGGGCGTCCCCCGGGGACGTGGCCTGCGACCCGAAGACACGTCTGTCCGTCGCAGTCGGGGAAAGCTCACGCCCCACCCCGACAGCCACCAGACCAAACAGATTTGCCGGCTCGGACCGGTTCCTAAGCTATCGCAACCGAAGGCGCCGTTACTCACCCCAAGAAGCGTCTGTTGGAGCCTGAAGCCGGCTGCAGCGATCTCGGTGGGACCTCCAAATGTTAAGTCCGGGACGCCCGCTGCTCTCACAAAGGCACCAAGAGACGTTCTCATGCAAACAGCAAAGGGTTTATTCACCAAGCATGCTGGGGCTCACAGCATACCCTGAAGTCAGAGCAGAGGCTGAGAGCCCAAACTAGTATTTTTCTGAGTCTCTTTATTCATTTGTGTGCGGCCTCCTCCAGAAACCCGAACCCTGAACCGGGGACCCTGAATCTCGCGGGACGTGCAAGGGGTTCCCACCCCTTCCCTTTTCTCTCCCATCAGCTTCCAGAGCAGAGTTGAGGGTGTTCCTTGTTTCAGCATCTCCGGGAGCCCCCCCATACCCACCCCTAGGGAGCCTGTCTGGACCAGCAGCACCTCCAAGCCCCCCCCCCACCCCCGTTCACACTGTGCTTAGCTAGCCTCGTCCAAACGCCTGCACTCAGACTGCTTTCTGGTTTTGAAGTCAAGTTCCTTCCTGAGCCCTGGCCTCGGCCCTCGCTGCTGGCTTCGCCCAAAATGTGCCTCCTCGCCCCCTGCCCAGGCCCGGCTCTGAAGCCGCCCTCGGGGCCCTCCCTCACCACCCTCCACCCCTCCTCCTCTGACAACGCTCTGCTTCCTTCCTAGCCTTGTCACACTTTGTTTCCTGCGTTATTGTCTTCCTCCCCATGGACTAGAAACTTCCTGCGGGCAGGGACCGGGGTCCACTTGCCCAGGACTCTGCCCCAGCCACGTGCCCGGCCGTGGTCATCGGGGGCAGTGCCTGGCGAGGGAGTGCAGTGCTGGGAGAGGTGCTAGTGTGACTGCGTGCACCCGGTCCGGGGCCTGGGGCTGGCTCCCACGGGCCTCCACGCCACAGGCAAGGCCCAGCCCCGCTGCTCAGGGCCCGAGGGGGCAGGCAGATGACGAGGGGCACTGAGGTTAGGGGGTGCTGCCCCATGTTCTCCAGGGAACAGGCTCTGAGCGGATGTGGGGGGCATCACGTGCTTCGTCACCCACAAATCACACGGGAGGTGTGAGGGTCGCTGAGGGAGGATCACACGAGGGAGGATCACGCGAGGGAGGATCACGCGAGGGAGGATCACACGAGGGAGGATCACGCGAGGGAGGATCACGCGAGGGAGGATCACACGAGGGAGGATCACGCGAGGGAGGATCACGCGAGGGAGGATCACACGAGGCCAAGGCAGTGCGGGATCCTGCGTTTGTTGGGTCATCTGGACACCGCTGGGCCCAGCCCCAAAACGGAGCCCGCCCCCACGGACGGGGAGTCGGCGATTTTCTTTTATTTTATACTAGTGACCTGGTGCACAAAATTTGTGCACATTCAAAAGGGATTCATTAGAGGAAATAAGTTAATATTGCTGTTTGCCCTTTCTCTATAATAGAAGTGTCAAAGGTAAAAGACACTTAGGTCTCCTGGCCCGGTGCTGGGGGTGGGAGTCGCAGCCTGAGGGCCCCCAGCCCAGCACCAGGACAGGAAGCACACCTTGAGGTCCCCCATCAAGCCCTGCCTGGTGGGGAGCATGGCCTGAGGTCCCCTGTCAAACCCTGAGTGTGGGGGGGCGTGGCCTGAATTCCCCTGTCAAGCCCCACCTGGTGGGGGACACGGCCTGAGATCCCCTGCTCTGGCACTGGGGCGGGGGAAGCAGTCTGAGGTCCCCTAGCCCAGCACCAGGATGGGAAGCACACCTTGAGGTCCCCTGTCAAGCCCTGCCAGGTGGGGGCCTGAGGTCCCCTGTCAAACCCTATGGGGTCAGGCGAGGGCGCAGCCTCAGGTCCCTGCTGATGGCTTGTTAAGGCTCCTTATAGGAACTTGGCCTCAGCTGTGGGTGCAGCCATCTTTGTGACGGAGTGACGGTCCATTAGCATATTCCCATTTTATTAGATAGGATTTTCCATTTCAAAAAGGCCTAGTTTTAATAGTCCTAACAGCCCATGAAATAAAATCCTTTTTTATTTTTATTTTTATTTATTTATTTTTTTTAATATATTTTTTATTGATTTTTCACAGAGAGGAAGAGAGAGGGATAGAAAGTCAGAAACATCGATGAGAGAGAAACATCGAACAGCTGCTTCTTGCACACCCCCCGCTGGGGATGTGCTCACAGCCACAGTACATGCCCTTGACCGGAATCGAACCCGGGACCCTTCAGTCCGCAGGCTGACGCTCTATCCACTGAGCCAAACCGGCTTCGGCTAAAATCCTTTTTTAAATGAGGGAATCCAAATGACTTGGAGGTAGACGATGCTATCAGGTAATACATTGGGTGTGAGGTGAAAATAACACCGAGGGAATGAAAGCGATGACTGGAAATGACCCCCCTTTGAGCTCGTGTGGAAAGGGAGGGACCCCTTTTCCAATTCCGAGTTCTAAGCCTGAGACCCGGGTGTGTCCCGTCACGGACTTGCCTCGTTCCCTGGCGGCGAGCGGGGAGCCGGTGGGAAGATTCCGCAGCAGCGGACGACAAATCCTCGTCCCCACGAGGAAGGCAGGAGCCGGGCCTTGATTTCCCCGGCGTGGCCCATGCCTGAATGTTCGGGATTTGGATTCCCAAAGTCTTTGTTGAGCATTTAACTGCCGTATCTTCCGGCGCATGAGACGGCTTTTGAACCCAGGAAAATCTTCTCAAAAGTCGGGGGGTCTTACACGCCGGGTGTGAAGATACCGTAGCTTGCGGTTACGGCGGGCGTTGCTCACGCGCCAGGGACTTGCCCGGCACTCGCTCTCTCTCTCTCTCTCTCTCTCTCTCTCTCTCTCTCTATTACCTTCCTCCCGTCATCGTCAGTTTTAGTCACCTCATACCGGAAAATACGGTCATCCTTTGGGGGGAAGGGGCTCTGCCATACATCGCCTTTACACCGACAGAGCAGCTAGGACAGGTTGCCACGCCTCCCCTGTTCTCCATCTTCCTCGGAGGACGGTCCCTGCCCAGGGCGGGGGAGCACACATGTGGCCAGGTCCGTCACTCAGAAGTCCTCCGTTTCCACCTCATCGCGAAGCACCGCCCTTGTTCTGGGGCCTGATGGGGCCCCCACCGGCTGAAATGGACTCTCTCTCTCTCTCTCTCTCTCTCTCTCTCTCTCTCTCTCTCTCTCTCTCGAGTCCTCGATGCTAAAGGACTCCAGGGCCGGGGGTTCCCTGGGCCGGTTCGGACTCCGGGAAAGCCCGGAGGGGAGAGAGGATGGCCTGGAGCCAGCGGAATGTGGTCTAAGCAAGTGGGATGTCCATGACGAAGTGGCCTCGGGTCAGTTCCCAGCGGGGGTATCGGTTCAGCTGTTTGGCCAGACCTCACACGCCCGCCTTTGCGGGAGAGGGACGAAGGTGACCTCTTCTGCAGTTACTTCCTGCCCAGCCGGGCCACGAGGGTTCCAGGGGGGCGGCCTCGGAGAGCCGCCGGCTGGAACAGGGAGCAGATGGCTCAGGGTTGGAGCGAGGTCCGCCGCAGCGTGACTTCCCGAGAGTCTGATCGGCAAGGGCTGGCAGGCGGCCTGCTGAGAGACTTGGGGGGCGACGCTGGTCCTGAGGCTGCCGCAACCTCACTTGTCTGGTCCGGCTGCTTTCTGGGCCCGCAGTGCAGCGGAGGGAGACCTCGATGTTATCTTTGGGGAGGAAAGGACGGGGCATCTAAGCTGCCTGATGAGCGATAGGAAAGGGAGGAGAGGTCACTCTGGGGGCGCGGTTCTTGTTCTCCCAGTTCTGCCCCGTTGGAAGGCAGCCAGAGCTCGCCGTCCCAGCACCTGCTGAGGCGCCCAGGACGATGGGGGGGGGGGGAGTGACTGGAGGGTCTGACTTCGGGGGCCACACCTACGGCGGGTGAGAGAGGAGAGGACAGGGTCCGGCCCAGCTGGTCAGGAGGCAGATGTGTGGGTTCTCCTTCCCACGGCGGAAGGGAAGCCTCTGATCGCGGAGACAAGCTGGAAGGGACCGAGCCAAGAGCTGGACGAGAGGGTCTGAGGCGCCTTTCCCGGCTCCGGGCTCTGAGCAGAGGCTGGTCGCCACGGAGCAGCGACAAGAGGTGGCAGACGGGAGTGGGCGGGTGCGCTGGAACGGGCTGTGATCCCAGGGAGACGCGAAAGGGGAGGAGAAGGGCAGCGGCAGCCGAAACCGGTGTGGCTCGGTGGACAGAGCGTCGGCCTGCGGACTGAAGGGTCCCGGGTTCGATTCCGGTCAAGGGCATGTGCCTTGGCTGCGGGCACGTCCCCAGTAGGGGGTGTGCAGGAGGCAGCTGATGGATGTTTCTCTCTCATCGATGTTTCTGACGTTCTGTCCCTCTCCCTTCCGCTCTGTAAAATATATTTTAAAAAAAGAAGAGAGAGAGAGAGAGAGAGAGAGAGAGAGAGAGAGAGAGAGCGCGCAGTGGCAGCCTCGGCCCGGAGGGGGGCTGCCAGTGGAGGATGGGAGACAGCCTGTTGTCAGGTGGCCTCTGGTGACTTGCAAACACAGAGCGGCGTGGGCGACAGGACCTGGGGGGGGACCTGCCCCAGAGCCGGGTCCAGGCCGTCTCACCCCCACACGCGGTGCCCTGGGAGCCGCACCTCCACCCCGCCAGCCTCAGTTTCCCCGATAACAGAACAAAGAGGTAGAATTAGATATCGCGTACGAAGTCCCTTCTGGCTCGAATGTTCTTCGAGTGACAGGCCTGATCGGACCTCCTGGCTCCGAGTCATGAACACTCAAGGCCCCACCGCCCAGAGTTCACAGAGTCCCCCCCCCCCCCCCCCCCCGCTTCCGGTGGCAGCTGCTCTCGGCCGCTCTGCCCTCAGTCCCAGGTCTGGTCTGTGGGTGCCTGCAGGCTGCTCCTCCGAGGCCAGGACCCTGGTCTCTGCTCTAAAGCCTTCAGGGATGCCCGCCCCCCTCCCCGCCCCTCTGCCGCCCCCAAAGCCGCACCTGCCTCTCTGCTGTTGACTGGCCCCGTGCACACACACACCCTTTGTGGCCTCCCTCCTCCTCTGGGTCCTGCCGAGGGGCCTTTTCTGAGGCGAGCGCCCTGCCGCTGGGAAGCGCCCATCCTCTCTAATAAAAGGCTAAAATGCAAATGGACCCAACAGCAGACCAATCGCTATGATGCGCACTGACCTCCAAGGGGCAGATGCTCAACGCAGGAGCTCCCCCTCGGTGGCCGGTGCGCTCCCACAGGGGGAGTGCCACTCAGCCGGAAGCTGGGTTCACCGCGGTGCTAAGGATGTCCGACTGCTGGCTTAGGCCCACCCCCCCTGGGGCTCCCAGACTGTGAGGGCCCAGGCCAGGCTGAGGAGCCACCCCCTCCACGTGCACGCATTTCGTGCACCCGGCCTCCAGTCTTAGATAAAAACCGATGTTTGGAATTCTAACCCTGCTGTTTGGCCTCTGCAAATGCATGCTTGCTTACGTAATAAGAAAAATAAGCCGAAACCGGTGTGGCTCAGTGGATAGAGCTTCAGCCTGCCGACTGAAAGGTCCTGGGTTCGATTCCGGTCAAGGGCATGTACCTTGGCTGCAGGTACATCCCCAGTGGGGGGTGTGCAGGAGGCAGCTGATCGATGTCTCTCTCTCGTCGATGTTTCTGACTTTCTATACCTCTCCCTTCCTCTCTATAAAAAAAATCAATAAAATATATTTTAAAAATAAAATAAAATAATGAGACTACTCCCACTTCAGAGAGGCCATGAAACCTTCCCCGGAGGAAGTTGTCAGTGTTGGCACCAGGCCAGGCCTTTGGTGAAGGTCTCAAAGCCCCAGCACATAGGGGCTCTTTAAGAATTTGCAAAGGGGGTGGAAACACCCCATATTTGGGAGACAAAGAGGGTAAAAAGGTATAAATACAGGAAACTTCCTGTGTGGCTTCGACCAGAATCTGAGAGACATTCTCCTCTGGGACCATGTGTAATAATCATAATAATAACTGTGACTCCCTCTCCCTAAGCCTTGCTTGGCTCTTCTCTGGCTTTCTGTAACACGCTCACAGGCCTCATTCCCCAAATCTCAAAATCCCCTCTAGGTAGCAGGGGAGGGAGCTTGTCTGTCACTCTGAGGACTCAAACCCATTTCCCTGGCCACTCCCCGCTCTGCAGGGCGAGTCGCACAGCTCAGGTGAACAGCCAGGGAGCCCACGGGGTGCAGGCCCTGCCATGGGCCGCCTCGGCCTGGCTCCAGCTGTGGGCGTGGGCCAGACAACCTCCCGCAGCCTGGGGGCTGGCATCGGCCTTGGCTGCACACACCCCTCTCGGCTGCTGCCCCCCCGACCCCCCCCATAGAGGGACGAGGTGTCTGGCACAGGCGCCTCTCAGCATTCGCAAATATGCTCACAGCTCCTCTGTGGCCTCGGCATTCGTGGCCAGGGCAAACCCTGCCAATCCTTCTGGAAGTTTCCTGAAGAAACAAGTCACGAGCCGCAACTCCATTCCGAGGCAGATCCACAAGAGAAAGGAGTGCGTGCGTGTCCATCCCAAACCGGGACCCAGAGTGCCGGGGCTCTTGCTCCAGCATTACAAAGGGTTCGGCAATCTAGAGAAAGGCTGTGCGTAGATTCGATAAGAGTCCAGGGGCAAAAGACAATTTTGAAAGGCACTGGGGGTCAGAGGTGCTTCAGCTACAGGAGCTCAAGTCCTCCTGTCTCAGGACCCCTTGCTTTTTATTAACACAATTTGCCGTAAGGCGAGGTGGAGATGATACGCTTCGGAGGGCAGGGTTTACAGAAGGCTCGTCAGAGTGGGGAATGGCCGACGGCTTGTTCAGGTGTGTGGCCAGCAGGAGGCGATAACATGTGGATTGAGATGCCCGGAGCTGTCTGGCAGCAGACAGTCTTCCTACTCGGGTGCGGGGGAAGTGCCTTGCAGCCATTCCCACGGGAGATCACCTATGTCACTCAGTTCAGATGGGCCCCCAAGGCTCATCAACCTTTGGATGAAACGCTTGTCATTACGACACGCTGGCACTGGCTCCCGGCCCTGGAAGGATCAGGGCAGCTCCAGGCGCCGTGGCACACGCTGGGAGCCGGCCCCCGGCGCTGACGCAAGAGAAAATAAACAGACGGACAGTCTGACAGCAAACAGCACCCGGCGATGGGAAGACTCTGCGGCCGCCACAGGCAGCCTCGTGGACGACCTCAGACAAAACCACGAGCAAACGGCAGAGGGCGAGGCCCACACGCTGGGTGAGCCCATTCGGACCAAGGTCCGGAGCAGGCGCGACAGCCGGGGGCACAAGTCAGAACAGTGACCACGGGTGTGTGTGTGTGTGAGTGTTTGTGTGTGTGTGTGTGTGAGTGTGTGTGTGTGTGTGAGTGTGTGTGTTTGTGTGTGTGTGTGTGTGTGTGTATGTGTGTGTATGTGTGAGTGTGTGAGTGTGTGTGTGTGAGTGTGTGTGTGTGTGTGTGTGTGTGTGTGTGAGTGTGTGTGTATGAGTGTGTGTGTGTGAGTGTGAGTGTGTGTGTGTGTGTGTGTGTGTGTATTTTGGCTAATCCTCACCTGAGGACAATTTTCCATTGATTCTTATTTTATTTTTATTTTTTAAAATATATTTTATTGATTTTTTACAGAGAGGAAGAGAGAGGGATAAAAAGTCAGAAACATCGATCAGCTGCCTCCTGCACACCCCCCACTGGGGATGTGCCTGCAACCAAGGTACATGCCCTTGACTGGAATCGAACCTGGGACCCTTCAGTCTGCAGACCGACGCTCTATCCGCTGAAGCACACTGGCTTCAGCTCCATTGATTTTTAGAGAGAGTGGAAGGGAGAGGGAGAGACAGAGATGAACTTTGATGTGGGAGAGACACATGGATTGGCTGCCTCCTGCATGTTGTCAGACCAGGGCAGGGGAACCTGCAACCAATGAGCCCTTGGCTAGAGTCGAACCCGGACCTTTTAGTCCGGGGGGCCAATGCTCTATCCACTGAGCCACACAGACCAGGGCGGGAAATGATGATCTGTAGTGACAAAGGCGCCCCTGAGTGTCCTGAGAACAGGGTGGGGGGAGTTTCCCGTGCATCACGAAGGGTGGGGAGCCCAGTGACAGCCCGGATCTGTGCCTCTTACGGGGGGTGGGGGGCGCGCAGGGCCTTGGGACACGCCAAGCTGGGTCAATGTGACCCAGGGGTGAGCTCCAGTGGGGGTGTCCGGGAGGCAGAGGGCTCCGAAGGGGCAGTGCTGCTGGCTAACCCTACAGGGGCGTTTCCACCTGCCCTTCGGGGCCCGGGAACCCTCAGAACTACAGCCATGGCCCAGAATCAGGAAGCCCAGACTCAGCTCCCAGCTCCGCTCCAGAATGGCTGCCTCCTGCTCACATTCATTCCTGAGGGCCTGGGAGCCAGGCACAGTGCTAAGTGTGCCCGGAATGTTCTGGAATACAACTCCCCCGGCCTCCCTGCAGCCGAGGCCACAGGAGGGGTATCAGGACCGAGTGCCAGTGACCTGGCGCCCCCACAGCGGCCTGGCGCCCCCACAGCGGCCCGGAGAACCCACAGCGGCCCGGAGGACCGAGGCCTGCCCTTTGAGCCTGGCCCGGCGACAGCAGCCACGCACCTGCCCTGCAGCTCTTTCGAAACACCCCCTGCAGGGCTTTCAACACGCTGCCGCCCGGCTCTGTGCCCAGCGGAGGCTCAGAGAGGCCCCGCCAGTTCCGGGCCACACCGGGAAGCAGCAGAGCTGGTGCAGACCCGGCCTTGGCCAGAGGGTTTAGGCCTTGGGCAGGCCGAGGGGGCGGGGGTGAGGGGTCAGTAGGACATCCCGCGAGGGCTCCCAGTGTGTGTAAGGGTGCAGGTTGGGCTGAGGGATCACCCACCCCCGGTGCATGAATTTCGTGAATAAGACCACCTTTCTGGAGATCGAACAAAGAAGTGAAGTCTGTCTCTCCAGACCCCTTGAACCCGGACAGGGCTGCTTGCGTCGGTTAATTTTGTTTTGGCCGAAGGCTCACGAGCGAACGTGACGGAGGCAGGTGCGTGACGGGGGCTTGCGCGTCGCAGGGGACCCTCCCTCGCTCTGGCCAGTCTCATCCTCGACTCGGGAGCGGGCTGGGCCGGCCGGGGCACAGCGGGAGCCGTGGCGGCCACACGGGCGGCCCAGGGCCGTCTTCCCCATGGAGCCTGCCCACCACCCAGCCCTCCGAACCAGCTCAGGCTACGTTGTCCAGCTCCGCCGAAACCGGTGTGGCTCAGTGGATGGAGCGTCGGCCTGCAGACTGAAGGGTCCCGGGTTCGATTCCGGTCAAGGGCATGGACCTTGGCTGCGGGCGCATCCCCAGTAGGGGGTATACAGGAGGCAGCTGATGGATGTTTCTCTCTCATCGATGTTTCTGACTCTCTATCCCTCTCCCTTCCTCTCTGTAAAACATCAATAAAACATATTTTTAAAAAATAATAAATTGTCCAGCTCGCCCCTAGAATGTGGAGCAAATACAAATGCTCGTTGTTTTGCCCTGGCCAGTGTTGCTCAGTGGACAGGGCCTCGGCCTGCGGGCCGAAGGGCGCCGTGTGTGATTCCGGTCCAGGGCATGCGCCTCAGCGGCAGGTCCCTCCTCGGCCGGGGCCCCCCCTGGTCGAGGCGAGCGGGGAGACAACCCCTGGATGTATTTCTCTCGCCTCCGCGTTTCTCTCTGTCTCTCCCTCCCTCTCCCGCTCTCTCTGAAAGGTCGACGGGAAAACACCCGCGGGTGAACCCTCAGAAAACAGACAGGAAAAATGCGGGGCATGTCCGGCCACTCGGTGTGGGGGTGACTCCTCAGGCAGTACAGGCCAACATAAACACGCAGAGAGCGGCCGGGGAGGAGACTGCGGGTGCCCGGGGGTGGAGGACCGGCTCGGGGCGGAGGGGAGAACTCGCTCGTGTTCCCTGTCGGCCCTCTTGCCTTTCGAACCGGATGAGCGTCGGAAACACGCTCCGACGAGAGGAAACGCGGAGGTCAAAGTGTTAACAATAGAAAGTGCGGGGGGGCGGGCGGGCGGAGGACAGTTTCGGGTCACAGCTGGTGCTCTGTCCTCACGTCTAGAGTGACGGAGCCGGACAGACAACCCAGGGGTGGCCGCGTCTCTCCCCTCCCCAGACAGACCTGAGCCCCGTGTCCTCCGCAAAGCAACCTCCCCCCCCACCCCCCCCATGTCTGAGGCACAGCTCGGCCCCTGTTCCCTCTGCGCTGGCCTCACAGAGGTGCTTCCGGCCCTGACACCACGGGGGACCGTTATGTTCGCATATTAGGGGGAGGGGGACCAGGCTCTGAAGCCCGCATTCTCTCTCCCCGCTGGCACGCAGGGCTGGCTCCCGGGCGTGGGGAATGACAGCGCCAGGATTTCAAGGGGTTCGGTTTGAATGGGACCAACGCTTGCCCTGGCCCGGGGAAAGGAGGGCTTGGTGGCCTCACTACATCCCAGGAAAAGTGGGGTCCTCCAGCCGCGGGAAGGTGGAGGCGAAGGGCCTGGGAGATAAAGGGGTCCAGGGCCTTGAAGGCTGGCTGCCAGGTGCTCCCTCCTCCGGCTCTCTCTTTGCAGACCAGTTGGGTAGGGAGATTGCTAAGAAGGGCTGTCCGAGATCTTAACTCAGGTTGAGACGGCATTCGATACCTCCTTAATCTCCCCGCTCAACTCCGACACAGAGCCAGGCCCGGCAGGCAACTCCCTCCTGGGATCCCGCGCCAGGCCCCTGTGACTCAGCTCTGGCCTGGGGGTGGGTGGAGGAAGGAGCCACTTTTAGGAGAGCAGCAGGTTGCTTCCAGAAGAAAAGAAGGACAGAAACCACAGGGGCTCTGGAGTCCAGACAGGCCCGGGCCTGCGTCCTGGTGTTGCCCGCACGTCTGCTACAGCGAGACTCTGGGCAGGCTGCTCCCCATTGCCGAGCCTCGGTGTGCGCCCTGTAATGCCGACCCCGTGGGGCTGTTCTTACTGTTGGTATAATGTGTGTGCGCCATATGGCGCCGGCTTTAGCGCCGACGCTGGCTCCTCCCTGTTCTGTGCCGGGCCGGCGCGAAGGATATCTACCGCGGGCCTCTGTAGCACAACCACTGCTTGCACGTCAGCCGGTAGCGCCGTTGGTTAGAGCAGTGGTCGGCAAACTCCTTAGTCAACAGAGCGGCAAACCGCGGCCGGAGAGCCCCGAGCCACGGTTCGCCCACCACTGGGTTAGAGTATCGTCCTGATATGCCAAGGCTGTGGGTTCAATCCTGGCCAGGGCACATACACAGATCAACCAAAGAATGAATGCATAAGTAGCAGAACAAATCAATGTCTGTCTCTCTCTCTTTCTTTCTCTCTCTCTCTCTCTCTCTCCCCCTTTCTCTCTCTTTCAAATCAATGAAAACACACACCTACTTGGGCATACAGTCTCAGAATATTAGAAGATATGGTCTGGCCGAGACTGGTTTGGCTCAGTGGATAGAGCGTTGGACTCTGGACTGAAGGGTCCCGGGTTCGATTCCGGCAGGGGCATGTACCTTGGCTGCGGGCACACCCCCAGTGGGGGGCGTGCAAGAGACAGCTGATTGATGTTTCTCTCTCATCGATGTTTCTGACTTTCTATCCCTCTCCCTTCTGCTCTGTAAAAAAAATCAATAAAATATATTTTAAAAAAATAGAAGATATGGTCTGGCCAACACCAATGATAATCTACAAACTGCTGCCAGGTATATTTCTCTGAGGCAAAAATTAGAAAAATGAAGGGAAATGCAGAGTTTTCCATAAAACTAAGAGTATTCAATTGAAAAAAAACTGCCTTTTCCTTAAAAACCATGGCCTGATTTTTTATACGAAAATGTGTGTGTGTGTGTGTGTGTGTGTGTGTGTGTATCCCTATAATAAAATGGTAACAGGAGATGGCGGAGTTTAAAAAATATGTTTATTTGGCAAGATGAAAAGTTGACAACCCCTCACTGCTTCTCATGTTTAACTTCCTTCCGGAAAAACTCAAAAGCACAGGAACCGCTGCTCCGAGCACCTCTTCCTTTTCTCTTAGAGACAAACCGAACGTCAGTGTGGCCCATGACCCGCTCCAAGTCCCAGGGCTGGAGAGGGGGTAGATGGAGGTCAAGGTGGGGTTACATCCCGCAGAACAGGTGGCTTTCCATGTTTAAGGTCTCTTTCATTATTGTTTTTTTTAAAATATATATATATATATATACATATATATATATATATACATATATATATATATTATTGATTTCTTTACAGAGAGGAAAGGAGAGGGATAGAAAGTCAGAAACATCCATCAGCTGCCTCCTGAACAACCCCCACTGGGGGTGTGCCCACAACCAAGGCACATGCCCTTGACCGGAATAGAACCTGGGACCCCTCAGTCCACAGGCCGACGCTCTATCCACTGAGCCACACCGGTTTTGGCTCATTATTGTTTTAATAATATTTATTCCTTAGAGTAGTTTTAGGTCCACGGCAAAATTGAGCAAAAAGCCCCCCCACCCACACACACACAAAGCCTCCCCCCTCACAACATCCCCTCACCAATGGTACATTGTTATTCCTGATGAACCTATATTGACTCATCAATACCACCCATCGTTTACATTAGACTCACTCTTAGCGTTGTGTGCTCTGTGGGTTTCCACACGCATGCAATGACATGCATCCACCATCCCAGCATCACACAGAACAGCCTCGCTGCCCTAGCAATGCCCTGTGTCCACCTATCCTTCCCTCCCTCTCCATTAAGCCCTGGCCACCACTGATTTTTCACTGCCTCCATAGTGTTTCCTGCCTTTTCCAGAACGTCATATAACTAGAATCATACAGTACACTATGTCCCGAATGTGTGTGTCTCCCCCGCACTTCATATGGTGAGGCCTTATGGGAACCATGCCAGAGTACACTGAAAGTTCAAGGCCACTCTGAGCACGGGCATCTTAATCAGGGTGGCCAAGGACTATACGCGGGTGCAAAGACACGACAGTCTCAGGGTACACTGCCCACGCGTGCCCTTCTGTAACTCAAATGACTGATGTCACTGTCAGGCGGAAAGCCTGGTTTGTCTACGCAGCGTTAAAGCATGTGACTGAGCTGCTCAAGTGAGTGGGCTCAGCTGCAGCCACTCTGAGAGGCTGTGGGACGAGAGGCGGCGTGGGCGTGGCTGTTCAGATGATGGCTGTGAGCACAGAGGCTGATCTGCTTTGTGGGAGAGTATTGTTAACAGGGCCGGTGAATGGGACTTGACTTTGGAGAACTGCTTTGTCTAATGGTCCCTTGTTGGCAACGGCTACATGGCCACTAGCTCCTGCGTAGAGAGCCCTCAGGGAAGGCACCTGAGCATTCTTTAAATCAGTGTCAGCTGAATTGGAGGGGCCAGGCACATCGACCAAGAAGGCTGGATGCGTTATCAGTACTGACTCATCAGTACTGACTCTTAACTTGCTCCAGGTGTCGGGGAGAGGGCCTTGAAATGTGGATTCAGCCTAGTTCTAGAAATGAGGGAATGAGTAGGGCCTGGGCCCACTTAAGCTCTTTTGATCCTGGGGTTTTTTTTTCCGGTGAAACCCCTTTGTATTTTGGTATAAACAAACACGCTGCTGTTGGGTTTGGACTCCTGTCTCTCCATCAGAGAGAGAACAGAGATTCCACCCGGCCCCAGCTTTTATTCCTACTTCTGTGTTATCTATTCTTTCTATTATTTCTCCATCCCCAGAAACTGGACCCACTCTTCTTTCCATGCTGGATGAGGAAAAGAGAGAAAACCCCCACACTCCCTCCCTGCCCCGCCCACGACCTCTCATGCCTTCTCCATCCTGGAATACTCGGGGTCCCAGGAGGTCCAGCCCCTGGCAGAGGGGCCCCGGACCCCACGATTGGCGAAGTCAGCAGGATCAGGACCTGTGCTCCCACCTTTGCACCAGTAGGCAGGATGGAGCGGTGAACGCTCCCACCGCTAGTGCAGCGAGCAGGGCTCAAGGGGGGAGAAACTTGCTCTCACAATTAGCGCCGTGAGCAGGATTTAGGAGTAAATACTCCAAGAAGGTGCCCTGCTCGGACAGACCCGATCCCCAGCGTGATGGTGTTTAGATGTGGGCTTTGGGGGATGATTAGGTCATGAGGGTGATTAGTGTCCTCAGAAAAGAACCCCTGCAGAGATCCCTCCCCACCCCCAACGCCTTTCTCACAGGCGAGGTTCAGAGAAAAGACAGCCGCCTGGGAAGTGGGCCCTCTCAGCCGACACTCAACCTGCCAGTTGGACTTCCCAGCCCCCGGAACTAGGAGAAATACGTTTCTGTTGCTCATAAGCTACCCAGTTGATGGTACTGTTACGGCTTCTTTCACTTAGCAATGTGCATCTTGGGGTCATCTATGAGGCTTGACGGCTCACTCCTTTCTGTGGGAACCCCTTTCACGTCCCGCGTGATTCAGGGTCCCCGGTTCTGGGTTCGGGTTTCTGGAGGAGGCCGCACACAAATGAATAAAGAGACTCAGAAAAACATTAATTTGGAAATGGGGGCCAGGCGGTAGTTCAACTCTAGTGGGAGGACTACTGCTCGCTCTGGCTTCACCATCCCTTGTATTAAGATTAAGATCACAAGATACACCTGTCTCCCCCAGGCAGAAACACCAGTAAAAGCCAATCAGTAGAGCTTCTTAGGACTAATAGGTGGGGGCTGCTTCAACCACCAATATCTAGTGATTAGCTCTGACCCTTCAGAGCGATAGAGGTTGACCAGCCCTCCAAACTCCCTGTCCACAGCTCTCTGCCATTAAGACAATGATTGGCTTCTGGCACCTTTTAGCACCGGAAAAAAAAAAAAAGTGTTGTCTGGATACGTGAGTCCGCTGGTCCGTTCACCCGTGAAGAACACCTTGGTTGCTTCAAGCTGCCGGTGCTGTGAGTAAAGCCAAACATTGGCTGTCACAGTGCAAACGCCGGTGGCAGATTTGTGTGGACATTAAGTTTTCAATTCAACGGGGCAAATACGCAAGAGCCCCGCTGTGGTGAGACTGTGTTGGACTTTAAAAGAAATGGCCAAAATGCCTCATCAGTGACTGTACCGTTCTGCGTTCCCTCCAGCCACGGACGGGCATTCCTGTCGCTCACATCCCCGCCAGCTCCTGGGACGACAGTGTTTGTGGACGTTCGAGTTGCCCACTCTCCGACGACATATGATGTTGGAGAATGGGCACGCTGTCTCTCAGAGTCATCTGCCCGAGTTCCGATCAAGTTGTTCATGTTCTTACTCTTTTCCTGTTGCGTGGATGCATTTGACATATGACATTGTATGCGTTTGAGGTGTGCGATGTGATGGCTGGATGTGTGTCTCTGTTGTAAAATTGTGACCACAGAGAGGTCAGTTCACATGTCCGCCACGTCACTTTGCCACCTTTTTGTGAGTGGATGGTGAGAACATTTTAGGTGCACTCCCTTAACAACCTCCAAACACATGAGACAGTGTTGTTAACTACTGGTATAGCCACCATCTGCGCGTTAGATATTAATCTTATAACCAGAAGTCGGCGTCCTTTGACTAACATCACCCATCTGTTTTTTAAAAAAATATTTTATTGATTCTTTTTACAGAGAGGAAGGGAGAGGGATAAGTCAGAAACATCCATCAGCTGCCTCTTGCACACTCACACACACACACACCCCCCGCCGGGGATGTGCCCGCAACCAAGGCACATGCCCTTGACCGGAATCGAACCAGGGACCTTTCAGTCTGAAGGCCTACACTCTATCCACTGAGCCACACCGGTTTCGGCAACATCACCCCTCTCTTCCATCTTCCCCATCTCTGGTACCACCAATTTCTCTGAAATGAATAAAAAATATAGTTTAAAAATATGCTTATTCTGTGCACTCGGAAACAACCTATTTTACTACCACTGTGCACAGTCTTTTCAAAAATATTTGACTTCAGAAAAAGGGAGAGAGAGAAACATCAATGATGAGAGAGAATCCCTGGTCCCCTGCCTCCTGCACGCCCCCCAATGGGGATGGCTGGGCCTGAAGACTCCTGTTGTAAACACAGAATTACCGTATTTCCCCGCGTATAAGACCACTTTTTAACCCAGGAAAATCTTCTCAAAAATTGGGGGTCACCTCACACGCCGGGTGTAAAATACCGTAGCTTGCAGCTATGATGGCACTTGCTCGCTCTCTATTGTCTGTTCTCTTCCTCTATCATCCTTCCAGCTGTCTTATACACTGGGAAATACGGTAAATGGAGCAGCCCGGGCCGCACACAGCTCCCCGCAAGCACGACAGAACCCCGGACACCGGAGAGGGCGCTGGAGGCCCAAAGACGATGCCGGCACAGCCTCGGCCCGGACACCCGTGGCTGCAGGGACAGCTCCTCCCCACCCACCTCCCCAGCTCCCTAAGCCGTGACCCGCGGGCTCCCTCCCCGCCCCGCCCCCTGCCGCGGGCCTGCCCCGCAGCCCAGGGGCGCCCGCCCGGGAGCCCGCACCGGAACCGTTATCGCGCCCGCCCGCGGCGCTCCCTGGGGACCAAGCCGCCCTCTGCCCGTGGGCTCCCGCCGTCACCCCGGTCCCGAGCACGCCAGGGGGCGCGCGTCCGCCCCCGCCCCCTAACCGCCCCCGGCAGCTCCCGCCCCGGGCCGCTCCCGCCCCCGGCCGCTCCCGCCCCGGGGCCAGGCGGGGGCTCGCTCTGCGCCACGCGGCTCCGCCAATGGGAGCGCGCGCAGCGGGCCCGGCGGGCGGAGCGGGCCGGGCCGCGGGAGCTGAAAACCCGGCGCGGCGCCCGGCTCTTCAGGCTCAGCCGGCGCGGGAAGCCGCCAGACCCGATCGATGGCCCCCGAGAGCCCGGCCCCGGGGCCGGCGCCCCGCTACTTCTCCTGGGACGAGGTGGCGCTGCGCGGCGGGCGCAGCCAGGAGCGCTGGCTGGTGATCGAGCGGAAGGTGTACGACGTCAGCGAGTTCGCCCGCCGGCACCCCGGCGGCTCCCGGGTGCTGAGCCACTACTCGGGGCAGGACGCCACGGTGAGCGCCGCGGGCCGAGGTGCGGGGCGGGGGAGGCGGGCCGCGGGGTTCGGTGCACGCGACAGGAAGTTTGGCTTCCAGAACCGAACGCCGGCTAATTCGGGGGCAGCCGGCGGGGCCCGAGCGTACCTGCTGCGGAGCGATCGGGCGTGTGTGCACCAGGGTGCAGGGGGGCAGAGGCCGCGGACACGCGCGGGGAGGGAGGCCGGCAGCGCGCGCGCGCACACACACATACATGCACAAACACACACACAAAGGCCGCCGGCCCTGCGTGCGCTCTGCCGTGGCAGCCAGTCCGCGGTCTGCCGGCGCGGGCCGGCCCGAGCCGGGCCAGGAGGGGCGGGGCGGACGCCGAGCTCGGGCCGGCGGGATCGCGGCTGGGCTGTCCGCGGTGCCGGGAAGGGGGCTCAGTGTGCTGGGCCACCCTCGGGAGCGGCCGCAGGAGAGGGAGCCAGGCCGGGGAGGGGAAAGGCCAGGCCGGAACCCACCGGCGCCCGATGTCCTGGGGGCCCCGGGGAGGGCGAAGGTGGAGGTGCATCAACATGCTCTGGCCGGAACCCCATAACGGCCTGCGATCTCCGGGGCCACTCAGCCGCAGGCGGTCGGGCTCTCCGTGCTCCCAGCCGGTCCCGTGTCGCTGCACAGCAGGTCGGCGCGCCCCAGACCCCGCTTCCCCTCCAGACCACCAGCTCTCAGGCACCCAGGCCTCCCAGCCGGGGCGAGGAGCTGGGATCCCCCGTGGGGACCCAGAGGTGGGAGCGTGCGCTCCCCCTGTTCCCGTTCCCTACATCCCTCTGCCATCGTTCGCCCAGTGCCCGACCCTTTGCTGTCTCCCCCTCCCCGCTGCCATCATCGTTTCCATTGTGTCCTCCCAGGTGAGGGCCCCCCTTCCTTCCCAGCCCGCCGGGGGACAAGGCCAGAGCCTGCGCCTGCCACCCCGAGTGACCGCGGGGAGCCCAGGCCTTGGCCACGGGCCGAGGCGGAGCCCACGCATGCGTAGGAGCAGGCGGTACAGCGGGTCCCCGGCAGGGCGATTTGGGGCTTCTCGGCCTGGCTGGGCCGGCGATTGGTCTGGCTGCGTGGCGCCACCGGCGCCCCGCCCCGTTCCCGCCTCTCCAATGGATTCCCCCCCAGCCTTGGGGCTTCCCGACCTGAGGGATGGGGATCTTGCCGCCCCGGGGCCCCAGCTAGACAACCCAAACCAGCCGCAGGGTGGGACCCAAGTGCCCAGGAAACAGGAAGCCAGTGAAAAGGAGGAGGGGAGCCGACACCGGTGTGGCTCAGTGGACAGAGCATCGGCCTGCGGACTGGAGGGTCCTGGGTTCGATTCCGGTCAAGGGCATGGACCTTGGCTGTGGGCACATCCCCAGTGGAGGGTGTGCAGGAGGGAGCTGATCCATGTTTTTCTCTCATCGATGTTTCTGACTTTCTATCCCTCTCCCTTCCTCTCTGGGAAAAGTCAATTGTTAAGCCCTGGACGCCCGCCGCTCTCACAAAGGCACCAAGAGACGATCTCATGCAAACAGCAAAGGGTTTATTCACCAAGCATGCTGGGGCTCACAGCATACCCTGAAGTCAGAGTAGAGGCTGAGAGCCCCGAGGCAGGGCAGAGCCTGGGCCTAAATACCCTGAAACAAACAACAGGGTCACACAGATGCTTGTTACAGTTTGTTTTTCCCAAAACCGTGACATTTACATTAATCTGTTTCACATTCTTGGTCAAGCATTCTGTTTTCCTGTTCCCTTATCATTACCCCTGGGCTCTCCCACTCTGCAGGAGGGGCAGGATGTAATTTACTGGTTAATGTTTCTGTAATCTTTGCTACTAATCTAGTCGCCCTACGGGGTGCAGTTTACAGGTCACTACTTCCAACTCTGCTGCCTTACAAATAAAATAATATATATATATATATTTTTAATATATTTTATTGATTCTTTTACAGAGAGGAAGGGAGAGAGATAGAAAGTCAGAAACATTGATGAGGGAGAAACATCGATCAGCTGCCTCTTGCACACCCCCTACTGGGGATGTGCCCGCAGCCAAGGTACATGCCCTTGACCAGAATCGCACCCGGGACCCTTCAGTCTGCAGGCTGATGCTCTACCACTGAGCCAAACCGGTTTCGGCATAAAATATATTTTTTTTAAAAAAAAGAAGAGGAAGAGAAATGCAATCTCATTTTCTGGAGAACTCGGGCAGGGAGCCGGGCTTAAGTCCCACAGAGAAGTGTCCCAGCGCACCGCATCCCTTCTGCTCCTCACCCGCCCCGCAGTCCCGTGGCCGAGCTGTCCCTAGAAAACGCCCGAGGAAAGGCTGGCCAGGGAGGTCTTTCTGGGGCCCCACCCGCGCCTCCTGTTGGGGTGCCTATCTCGCTGACCATGGGCGCTGGGTGATGGGAGCTGCGGACACCTCGACTAGCTCTGAGCACCCTCAGAGGGCAGCTGGGTGAGGGGATGAGGGGGGGCGCTGGTGTTTGTTTGAACTTCTGCTTGCAGCCTCCTTGCTGACCTTGGGTGGGAACCTTCACCCAGTCCTGGGGGCCTGGCTGGCCTCCTCACGCCCCCCCTTCCCCCCCTCTTTGCAGGACCCCTTTGTGGCCTTCCACATCAACAAGGGCCTGGTGAGGAAGTACATGAGCTCGCTGCTGATCGGAGAGCTGGCCCCGGAGCAGCCCAGCTTCGAGCCCACGAAGAACGTGAGGCCCCGTGTGCCGTGTGGGGACCCCAGACTTGCCGGGGGGGGGGGGGGGAGGGAGGGAAGCCTAGACAGGAGCATGGGTAACTGCGCTCAGTAGTTCCCAGGAATCTGGAGGTCCCCAATTCTTCTGCTGAGTCAGTGGGTCTCTGGAATCCACGGGAGCGGGGGCTCTGGAATCCACGGGTCTCACCAGGTCACCACCGTGACCACAATATCAACAGGAAACCGAGTCGGAGCGCCTGCTCTGTGCCTAGCATGACCTCCTGCCACCCTCACGCACTCACAGATGAGACGGAGGCTCCCATGCCGTTTCCCCGAAAATAAGACTGTCATATTAATTTTTTGCTCCCAAAGATGCACTAGGTCTTATTTTCGGGGGGATGCCTTATATTACAGCGAGTAGGTCTTATTTGGGGGGGGGTGTCTTACTTTCGGAGAAACAGGGTAGGTTAAGCAACGTGGCCAAGGGTCGGGTCACCCCGCTGGCAAACAAGTCTGGGTTCCAGTGACCACGCGCTCTTCGGCCTGGTCCCCTAGCCCCTCCTCCTGCCATCCTCCCTGGGTTTGGGGTGTTTCTATGGAAGACTGCTACCCAGGTGTGGGGAGCAGGGGCGGTATCCTTGAGCCTGAGAGGCCCCGGGTCACCAGCAGGGTCACCCTGCAGCTGGGGGAGTAACAGCTCCCCCACCCCCCCACCCCTTCTCTCTTCCCCAGAAAGAGCTGACGGATGAATTCCGGGAGCTGCGGGCCACCGTGGAGCGTATGGGGCTCATGAAGGCCAACCGCGCCTTCTTCCTGCTGCACCTGCTGCACATCCTGCTGCTGGACGCCGCTGCCTGGCTCACGCTGTGGGCCTGCGGGACGTCGCTCGTGCCCTTCGTCCTCTGCGCCGTGCTGCTCAGCGCCGTGCAGGTGGGGGCCCTGGCCAGCTGGGCTCGGTGGGCAGAGGGTGGCCCTGCGGACTGTGGGGTCCTGGCTGGATTCCTGTCAAGGCCACT
Source organism: Antrozous pallidus (assembly GCA_027563665.1). Taxonomy (NCBI): domain Eukaryota; kingdom Metazoa; phylum Chordata; class Mammalia; order Chiroptera; family Vespertilionidae; genus Antrozous; species Antrozous pallidus. The sequence goes on along the minus strand of CM050520.1, from coordinate 2,421,728 downwards.
TGCCGGGGTTTGCGGGCTTGATCCCCAGGAGGGGGGGGGGGGCGGTGCAGGAGGCAGCCGGTCGGTGATTCTCATCATTCATGTTTCTCTCTCCATCTCCCCTCCTCTCTGAAATCAACAAAAACATAAAAATAAAAAAGAGCACCGCCATGCCCAGCATCCCTCAGGGAAAGTCTTGTCCTCAGGAGGCCACGGTGCCCTCCCTTCAGATGGGCAGAGCTGAGGGCACGGGGAGAGCCGGTGCAGAAAGAGAACGAGCATCGTTATCTGTGCTTTCGTCTGCTCGTCCGTCCCTGTCGCTCCAGCTGCTTCTCCCAGGGCTCCCTTCTTTTTTTAAAAAAAAATTATTGATTTTTTTATTTTTATTTTTATTCTTTTACAGAGAGGAAGGGGGAGAGAGAGATAGAGAGTTAGAAACATGGATGGTAGAGAAACATCCATCAGCTGCCTCCTGCACCCCCCTCTCCCCACTGGGGATGTGCCCGCAACCAAGGTACATGCCCTTGACCGGAATCGAACCGGACCCTTCAGTCCGCAGGCTGACGCTCTATCCACTGGGCCACACCGGTCAGGGCGAGGGCTCCCTCCTTCCTGGAGCTTCTCCTCGGGAAATTCCTGCTCAGGTTCTGCCGCAGCCCAAGGGTGCGGAGAACCAGGATCTGCTCTATCAGCAAAGCTCGGCTCCCTGCCCGGCACAGGCCGCCCGGCGTGCTGATCACGCGGGGGCTCTGATGCGCTGCCTGGATGCATCTGCCAGGCCTCTGAGCGTGTCAGTCTGTCCTTCTCTGTGGTCTGGGTGTTGAGCCCATTGTAAGTCAAGGTCGCCGGGCTGGGGGAACTAACGGGCCAGGGGAGGAAATGCGCTTGGACCCAGCTTTCCTGGGAGCTAGTGCCACAGCCTCTCCTGGAGAGCTCAGTGAGGGGCCTGCAGCATCGGCGGCCTCGGTGGGTGAAGGTGAGAGGTTCGAGGTCAGTGAGGGGCGCCGCTCTCAGCGCTGACCTCTGTTGCCCAGGCCCAGGCCGGCTGGCTGCAGCACGACTTAGGGCACCTGTCTGTCTTCGGCACCTCAACCTGGAACCACCTGCTGCATCATTTCGTCATCGGCCACCTGAAGGTCAGTGGCATGCTGGGGCGGGGCTTTCTGAAACTGGCTAATGGAGGGCTACCTGGGGGGAGGGGGGGACCCTAGGCCTTCATACTCACGCCCCTGCTTTCCTGCAGGGGGCCCCCGCCAGTTGGTGGAACCACTTGCACTTCCAGCACCACGCCAAGCCCAACTGCTTCCGCAAAGACCCCGACATCAACATGCACCCCTTCTTCTTCGCCTTGGGGAAGATCCTCTCTGTGGAGGTGAGCGGAGGCCCCGCGGGAAGGGCGGGAGGATGGAGACCTGCCGGCGCTGGGGGCTTGGGGGTGAGGGGGACTCACAGGGCTGCCAGGGCAGGGGAGACCCTGGCCGGCTGCCCGGCCGCTTGGAGGTTGTGGGAGGCAGCAGGCGGCCACGGGCTGCCCAGGACAGAACCACCTGTTCCCCCGAGTGGGTTCAGGTCGGCAGAGGAGTCACTGTATCCAGTGCCGCAGACTTCCCCATCAAGGCCATGACTGTCTCCCTCTCCTGTGACCCCCAGGGCTGGGCACATCCATTCACCAAATGCCTCCCACCCAGTCTCGGGGTGGGCAGGGTTGGGTCCGAGTTGTCATCCGCAGCCACTGGAGTGCTTTAGAAGGTTGATGTGGCCCTGGCCGGGTGGCTCAGTGGGTTGGAGCACTGTCCTCTACATCAAGAGGTGCAGGGGTTCGATCTCCAGTTGGGGCGTGTCTGGGAGGCAAGCGCTCGATCGATCGACGTTTCTCCATTCCTGTCGCTGAAGATCAGTCGACGGAGTGAGAGTTTAAAATGAAAGCAGTGAATGGAAAACCCTCCGCCCCAGGCCCCCGCTGCAGCCAGAGCTCGGCCAGGTCCCCTTCCCCCGCCTCGCGACATCGCAGCCGCCGGGAATCACACGGCTGCTCACGCGTCCCAGGCCCAGGCATGCGTTCAGCGTGGCCAGGAGGAGGGCTCTGTGCAGAGCTGCTGGCGGCTCTGGCTGGCCTGGCACCGGCAGCCCCGAGCTTGGAGCTGTGTCTCACGGCCCGACATCCTACCCCCCCCCCAACCGGGTACCTGTGTGGTTGGCTGCCTGCCCCCCACGGAGTTCCAGTCAGCAGCGAGGGGACGCTGAGCCCGCCCCGGCCCCTCCGGCCTCGGGCGGCTACTTTGGGGGTGGTGTGGCCCTTTAGCGGGCAGAGCCGGAACTCTGAGCAGCTCTTCTGCTGTCACCAGAGCAGTGCTTCCGACCCCTCCTAATGCGGCGACCCTCTAACACAGCCCCCCACGTGGTGACCCCCAACTGTAACATTATGTTCGTGGCCACTTCATAACTGTAATTTTGCTACTGTTATGAACTGTAATGTAAATATCAATGTTTTCTTTTAAAAAATATATTGTACTGATTTTTTTTTACAGAGAGGAAGGGAGAGGGAGAGAGAGTTAAAAACATCCATCAGCTGCCTCCTGCAACCTCCTACTGGGGCTGTGCCCTCAACCAAGGCACATGCCCTTGATGGGAACCGAACCCGGGACCCTTCAGTCCGCAGGCCGACGCTCCATCCACGGAGCCACACCGGCTTGAGCTTTGTGTTTTCTGATGGTCTTCGGCGACCCTGCTAGCGGCTCTCAGCTTCTGGGTCTGAGAAGCGCTGCTGTAGAGCCTCAGGCCTTCGGAAAACACAGATACTTACATTACGATTCGTTAACGGGAACAAAATTACAGTTATGAAGTGGCCACGAAAATAGCGTCGTGGCTGGGGGTCACCGCGCGCGGAGCTGTGTTAAAGGGCCGCGGCACTCGGGAGGGTGACCACCACGCGGGAGCCTCTCGCGCCTCTGCCTGCACTGCTCTTGGCTCTAGGCTGGTGGGAGATTCCCACCCATCGACACCGCAACTAGAGAACGCTCTGGACCCAAACGCCCGCCCCCCCTTTTTCTGGCCTACGTGAGGCTAAGGCAGGCTGGCTGGCTGCAGGAGCGCTGGCAAATGGGGCTCCGGCTGCTCGGGCGGGGCCGCCCTCTCTGGGAGTGGTTCCCCCCCCCCCCCCCCCGGCACTGACCCCCCGTGCTGACCCGCCTCGCCTCCCGGCTCTCCTGGGGGGCAAGCGGTGTAGAGGACACGTTGCCCTACATGGAACCCTCTGGCCTCCCGGGGTCCCAGCACGGGGGCAGCTGTCAGGACCAGAATGGACAGGCCTCCAGAGCTCTGCCCCCCTCAGCCAGCCAATGAGACACGCTCCTCTCCCGTTCCCCCTCTCAGTTAATGATGCTTGGGGTGGGAAAACCTTCACCCCCATAGCAGCCAGCCTTGTGGTTGTTTTTTTCCTTTAAAACATATTTTTATTTCAGAGAGGAAGGACGATGGAGAAAGAGAAACATCCATGAGGAGAGAGAATCATGGGTTGGCGGCCTCCTGCGCGCCCCACACTGGGGATCGCGCCTGAAGCCGGGCCTGTGCCCCGACCGGGAATCGAACCGTGACCTCCTGGGTCATAGGTTGACGCTCAACCACGGAATCACAGCAGCGGGGGGGCTCACCAAGCCTTGTTACTACTGCTCCCGAAACAGAGCTCAACTCTATGCTGACGTCTCCAGCTCCAGGGCTGCCCCTCCCGGGGTCTGGTCATCGGGGGTCTAGATTGCGCCCTGGGACTATCCCCGCCCCCTACAAACAGCTGGCTCTCCCCAGCCAGCCAGGGAGACTTTTGAAGCACAGAGCGGCTCTTGCCACACCCATCGAAAGCCCCCTGGCGGCTCCCCGTCACCGCTGGAACAGAAGCCAGCCTGGCCAGGGCTTTCTGAGGTCCGGCACGATCGGGCCACCCGGCGCCAGTTTTCTGGCCCTCCAGCCATTCCCCCTGCTGCTTGCTGTTCCCGTCACACTGCGCTCTCTGTCCCCGGATTAGCCTGAGCCTTTGTGCTGCCTGTTCTCCGCTGCAAATGCTCTTCCCGTTCCTCGGTTCTCACGGTTCAGGGAGGCCGTTTCTGACCACCCCCGCCAAAACCCTGCCTCCCTCACGTTCTGTTACATTTTTTTTTTTTAAGATCAACTACGATTTTTATTTTATTGATTTCTTTACAGAGAAAGAAGGGAGAGGGATAGAGAATTAGAAACATCGATGAGACAGAAACATCCATCAGCTGCCTCCGGCACACCCCCTACTGGGGATGTGCCCGCAGCCAAGGTCCATGCCCCTGACCGGAATCGAACCCGGGACCCTTGAGTCCGCAGGCCGACGCTCTGTCCGCGGAGCCGCACTGGCTGGGGCCTGTTACGTTTTCTTGTTTTTAATCTGGAACTACAGGTTTATCGCCGGCTTCCTGGCGGATTAGATTCCACAGGGGCAGGGATGTTGCACGGTTCACCTCTGTACCCTCAGCCCCTGGGACGGTGCCTGGCACATAGTAGGTGCAAGGGAAATACTGGTTGGGTGAAGGAACCCCTTAGCAGAAGGGCTTGCGGAGGATGAACTCCGTAGATGGCGGCGAAAGGAGAACGAACAGGCACTGTGCTCCGGGGGGAGCGCCTCTCCCGGCCCCTGGCTGTGTGGTCCCCCATAACGAAGCGGGGCAGGAGGAGCAGAGGAGCCACCGAGGGAGCCGCAGGGCTTGGCCGTCACGCCAGGGGGTCCGGCTGGCTGGCTGCCCTGGCTTACAGAACCGCCGCCCGCTGGGAAAAACTTCCCCAGCTCCTTCATTGCCAAGTTGTCCTCGGTTCCCTGGCCGCAAATGTTTGCCAGACTCGCTTAGCTTTCAAGGGGTGAAAGCTCGTGTTGAAGTCGAGAGAGCGAAAAAGGGGCTGGAAGGAGAGGGCACACTGACCGTGCAAGAGACTTTGGTGTCAATGCAGTAACTTCGGGGGGAGGGAGGGGGAGGCCTGGGAACCTCACCGGGAAGCTGTCTTTGGGCGAACATGACGGGTGCTGAGGACTTGACGACACTGTTGTGTGTGCATCTCCCGTGGGCATGGCCACTGAGCGGCACGCCACGGTGTGGCCCCTGGCTTCGCGTGCTGGGGGCCGGAGGCAAGACCGGGCCGCCCGGTGGCAGCAGCGGCCCTGGAGTGGCCGAAGCCGAGCCAAGGTCAGAGGGGACAGGGGATGGTGTCTGGTCTCGGTGTTAAGCTGTGTTTGCTTTTCTTGCAGCTGGGGAAAGAGAAGAAAAAGTACATGCCGTACAACCACCAGCACAAGTACTTCTTCCTGAGTGAGTGTCCGCACCCGGCACGGGGCCTCCCTCTGGGGGGTGCGGGCAGGGCTGAGGGGTGTAGGAGGAACAGGATCCTGGTGTTTCAGGGAGAGGCTGAGGAAGCCCCCCCTCCCGCCCCCCGAGCAGGTTACTCTCTGCTCGGGAACCATCTACCCTGAGGGGGGGGCTCGTGAGCCTCATGCTGGCTCAGGCTCCTCCGGGCCCGCCTGCTTCCGCCGGAGACCGTGTCGTGGGGAAGGGGGGGCCCTGATTAAAACCTCACCCGGAAACTTGTCAGCCAGAGGCTTGGGTCAAGGTGACTCGGGGGGGCGTAGCCCCACCCCAGAGGCTTGTGGATGTAGCTATGGAGGCTGGACCCGAAGAGGGATTGGAGGAGCTGTTGGAAGGAGGAAGCACTTCTGTCGTGGTCTTAAGCTCTTGCTGCACGGGAGTCCCCTGTTTTAAAGCTTTACTGCGTTGGAGCAGAGCTTTTAAAGGAAGGGAGGGGGTAGTCCCATCCATCCCATTTCAGTTCAAAGGAATTTATCGCAACTGCCTGCTACCAGCTATCCCTACTGGAGAGAGGGGGTGGGGTGGAGGGTGGAGCAGAACTGTCCAGAAGGAAGGATGGTGGGAGGCATGACGCCTCGGTAGGGGAGCCAGGGGCAGGCACAGTAATGTGGGGTTCTGCAGAGAAGGGGCAGCACACCGGGCAGGGTCCGCCTCTTCAGCTCCCAGAGAGAAGGGAAGCTGACCACGGGGCTGTGGGTTGGGTGGAAGTGAGCTTCCAGCCCACGAGGGAGCAGCAGAGCCCCCCATCCACTCACACGCCCACACTCACACACACACACACACACTCACACTCACACACACATTCACACTCACACACACACACACACACAAACTCACACACACATTCACACTCACACACATACACAAACTCACACACTCCTGCCCCTGCCCCTGCCCCTGCACGGTGGAGCAGCCAGGAGTACAGGGCAGCTGAGGGCGAGGACAGGCACAGGGTCAGTAGGAAGGCCTGGCGGGGGCAGGGCTGTAGCCAGGACAACAGGGGGGCGGGGGCTGAGCCCTTTGAAAGGCACAGGAGCAGAGTTCCTCGCTGCCGCCTCCACTGGAAGGTTGCCACCCGCCCCCTGCTGGGGATTGGGAGACTGCCTTCTGCAGACTCGCATGCCCACCTCCAGTGCCTGCTGGTGCCGGGGACGGATGGGTGCCCAGGCAGCAGGGGCAGCAGGAGGAGATGGCGGAGATGGCGGAGGCCAGCCCTCCAGCACCCCAGCCCTTAGGGCCCTCCCGCTGCTCACACCTCCTCCGTCTCCGTCTCCTCCCAGTCGGGCCCCCCGCCTTGCTGCCTCTCTACTTCCAGTGGTACATCTTCTACTTCGCCATCCAGCGGAAGAAGTGGGTGGTGAGTGTCCTTGGCCCACAGCCCACTCCCTTTGTCTCCGGTTCCGAGGGAGGGAACAGGTTCCAGGGGAACCCCCCTGACCTGAGGTTCACTCCCGGCCTGAGTTAGAGCAAAACCCGGTGTAGATCTGCCTTCTCTGTAGGGGGGTGACTCGGACTCCCCCGCCTGTTCCATCCAGCGGGGTCTCCTGAGTTCCTTTGCTGGGCTTGGCCTGGGGCGGGCGGGGGGGCGGGGAGCGGGGAGGACGAAGCGGGTGGAGGAGTGGCTGGCACCCGGATGAGGTTCCGGCAGAGGGCCCCGAGATGCCGAAAGGGACCCGAGGACGCTCGGCTAGATCGGGGCGTCAGAAGAGGCCGTCGTATCCCGTGTACAGCTGCCTTCGGGGGACGGATAGGTGTGGGGTGGAGGGAAGCCATGGCACCCCTGAAGGACAGGCAAGGAGGGCCGGGGTGCCTCTAGCAACGGGAGGAAGGAGCCATGGCACTGGACCCTGCAGGACCGGCACGTGGGAGGGACAATGACAATGACGGAGTGTTCCAGTCTGGGTCCCAGGGAGGGGCCGCCCCAGGTGACGTGAGGAAGAGGAGGGGGTGCTCTGTGCCCGGCGTCACGCTCTACCTGCCTCTCTGCAGGACTTGGCCTGGATGGTCACCTTCTACGTGCGCATCGCCCTCACCTACACGCCCTTGCTGGGGGTGAAGGGCCTCCTGGGCCTTTTCTTCATGGTCAGGTAGGGTGAGGGGGGGGACAGGGGTTGGGGGAGGAGATGTTTGGGGGTGACCGGTCTGGGGTGAGGGCTGTGTGGGGCTTTGGGTGGCAGGGGCTGTTGGGGTTTTCTTCTCTTCTCCACGACCAGCGTGGAGAGAGGAGTAGGGTCCAGTGACTGAGTAGAGGGGCTGGGGATTGAGAAATAATAGAAAAGAACAGACGACACAGAAGTAGAAATAAAGCTGGGGCTGGGTGGAATCTCTGCTCTCTGATGGAGAGACAGGGAATTCCAACTCAAACACAGCGTGCTTACTTATACTGAAATACAAAGGGGTTTCACATGAAAAGACCTAAAATCGAAGGCGCCTAAGTGGGCCCAAGCCCCACTCATTCCCGGGGCTCGGCTGAATCTACATTTCCAGGCCCTCCCCCGGACACCCGGAGCAAGTTAAGAGTCAGTACTGATAAGGCATCCAACCTTTTGGTGGATGCGTTTCCACAGCGTGGCTCTGCCTGGCGCCTTGGATTCAGCTGACAGTGATTTTTAAAAATGCCCAGGTGTCTTCCCTGGGGGCCCTCTACAAGGGGCGTTTCAGGTGTTGGCCTGGGAAGGTGGCCAGGCCGGGCAGTCACCTGAGGGAGAGGGACTCTGAGCTCTGTGTGTCGTGCCACCAGGTTCCTGGAAAGCAACTGGTTTGTGTGGGTGACACAGATGAACCATATCCCCATGCACATTGACCACGACCGGAACAGGGACTGGGTCTCCACCCAGGTGAGGGACGGGGACCGGAGGGACGAGGCTGTGTGGGTGGAGACGCGGGGCGGGGGACCGGGGGGCAGTGACCACACATTAGCCTGACGCCTCCCCTGCCACCATGCGGGGAGGGAGCGAGTGGGACAGTCCCCAGCCCCTCCGCTCAGACGGCGAGGCCTGACGGGCCTGGACTGGCCCTTGCACCCGGGACCCAGAGCCGTGCCCGCCCCGCCCCTCCTCCTCCAGCTCCAGGCGACATGCAACGTGCACAAGTCGGCCTTCAACGACTGGTTCAGTGGGCACCTCAACTTCCAGATCGAACACCAGTGAGTCAAACTGGAGGCAGGGCCTCGGGCGGGGTCCGGGGTGGGGGGGGGGGGAGCGAGGAGCAGGAGCCCTGACTGCCCCGTTCTCCCAAAGCCTCTTCCCCACGATGCCGCGACACAACTACCACAAAGTGGCCCCCCTGGTGCGCTCGCTGTGCGCCAAGCACGGCATCGAGTACCAGTCCAAGCCCCTGCTCACGGCCTTCGCGGACATTGTGCAGTGAGTGTCAGCCTGGGAGAGGGCTGGGGGCGGGGCAGTGGGGTGGGCGAAGGGTGGGCTGGGCGATAGGAAGGTTGCCCCAGGAATGGAGCTCATGGAGGCCAGAGCAGGGCTCCGTTGTGGCCAAGGCTCTTTCTCAGACCAAGGGGAAGAGTTCACACGGGAGGGGGCCTCACGCCACAGGACGGGCTTGCAGACCCATTTGAGCGTCCCCATGCCTGACCTTTCTGGGGGGTGGTCTGGCTTTGGGGCTCGGCCCCGCCCTGCACCCCTCACCGCCTGCTCCCTCTTCCATCTTCTCCCTGCAGCTCCCTGAAGGAGTCGGGGCAGCTCTGGCTCGATGCGTATCTTCACCAGTAACAGCAGCCCCCACCTCCGGAGCCAACTCGGACGCCCAGGGACGCGCCACTACAATCCTCGGATCGGATCCAGAGGGGGTGGGTTTGAGGTCAAGGCTCTGGCTCAAACCCCTCCCCTTTACCTTCTAGCAGATTTAGGACCCAAAGGGGCGGGGGGCATGCAAGCCCCTGAGGGAGGGATGGAGCCGTCAGGGCAGGATGTGTTTGTTTTTTTCTAGTGTCAGATGTAGGTGGTTGGTGAGCAAAAGAGGGAGTCGGGAAGGTGTGAGAATAGGGAGGACCGACAGCCCGGAATGGCGGGTTAGCAGTAAAACCCCACCCAGGAAAGGGGTGAGCTCGTCTCTGGCCCCTTTCAGCCTCGTTTGCAAACCTCAGGGTTCGCAGGGTGGAGGCAGGGGCAGCAGCTGGACCTCTGGAGCAGGATTAGAAAGGAGGCATCTGAGGCCAGCCTCGGGCAGCGCCTGGGGGGCCCGGCTCGCTTTAGGCTCTCGGGTTCCTGGAGAAGCCATGTCTCCACTTTGAGAAGCACGAGGGCAGAGGCCGGGCTGTGGTGTGGAGGGCACCTGGCCCCGAGGGACCCTGCCCCCTACCCACGGGGTCCCTCTCCACCCAGAGTCCCAAGAGCATCAGGCCCCAGGTCCTGCCAGAATGCCAGCGGGGTCACCGGCCACTAAAACTCCCTGCGGCTTCCACCTCTTCTCACCAGCACCGAAGGGACAAGCAAGTGAGCAGATGGGGCAACTTGCTTTCCTCCTCCTCAGAGGCAAATGGGAGCCCCACGGGGTTCTCTTTGCTTCCCTCCCTGTAGTGCCAAGTCTGATACTTGAACACAGGTTCCCAAGCGGCGAGTCGCCAGTCAGGAGGAACACACAGGGCTGACCATAAAGCAGACAAGGGCCGACAACCCCCCGCCCTCACCACACATACTCTTCCTATCGCTCTCCTCACCCCCCCCCATCCACCCTGGGGGAAAAAGGCCAAGGGCTGTCAGAAGTGTCCTTAAGGCAGATTACTGACAGCATTACCTCTGAGCAGGAGCAGCGGGGTGCAATGTAATCGCTTCCTGGTTCTAAACCAGAAACAGGAAGTACACACACACACACAAGTTCATGGTCGTGGGACCATCTGTTGCTATCACTAGGCATCTTACTCTGTCACTTCTGCTCAAGGCTCTCTCTCTGCTGGGGACCAGGTAGGGATGTAGGATGATCTCTCAGTTTGGTGCTGAGATGCCATTTTTTAAGCCTGCTTTCTAAAAGCGAAAGCTGAACCCATCTCTAGAGCGCAAACAGGCACGTGCTGCACGCAGGAGCCTCGCCCGACTCCAGAACTTGTCCTCGGCGTTCACCCCTCTCCACTCCCCGCACCCGGCCGTTCGCTCCGCAGCGCCCACGCGAGGCGGATCGGGCCTTGGGGCCCCGGAGAGCCGGCTTTTAGTTTTGGGAGAGGGCGGTCCTGAGGCATGTTGGGAAGGGACTAGAGGTCAAACGAAGGGGAATGCGAAACCAACAGGTGGGGGGATGGAACAGGAGCGCAGATCTTTGTCATCGGGGTTTCAATTCCACGCACAAAGCAAGCAGTGGCTGCCTCACTCCACCCCTCGGCTCCCCGCTCCCCGAGGTCCTGGTGGTGTCACCAGCCCGCCACGCCATCTGGCTGTGGGCCCCGGCTGAGCAAACCCAGTGGAGCTCGCTCAGCCGAGTCCCGATCCCCAGAGCCCCTCGGGTGTGCGGCCTTCTCAGCCCAGGCCGGTGCGTGCTCACGCGGCCGGTGAGGGGCGCCCTGCTGGCCGAGGGCTCTGCCGATGACGGTGCCGACCTGAGCCATCACACCCGACGGCGGCCGAGGAGACGGGCTTAGAACCAGTCGCCTCCGGTCACAGAGTGTGGTGCAACTGACGTTCCAGCTCACTCCGGAGAAGTCCCCACGTCTGCGTTTGTTACTTTCCTCCTCCTGCCCCTTGGCCAGAGGCGTTTTGTCTAGCCAGGCTCACACACGCCGTCTGTTTTGTACACGCCAATCGGTCACCGCGTTCTGGAGGGAAGCGGACAATAAAGCCCATTTTGACCAAACGGAGACTCCCCGTGCCTGCTCCTCACGTCACCGTCTGCGGACCTAAGTTCTTTCTGAACACGTTCTGAACATGCGTCCCCACCCAGCCTGTCCTCTGCAGAAGAGGGGAGGTCAGGAAATCCAGGCGGCAGGGCACAGGTGAACTAAGGCACGGAAAAGAGCCAGCCTCTTCTCCTGTGTTCCGATGCTAGCTACACTAGGATTGGGGTGCCTCCCTCCTGCGAGGCGCCCTTGAACTCCGTTCTGATCTGTGTAACTAGTGTCTGGGCTGTCCCCGTGAGTCTCCTTTCTGCCAAAAGCTTCCTCTGCAGGCACCAGGCCTCAGAGCTGGGCTACAAAGCAATGCTTTTCTAAACTGTGTCCTAGCCCTAACTGGTTTTCAGTGAATCAAGTGTCAGCCTACAGACTAAAAGGTCCCAAGTTCCATTCCGGTCAAGGGCATGTACCTTGGTTGCGGGCACATCCCCAGCAGGGAGGAAGCTGATCAATGTTTCTCTCTCATCGATGTTTCTAACTCTCTATCCCTTTTCTGTAAAAAAAAAAAAAAAAAGTCAATAAAATATATTAAAAAAAAATAAATAAACTCCATCCTATTAGAACAGCAATCTTTGAGCCAGCATATTAGAATATGGGAAAAAAAGGTTGGCAGACTGGTCTAATCAAATCCATGAGATTAGCAAGAGAAAATAACCGAACTTAGCACATTTTGTATGGGAACCAAGATAACAGACTCCATTCGCACTAGAGGTTCAGAGATAAAACGGGAACAGGGATATGCAAGACGTTCTGAGCTAGGGATGGGGTAAAGTGCCTTGGGGCTTCACAGGGTCACTGCAGGATAAGAGCAGGCTTACTGTTTTTTTTTCTTTGAGAAAATAAAACTTACTCAAATGCACAAAAAAAAGTTTGTCCCAACCGTCAGAGAAGTTATCTCTGAGTGAAAAGAACACTATATTCTTCCTGCTTTTCTAAATGCTACAAAATTAGAAAATCAAACAGGACAGCTCCCCACCAAGTGTTATCAGGATTCTAATCTTCAAAGTATAAAAACACCCCCATCTCTATGAGCAACCTGGATCTGATGTTACAAAAGGGACAAGAAAGCGATTTTGAATGGCAGCTTTTGCAGTTTACAAAATGGTCAATGCTTTATCTAATGGGGGGGGGGGGGGGGGGGGGGGGGGGGGGAGACAGGGGACATCCAGCCCAGGGCTGTAGGAGCCCACAAGAGTCATTTGATCTGGCCCTGCCAAGGCATTAGGGGTGAGTTAATTAAATGTTTGACCAGATAGAGCAAGGCTATTTTGGTTGTTAATGCTCCGAGAATATCCTCCCACTGATGTTTTGAGAGCGGGAAGGAGAAACGCCGATGGGAGAGAGACATCTAGTGGTTGCCTCCTGCATGAGGCCCTGACCAGGGCCCAAGCCAGGGAGGAGCCTGCAAACAAGGTACATGCCCTTGACCGAAATCCAACCGGGAACCTTTTGGCCCACGGGCCAATGCTCTATCCAATGCTCTATCCGCTGAGCCAAACCCGCTATGGCTAGCAGGCCCATTTTTAAGTTAATTTTATATGGTCTGGGAATGATGTGACAAATATCCAATTGGCCCTGGGCAGAAAAAGGCTCCCCATCCCTGACTAAATTGGGGGTCTTTATCTCACACAGTAGGTGGGAAACTGGTAACTCTGTTCCTAGCAAGATAAACAGGCATCCTCCAAATGGCGGAAGTACCTACCACCCAAGTTCCTTTAGCCATTCAATGGGGGCATAGCGCCATCTTGTGGCCATGTTCAAACCACCTGTTCATTGGGTACCATTCCAGCATGTTCCGTTAGGAATGAAAAGAATGCTCTATTCTGCCTACTTTTATTGACTTTTTTTCATACATTTAAAACAAAAATAGCACATGACAATAGCATCTTATCCCTAAGTTACAACTCAGTTGACTGCCTAAGAGAGGCCAGGAGAACTAAGCCACTTTATGCCTCTGAATAACTAACTAAAGATTCAAGTTACATAGCAAGTTCAAGTTTCTGCCCGGCCGAGACACACAGCCAATGACGAAACCACACGTTTCGGGCTCCTGGGATTCCAGTCTCCGCCGTCTCATTTCTCAGCAGCTCCTCCTCTCTGATGAGACGGAATCCTCCTGCTGGCTATCCTTCAGGGTGGGTCGAGGCTGAACCAGAGAGAAAAGGCAGTCTGGCTCCACCATCACTGGCTAACGGCTGGCCAGCTAGGAAATGGTCTCCGTACAGTCTTTTGTCCCCACCGTGTATCTTCCTCTCCTTCAACCCTTGTGGCTATCCCTAGTATGTAACAATGGACTCCAGTTCATTGACTGAAGGGTGGCTTGAGCCTGCATATCTTCCTGAGCTAAAACAGAAGACAACAAAGTACCTCTGTGGCCTTCCTGCCATCAGATCAAGTAAAAAAAGGAAAAAGCACTACCGAGAAGGGTAGTCCTGGAGAAGAACTGCACCCCCCCCTCCCTGCCCCAAGCGGGTTTCGCTAGCACTAGCTCTTGAGGGTACGAGGCAGACGTTCTGGGGTCAAGGAAGTATGAGGAATGGAAACACATTTATTTCCCCCTCTTAAACTTCCCTGCTGCCCCAGTCTTTGCCTTCTTCTTAGCGGAGCCCTTGGGCACTGGCTCCTTGCGCTTAGCCGAAGACAGAGAGCCGGTCACCTTGAAGAAATCTTCCAGGCGGCCCTGGGTGCTGCCCTGGCGACTCTTGTTCAGCCGCCTGACGCCGCTGCGGATGCGCTCCTCGGAGAACTGCTTTTCGCCGCACATGAACTTGACGAGCTCCTCTTCGTTCGGCTCGCTCCACTTCAGCTCCACGGAGTCCGCGTCCAGCACCTCTGGCTCCAGGAACAGCTGCTGGGCCTCCTTGTGCAGCCAGTTCTCGGGCACGGGGTACTTGGTGGGGTCCAGGCGGCGCACGATCTCCTCGATGCTCTTGTGCTTCTGGATGAGGTCCACGGCCCGCTTGGGCCCGATGCCCCGGATGCTCTCGCAGTAGTCGCTGCCCAGCAGGATGCACAGGTCCACGAACTGCTCCTGGGTCAGGCCCAGCTCCTGCAGGACGCGGCTCAGGTGGAATTCCTGGATGGGCAGCTTCTTGGCCTCGCTGGCAGTCAGGTGCCGCATGAGCACGGGACTGCCGAAGGTCAGGCAGTCCATGTCCTCTGTGGCCGCAGCATAGACTTTGCCGGCCTTCACCAGGGCCGCGCAGCTGGCCTCCGCCTCGCTCGGGGCGTCGAGGTACGGGATGCCCATGAGGCTCAGCAGGTGCTTGCACTCGTCGTTGTGCTGCTTGGTGACCTTCACCAGCCGCTTGGTGAACTTCTCCACGTCCTCCTCGGCCCCGGCGGCCTGAGCCTCCTGCAGCTGCTTCTCCGCCTCGGCCCGCCGCTCGCTGCGCTTGGCCAGCTCGCCCGACTTGAGCTGCGGCGGCTTGCCGTCAAAGACGTACACGGGCTTGATGCCGTTCTCGATCATGCGGATGGTGCGGTAGAACATGCCCATGAGGTGGCTGGTGGTCTCGCCCTCCTCGTTCTGCAGCACGTCCCCGCCCTGGCGAACGGCGATCAGGAACTGGTAAATGCTCATGGAGGCGTCGATGGCCACCTTGCGGCCAAAGTAGCTCTTGATGTCATTCTCCCGAATGGCACTGGGGGCCACGTCGGCAATCAGTTTGGCCAGGCCTTGAATACCCATAGCAGGACGGACGGCTGCAAAAGAAAGGCAGGTGACACAAGGAGGGACTTAAAGGATGAAAAAAGAAGCTTGTCACCGGCGCCATCTCAAACAAACTTGCCCAGACAACAAGGAAACCAAGATGAACAGATGACGGAAACATGGTTCCCACTGGCCAGAAACTTACAGTTTAGGAAGGAACTCCATTCAATACCCACCGCGGCTTCCTGAGCGTCACTAAACTGGGTGCCAAGAGGAAGAAGACGCCGTTGAGGTCCTTAAAGGACTGAACGTTTTGTGGATAAAGCAGCAACAGGACTGCCATGCACGAGGGGCTGAGCAGACATCTGCATCCGTGTCATGCAAATCCCGAGTGTGTCTGGCCCAACTTGAGGAGTCCAGGGACACTACAGGCAGAACTGAGCCCAGCAGCACAGGCGAAAGCTGGTTGGGGCGATGGCTGGGGAGCTCAGCTGGTTAGAGCATCATCCAGATAAGCCAAGGCTGCAGTGCAGGCTCTGTCCCTGGTCAGGGCACACAGAACCGGCCACTGACCGCCCCGGTGTGTGGAACAAACAGATGCTTCTCCCTCACGCCCTTCCTCTCGCTCTAAAACCTATTTACGTGAAAAAAAAAACCACACACAAAACAAACAAAAACAGCTCACAACTGGCTAGGCCAGTGGTCGGCAAACTCATTAGTCAACCACTGGGTTAGGCAAAGCCGAGTTGAGACAATTACCAAAGCAATCACAATTCACAGCCGAATGTGTAAGGTGGTAAAATAAACACGAGTGTCCATCTTCTTGCCATATGTGAAAACCACATTTATCCTTTCCCCAAATCATCCCTCCGCCTTCCTCCCCTAAGCAGCTGTGATGCTTAGTGTTCTGCGTCCGCTCGGCTGGGGTACGTATCCAGTTATTTAAACAAACATTCATCCAGGTGTTGACGTGATGGTATTTTGTAGACGTGGCTCACAGCTGTAATCAGCTGCCTTTAAGGAAGAGAGATTGCTTAGATGGGTCGGTGGGGCTCATCTAAGTCATCTGAACAACCTTCCCAGCGAAAACAGGTTTCGGGAAGAAATTCTGCCTTAAGACTGCAGCCTTAACTCCCGCCTGAGCTCCCAGCCTGCAGTCCTGCCCCTGCAATTCTGGACTTGCCAACCCCTACAATCAATCCCCTAAGCCAACTCCTTCAGATTAGTCTCTTTAGAATGCGGGGGAACCAGCCAGCATTGTAAGAAACATGAACCCTGCTCTGTTAACCGTGACTGCTTTATTCTGAGTAAGGAAGGCACACTTGGGACCTGGGCGCTCACCAGGAAACGCACCTGCCTTCCCCATCATGGAGAGATGGATGACTTTGCTGCAGAAACCAGTAGAAACCAGTATCGCGCGCCCTTTGCAGACCCCAGCCCTAGCCTGTCACTAAGCTCCCCAGCCCTGGTGCGCACCTGCAGGCCTCAGCAAACCTCCAGCCTGCTCACCGCCCAGCTGGCCGCCTCACCGTGTCCCCAATGTAAGCAGCTGGCTCACGGGGGGCTGCAGGGCAGATTTCTGTGGATGACCTGCTGTGCTCTCCCCATACTCCCGGCAGCATGGGGATAATTGCTCGTACGTGATTCAATCCGGCCTCTGCTTAACTGGCTCAAGTAGTGGCAGGCGGCCCGGACCCCGGATTGCCCGGTGACAGATCCATGTTGCTACCCTGTTTCCCCGAAAATAAGACAGTGTCTTATATTAATTTTTGCTCCCAAAGATGCACTAGATCTTTTTTTTTGGGGGGGGGGGATGCCTTATATTGCAGCAAGTAGGTCTTATTTTCGGGGGATGTCTTACTTTGGGGGAAACAGGTTATGTGCCCATCTGTTCTTTCCCGGAGAACCCCGACGCAGACAGCAGCCCCGAAGAACAGAGTGATGGGCTTGTCCACACGCGGCACGGACCCTCCTTCCGGGTCCCCCCAGTATCCAGGGGCGTGCTGCGGGAGTTTCTTTCGCTTGTCTGCTCTCTCCACCACCACGTCCGGAACATGCCTGCCATGGCTCCCACCCGAGCCCAGGCCGACCCCCTCACTCCGCCCAGGGCTGCGTTTCCCTGGCTCAGGCCCCCCTCACACCTTAAAAAAAAAAAAACAAAAAAAAAAACAACAAAAAAAAAACGCCCTCACATTATTTTATTTTTGCTCCTTCCATCCACACCTGTACTTTCATCCACTTAAAATTTAAATTTTAGCCGAGACCGGTTTGGCTCAGTGGGTAGAGCATCGGCCTGCAGACTGAAGGGTCCCGGGTTCGATTCCCGCAAGGGCATGTACCTTGGCTGCGGGCACATCCCCAGTAGGGGGCGTGCAAGAGGCAGCTAATCGATGTCTCTCTCTCGTCGATGTTTCTGACTTTCTATCCCTCTCTCTTCCTCTCTGTAAAAAATCAATAAAATATATTTTTTAAAAAAATTTAAATTTTGTGTGTGTGTCACTCAGTCATCCCATCCCCACTGGGGGTCTGTGTCCCACACTCAATGAAATATTACCCCAGGCCTTCGAGTTGCTCCCATTCTTCCCTCCCTTTCCAAAAGCATAAGCCAGCCCTAACTGGTGTGGCTCAGTGGACAGAGCCTCGGCCTGCGGACTGAAAGGTCCCGGGGTTCGATTCCGGTCGGGGGCATGTACCATGGCTGCGGGCACATCCCCAGTGGGAGGTGTGCAGGAGGCAGCTGATGGATGTTTCTAGCTTTCTGTCCCTCTCCTTTCCTCTCTGTAAAAAAAATCAACACAATATATTTTTTTTAAAAAAGCATAAGCGACCCTGTGACACCCCTTCTCCTGAAGTTCGAACACCTCGCATGGCATCGGACCTTCCAGGCTCCGGGTCCCAACCCCCTACAGCCCGGGACCCACGGAGGCCCGTGCCCGGCGAGCCGGAGACCCGCGACCCCGCGCAGCACCCAACGGCGGGGTCTACACAGTGAGGTTTAAAACCGCGTCTCCTCCAGGGTCTTAAGTCACAACACACACGACCCCAGGAGGGGTGAGGGCGTGTACTGAGGGGTAGGGGAGGCCGGGAGGAGGTCAACGGGGGGGAAAAAGAGACATATGTACTACTATTTGTAATACCTTAAACAATAAAAATAAAAAACAAAAAAACACAACGACCCCAGGAGGTGGAGTTCTTGTCCTCTCTCTATAGAGGCTCGGAGCCGGCGCCGGGCCCTGGTCCGCAGCGGGAAAGTGGCGGGACGGCACTCGCGCCCCGCCCCGCGGCAGCCGGGCCCCGACAGCGCCCCGCAGGCCCCGCCGCTCTCGGGGACGCCTCCCACGGGGTCTCACCTGGCCTTGGGGGCGCGAGGGCTCGGCAGCTGGCGGCAGGTCCGGTGTCCCGTGTCGCCCAGCACTGTCCTCAGTCCCGCTCTCGCCTCAGCTCGCTCGCGGGTCCCTCTCGCTCCACCGCCTTCCAAAGCCCGCGCTCCCGTCACGTGACCCGTGACGCACAGCCGCGGCGCACAGCCTCCTGGGAAGCGTAGTGCAGGCCCGACCGCTCGGCCAGCTTCTCTTACGGCAAACAGTCCCGGAAAGGTGAACGGACTCCCTCGGTGACCCCTTCTTCACCCTTCTCCACCGACTGCCCTCACGCCATCCCCAGGCCTCAGCTCCTGCTACATCCGAAACAGCGGGACTACAAGTCCCACAATGCCGCGCGCGCGGGCGCCATTTCCTCTTCCGGCTGAGCAGCGCGCCGGCTCCTGCCGACGTGTTTTTCCGGTGGCGGAGTGGCAGACTACCCAGTGCCCGGCAGAATGGTGAGAGGGGTGAGGGGAGCTTGGAGCGGGGCCGTGAGGAGCCCTCGGGGCCCGTCCCACACCCCTTTCTCTCTCAGAGGCCTCGGAGGCCCCGGATCCGGAGAGCGGGAGGCTCCCATGTCCTCCCGCTTGGGCAGAGGGGCGGGGAGGGAAGCCCCTGGCCGTGGACTCCTGAGGCTGAGGTTTTGATCTTCCCAGTTTTAAAGGAAGGGGGATGTGAGGTGCATTTAAAGAAAAATCTCTATTGACAGTATTATCTACGTCCCCTCTCCCCCCACCCCCATGACACCCCCTAGCCCGCCCCCCGCCCCAGGGGTGCAGTGTTGTTATCTTGGAGCTTTTATCTCTTGTGACCAAGCTGTTCTCTGTATCTCGACATTCTCCCCGCTGCGAGCTCGCACTCGTGCGACCAGGCCTTGGGCGAATGCCGCCTTCCCGCCACGCCCCCCAGCGACCACCCTCTGACGTGCCTCCAGCCCTGAACCGATGTCTATTCATCTTTGTGTTCCCAGAGCCAAACACAGGGCCTGCAAATGGAGGCGGATAAAAGGCAGCGATTGTCTTTCTCCAGTGGCGGGGAGGGGGAACGTCAATGTTTACCGAATTGGATTCCAGTGTCTCTGGGAACAACGGGGCCAGTTTACTTCCCCGGAGTTGTTATGGTCGGGGGTTTTAGCCGCAGTGGCTTGGAGTGGGGGGACAATGGAAGGCGGTGTCGGCCCAGAACTGCCTGTCCGCAGCCCTCTCTCACAGGCATGACCTCAATAATCGCCCTGAGACTTTGGGAGGGAAACAAACACCTGTTGAGCCACTGTCCTGTGCCAGGCAGGAGCCCGGCGCTGGGACATTTGTCATCTTTCTTGAATCATGTGCACTGTGAGATGAGAGGGCACCCTGACCGAGGCAGCGTGCTGTTCAGTGGAGACAGAGTTTTAACTTGTTGTCTTCTGCCTATAGAGCCTGAGATTCCAGGATAATAGAATGAGAATCATGCAGAATGAGAATCTGAGGTCATCCTGAGATTCCAGGATAATAGAATGAGAATCACGCAGAATGAGAATCTGAGGTCATCCTGAGATTCCAGGATAATAGAATGAGAATCACGCAGAATGAGAATCTGAGGTCATCCTGAGATTCCGGATAACACAGAATAATCCAGAATGAGAAATTGAGATTTGGGTGTCACCAGTTCAGTGTCCATAGATGTGAGTCCCTAAAACTCCTAAAATTATAGGCAGACTTTTTTTTTGAGAGAGAGAGAGAGAGAGAGAGAGAGAGAAACATCAGTTTGTTCCCCTTATTTATACATTTATTGGTTGATTTTTTTTTTTTTTTTTTTTTACAGAGAGGAAGGGAGAGGGATAGAAAGGGATAGAAAGTCAGAAACAACAATGAGAAACATCGATCAGCTTCCTCTTGCACACTCCCTACTGGGGATGTGCCTGCAGCCAAGGTACATGCCCTTGACCGGAATCGAAGCCGGGACCTTTCAGTCGGCAGGCCGACGCTCTGTCCACTGAGCCACACCGGTTTCGGCTCATTGATTGACTTTTATATGTGCCTTGACCAGAGATCGAACCCGCAACCTTGGCATATGGGGACAAGACTCCAAGCAACAGAGCAGCTCGGCAAAGCCGAACTTTTTCTTCTGTGTGATTTATCTCAGGCGGGGAGTTCACGCCTTTCATAACGTTTTTGTCACAGAGGTCAGTGGCCTCAGAAAACATTAGGGGCCATTCACTGACCCACGGCTAATTAGTCACCTTCTGTGCCTTAGTCCCCGACTCTGAGCGCCCGTCTGTTTCACAGTGAAATGACAGCGTGCCACCGTAGTTGCAGTTGCTGTCACCCGCAAACGGCACCATTTGGTGTTGGTGATGGGTCCCCACATGCCCCGGGCTGAGGCAGGCCGTGAGCAGGCACCGCGGCATGAGGCCCCTTGCCAGCCCCCCTCGGCCCCCAGGTGGAAGCCGTGTCTTCCCTGGCCCTGACCTCCTGTGCGCCCCCTAGGAGCTCGAGGCCATGAGCAGGTACACCAGCCCCGTGAACCCCGCCGTCTTCCCCCACCTGACCGTGGTGCTGCTGGCCATCGGCATGTTCTTCACCGCCTGGTTCTTCGTGTATCCTTTCCACCGGGCGGGGGGGGGGGGGGGGGGGGCAGTTTGAGGGAGGCGAGTTAGTGACGCGGGAAACCATGCTGGGCGCACGCCCCCTGCCAATGTTTTCCTGCTGTGGGGACGGGACGTTTCAAGGTCAGGTTGTGGCCTTATTTCTCAAGTTCAGGTGAGCTCAGTTTGCTCGTCAGATTCCTAGGACAGTAAGCAGAGGGCCTGGCCGGACTAGAGGAAACACGGGAGCAGATAAAAGTGGGGTCAGCAGGGGTGCCCTCGGGTGCCAGGAGGTCTGAGGACTAGTCTAGCTCCCCCGTTTATTTAGGTAAATGGCCTAAGCCCCCTTGCCTCATTTTCTCCCCGGGTAGTGGAAGGATTGCATGGAGCAGCAGAGCCCAGGCCGCTCTGGGGCCTCTGCCAGCTGCACCGAGCCAGCCACGCCTCCCAGAAACCCCGCCGCCATCCACGCCTCTCTCCTGGAGTGGCAGCGGCCATGCTCCCTGCTCCGTGCCGTGCACCCCTTTGCTTCTCCTTAACGGTCTCGCAGGTACGAGGTTACGTCCACCAAGTACACCCGGGACATCTACAAGGAGCTCCTCATCTCCCTGGTGGCCTCGCTCTTCATGGGCTTTGGGGTGCTCTTCCTGCTGCTCTGGGTTGGCATCTACGTGTGAGCTCCCGCGGTAAGAGCTGCCACGGGGTGGGACTCGGGAGCAACCGCCCACGCCCACATCACGGGGGTCCTCGGGCCCGCATGACCCCCAGGTTCATGGGGAGAGACTCAGCAGGATGGATGGGGACGCCAGACTCGCGTGCCTCTTTCCTGCTCCTGGTGGGGATTTGAGCCAGTTGCGACCTACTTTGCCAGCGTGGAGAGAAGAGTAGGGTCCGGTGACTGAGTAGAGGGGCTGGGGATTGAGAAATAATAGAAAAGAACAGACGACACAGAAGTAGAAAATAAAGGTGGGGCCGGGAGGAATCGCTGCTCTCTGATGGAGAGACAGAATTCTAATCGAAACACAGCCTGTTTATTTATACTGAAATAGAAAGGGGTTTCACATGAAAAGACTTAAAATCAAAGTTAAGAGGCCCAGGCCCCACTTATTCCCTCATTCCCGGGGCTCCGCTGAATCTACATTTCAAGGCCCTCCCCCCAACACCTGAAGCAAATTAAGCGTTAGTATTGATAACGCATCCAGCCCTTTTGGTGGATGAGTTTCCAAGATGTGGCTCTGCCTGGCGCCTCGGATTCAGCCGGCACTGAATTAAAAAAATGCTCAGGTGCCTTGCCTGGGGGCCGGCCCTCTACAATTTCCAAATTCTGGACACTGCCCCGGGCTCGATCTGGCTTTGGGGTGTACTGTGTGGGGCGCTGCCCGGGCTGTGCATGTGCATTCTTACATCCGTGCGCCAGTACCTTGGGGAGGCTGCTGGGGAGTGGGCCGGAAGGGGGTCAGGTCTGGGATTTAAAACTTGCTGCAGGGAGCACTGTGTCGATTAGGAATGCTTCAGCCCCTGAAATAAACCCCGATTAAGAAAGGAAAGGAAAACAAGCGACCGCCAAACAGGTCACGAGAATTGGCTCTGGTGGCTCAGCCTCAGTGGCGGGTGCCCCTGAGCCCTCGCCGCGGGAGCCCGGGGCTCAGAGAAGCGGAAACGGGGATCTGTGGTCTCACCTTGACCCCTCTCTCCCCTTTCAGGCTCCAGCCAGGCCGCTGCACTGAACCCCTGCTTTTGTAAGTGAAGTTTTGTACTGTTGCTGGAGGCGTCCCGCCTGCTGCTCACAATAAAGGCAGATGTGTGACCGTCCCGCCTGGTGCTCCTTCTGTGGGGGGGAGTGGGTGCTGGTGCCAGACCTCCTGACTTCCCTTTTCTCTCTGCCCTTCTGATGGTTCTTGCAGGGGGGCTGCCCGCTCTCTCTCCCTCTGAGGGTCACGGGGTGCGGGAACGCTGACCTGGTGATTGAAGGCTTCCCTTGGGTAGGAAGGGCCAGGCCCACACCCTTCTGTGGTTTCTCCAGGGACCTGCACCGGTCAGGCCTGCCCTGGGCCAGTCCCCTGCCCCAAACGTAGCCCTCTGGGCCGGGAACCCTGGCAGGGCTCCGCTTGTCCCCTAAATGTCTAGGTGTGGGGACATTTCCCTAGGATGTCTACCTTTAACCCTGCCGGGCAGCAGTAGTACCCGGGGGGGGGGGGAGGTCAGGGAGGGGGCTGCTGAATCCTGTGGCCAAGCCTGGCCTGAAGCTGAGAGGGACAACGGGCTGCGACGCATCCCTGTGGCTGAGGGACCCCAGACACTCCATCCAGGGGGTGCCAGCCCCAGAGGGGACTCGAGCCCCCACCGGAACAGCCTCACAGAGACGGGGAGGCGAGCTCAGGTACAAACCGCATTTATACATTTATTTATATACGTGCGTTTACTTCAGAGGGAAAGAACAGATCGGGGGACAGGGAGCGCACCGGCCCAGGCTGCTCCCCTCTGCCCACTCGAGTCAGAGCTGGTCCGCGATAAATATGAGGCGAAGCTCAGGGGCGGGGACTGGGAGTTAGCGGGGAGGGGCCTCTATGCACACGAAGGCTTTTACGGGGGATACACGAGGCGGGGTCTTGTGCACGGAGAAGCCCTATGTACAGCTTGCCGTCGGGGAGATTCGCCCAGTGACTACGGGAATAAAGGCCACGGGGGGGAGGGAGGGAGAGATGGCCGCTGGGCCCCAGGTAGGGCACGGAGCCAGGGCACCCACTCGCCGGCGCCGGCCCGTCCCCTCCCCCTGGGCTTAAGGCAACTTTGGTCCAAGGCTGACCCCCCTTCTAGCAGCTCGGAGCCCCTGCTTGGCCCCAAGCCCTGCACTGGGGGTCCCCTGCCCCAGACATGGAAACAGCCAGCTGCTAACCGGGCTGGGGCTCTGTCCAGATGGGCTCCAGGGGGCAGTGGAGGGTCACTTTCCAGTTAAGGACTGAGGGGCCGCAGTCCGAGGACACAGCCCCACAGAGGAAGCCCCAGAACCTGAAGACGAGGAGCGAGGCTGAGCAGGTAAAAGGCGTTTAGGGAGCCCCCCCCCCCCACAGGAGGGGAGGGAGCAGAGTGGTTCCAAGTCAGGCTGGCCCGTGGGGTGGGAGAGCCGTGTGGTTCCTATGTCAGAACGGCGGGGAGCCACGCGGGAGGGGGCCCTCCCCCTGGTGTCTCCCCATCCTGAGGGTAAGTGCTTTGAGATCACAGCAGAAGGGGGCCCACCCGCAGTTCCTCTGCTTTTTCAAGACTCGGCCCCCCTTCCCCCTCCTCCACCATCCCCCCACGGGCCTCCCATTCCGAGCTGAGAATGAGAGGTAAGCGAGGGGCGAGGCCTGGGTCCCCAAATGGGGGCAGACCATCACAGAGCGAGGACGGGCGGGCAGCCCCGCCCCCGTGTCCGAACCGCGTCAGGGCTAGAGGATCCCCACGCTCCTTCACGAGCCCCGTGTGGCTCAGTGGCAGGCACCCCCTGCAGGCAAGACTTCTGCCCTCGCCTAAGCCCTGCCCCCGATCTGGGGAGACGAGGCCCCCCGGCAGAGTGAGAATGGAGGGAGGGCCGGTCCTGGGGGTCAGCAGTGGGAGGGTGTCTCATGGGGGCAGGTCCGAGCCAGGTTCCTGTCTGTGTCATCCCAGTGCTCTGGCCCCCGCGGCTCCCATCACCAGCCTGCCACCCCGTCCTGGTGTAAGTGCGTTTAGCACCCGTTAACGACAGCGGGAGCCACCTGCACCCCCATCCCCATCGCCATGGTGGCCGCTGCCCAGAGAATGACGGGCCCGCGCCACCGGCAGCTCACAGGAATGTCCGGGACACTCCAGGGTCCAGGCCGCGAGGCCTACCTGGCCCGCCGGCCCCACCGGCTCAGCCAGGCACCAAGTGTACGCGGCACACGGTCAGCCTCCCCTCATCCGGCTGGCTCGGCTGCCCTGGGAGGCTGGGAGCCGAGCTCAAGGGGACGAGACCTCCGGGCCAGACTTAAGGCTTCCGAGGGCAAGCCCAGCGTAACAGTCAAACCCCAAAAGTCCAGCTCCTGGCCCCGCCTTGGGGAGCAGCTTCGAGGGTCGGGGCCGTCAGCCCTCCACTGCTGCAGGGTCCCCCGCCAAGTCTCAGGGCTGCAGCCGAGCCCCCGCAGATCTCAAAGGCAGGCAGGCCCCCGAGGGCCAAAGGGAGCTCCAGCCTCAAGTGGGGGGGACATCGAGGGTGGGCTCCCCCTGCCTCAGGGCCTTGGAGCCAGCCCTCCCCCGCCATGTCTGCACAGAGGCCCCGGGTGGGGGCCAGGCGTGGCCAGCAAGAGCGGCAGCTCCAGTGTGAGACTTCCAGTATCCCCGGCGGAGGTTCCGTCGGGGCAGCGCCTGCGGGTGGCGAGCTGGCAGCACAGGCTCCAGTGTAACAACTGCATCCAGTGTGGGGGCGCCCGGGGTCGGCCCAGGCGTGGGCGCCTCGGGGGGGTGGGCAGCTCAGTGGCACAGGCGGTAGAAGCGGAAGTAGTAGTCCGTGGCCAGCTGGCCCGGGGCCCCCGAGCTGCAGTTGGTCTGGCCCTGGGTGGGGGGGGGGGAGGAGTTACAAGGAGGGGAGGCATTCCCCCCACACCCTGACGCCACCCCAAATCCTGCCCTGAGCTCTGCACCCGCACCCCCACCCCAGCCCCATCCCTCCCCCAAGCCCCGAAGACACGGGGGCCTGGCTCACCAGCAGTGCCACCTGGAAGTGGTAGGTGAAGTCCCGGGAGGACACAATGGTCACTGGCCACTGGTGGGAGGTGCCCTGGAGGAAGGGGAGGGGTCAGGACAGGCCTGCGGCCATCGCGGCCAGCACGGAGGGCAGCCTGGCTGCGGCCAGTCCAGGAAGGGAAACATCTCGGGAGAGATGGGAGGGAGCAGGGGGTGCTCACTGTGCCCAGTCCCCACAAGCCCACAGCCGCCTCCTCCCGTCCGTCTGCCTCGCCTCCTGCCCGCGATGCTCTGGGCACATCAAACACCAAGGAGGCAGCAGCTTACAGGCGAGGACACGGTTATTTGCCTAAAACCACACGGCGCCACATGGCAGAGCTGGACCCCAAACCCAACTGTGTCACGCTCTGTCCCTGGCAGGGCAGCGGGAGGCCCGGCGCGGGCAGCCGGCAGAGCTCCTGCCCAAGGCTGCGGCTTCGCCCCTGCAGTGCGTGTGCCCCAGGCCTGGCAACGCATCCACCGAGCGCCGGGCTCCCTCCCCCCCAGTCTCTCGTGCTGCCTCCTCTGGGGCCACGGGGCCTGGGCCTCCTGGGCCCCCCCACTCAGCTTTCTCTGCACGTCTGTCTCCCACGCCGCCCCCACCGAGGCTGCGAGGGGCCCGGTGCGTGTTGTGAAGGCTGAGAAGAGCTTCGCTGGCCGAAACCGGTGTGGCTCAGCGGATAGAGCGTCGGCCTGCAGACTGAAAGGTCCCGGGTTCGATTCCGGTCAAGGCCATGGACCTTGGTTGCAGGCACATCCCCAGTGGGGGGTGTGCAGGAGGCAGCTGATCGATGTTTCTTTCTCATCCATGTTTCTATCCCTCTCCCTTCCTCTCTGTGAAAAATCAATAAAAAATATATTTTTTTAAAAAAAGAGAGAGTAAAGAGCTTCCCTTAACGTGTGCTGAGGTCACGGCCACTTGCTCCCACAGCAGGAGGGAGCAGAGGGTCTTCCCCAAATCCAGATGGAGCTGGGCCCCATCCCCAGCCTGAGCTTGAGGTCCAGACCCCAACTCACAGCCCCACCAGTTCCAGCTTGGCCAACACGCCCCCCACCCCCACCTTTAGACCTCTGCACCTGCTGCCCCCCTCTCCTGAGACACTGTCCCAGATGGCCCTTCAGGTCTCACTTATATAAACAGTAGTGGCCCGGTGCAAGAAATTCGTGCACAGAGGAGGGGATTCCCTCATCCCAGCCTGCACCCTCCAATCAGGGACCCTTTCGGGGATGTCTGACTGTTGGCAGTAGGACATCCCTCTCGCAATCTAGGAACACTGGCTCCCAACTGCTCATGGCCTGCCTGACTGATCACCCCTAACCACCTCTGCCTGCCTGCGTGATTGCCCCTAACCACCTCTGCCTACCTGCCTGATCATCCCTAAGTGTTCCCCTGCTGGCCTGATTGCTCCTAACTGCCTCTGCCTTGCTCCACACCTGGGACCCAGGCTTCCCTCCCTCTGGCCAGCTATAGGCACCCAGGACCTGGGCCAGCTTCACTCAGGCCAGCCACAGCCACAGGCACCCACAGGCACCCAGGACCACAGGGCATGCTGCCTAACCCCAGGGCCGGAAAGGGCCCCCGCCCCTCTATGTGCCTTTCTGGCTGAGTCTCACTACTCTGACTGCTGTGGCTTAAAGAACTTTGCCATATATGTTCTCCCCAGTCTCCTGGGGAGAGGGCGTGAGCTGAGAAACTGGAGATGCTGCAGCCCCGCTGAGGCCGCGCCTTCCTCAGCATCTCCAGGAGCCGGAGCGCCTGGCTGGTGGGCGCTGTGGTTGGAAGGCTCCCTGCTCTGATCCTGGCTGAGGAGGCGGGGAGCCGCAGAGTGCGCGTGGTGCTTGGGGAAAGGGTGACCTTACTGGACTCGCACACACTGCCACTGACAACGGCGTGAGGTCACGGAGACTGAAGGAGCAGAGAAATGCATCTAGAACTGGGGGGTCCCACGCCAACCCAGCAGGCAGGCACCTCTCCGACAGCACACCCTGCAGACCGCTTGCCCCGCAGCCGTCCCGCCCCTCCGTGGGGCCCCCTGCCTGGGGAGCGCATGCACACTGCACCGCTGCTGCTGCCATCGCCAACTGGTCCACGGGGCCCCAGCTTGGGGAGCGCATGCTGCACTGCGGCCAAGCCCCCGCAGGCCTCGCCCCCTACGTCTGCCACCAGAACTACATTTCCCAGCATTCTTGGTGCTCCCTGCACTCAATGTCTGCTTCTGGTTCAGTTATGCACGAACCAAGAGGACTGTGAACTTCCTGCAGCCAGTGGTGGCCACTGGGGTCTCCGCACACTCCAGAGACTGGACGCTAGGCCCCCCCCCCATCATGGGTGCTGGGCTGGGGGGCATGCAGGGACCCCTGGGCCTCACACAGTGGCGGCCACCAGGGTATCTGCATGCTCCAGAGGACAGCTGCCAGCTCCATGGTAGGCGCTGGGCTGGAGGCGTGGACCCAAACTGCCACTTGGCTCACAGCCCCGCCTCGCACCTGGCGCTCATTACCCGAGGTGGCCTGGGCGTTCATTTGCATGTGACTCAGTCAGAGTAACTGCAAGGAGGGATCTCGCCAGCCCTTAAGTACCGTGTGAGTAGGGCTTATAGCATGGTGCTTGCTTACGAGGCACTGCGGCCACGCCCCCACTGGTCTCGCCTCCTGTCTGCTGGCCATGCCCCCTGCTACTGATTGGCTGGTAGCACAGCAGGGGTACAGTCAATTTGCATGTTACTCTTTTATTAGATAGGATGACTTTCAGTGGCTGTCCTGACCTGAGTCCAGACAGGTTAGTTCTCCCTGCCACGGGCTCCCAGGGCTCCCTCCCTGTCCCTGCCCCTGCCCCTGTCCCCACCACTGCACCCCAGTTGGTCCTTGTGGGGCCATTTTCTTCCCAGCACTTTGCCAGGGCAGGAACGGGACAGAGAGGCTCAGCTGTGCATGGTGCCACACCCCCCTCCCCACAGAGGCCCAGCCCCCAAGTGTCCCTTGTGGATGGAGATGCCTGCACTCTGGCCCCAGCTCCCTCTCCTCACCCATTTGGGGCCCCTACCTGGGTGTCCTGGTGGGTGTGGAGGCTCTGTGCAGAGCCCCCCTCCTCGCACGGCTCCTCTGACCGCAGGCCGCACAGCACCACCGACACCGGGAACGAGGAGCTGCAGGAGGCCCGGGGGTAGGGAAGTGGGTTCTGAGCACCTCCCCCAAACCTCCTCCCTGCCAGCCCTCCACTCCACCTCCCTCTCCGCCCTCCACTCCACCTCCCTCCCCGCCAGCCCTCCCTCCACTCCACCTCCCTCCCCACCCTCCACTCCACCTCCCTCCCCTCCACTCCACCTCCCTCTCCGCCCTCCACTCCACCTCCCTCCCCGCCCTCCACTCCACCTCCCTCCCCGCCAGCCCTCCCTCCACGCCACCTCCCTCCCCTCCACTTCCCTCCCCACCCTCCACCTCCCTCTCCGCCCTCCCCTCCACTTCCCTCCCCACCCTCCACCTCCCTCTCTGCCCTCCACTTCACCTCCCTCTCCACCCTCCACTCCTCCACCCTCCACTCCACCTCCCTCCCCACCCTCCACTCCACCTCCCTCCCCTCCACTCCACCTCCTTCCCCGCCCTCCACGCCACCTCCCTCCACTCCACCTCCCTCTCCGCCCTCCCCTCCACCTCCCTCCCCTCCACTTCTCTCCCCACCCTCCACCTCCCTCCCTGCCAGCCCTCCACTCCACCTCCCTCCGCCCTCCACTCCACCTCCCCTCCGCCCTCCACTCCACCTCCCTCCCCGCCAGCCCTCCCTCCACTCCACCCCCCTCCCCACCATCCACTTCACCTCCCTCTCCGCCCTCCACTCCACCTCCCTCCCCGCCAGCCCTCCACTCCTCCGCCCTTCACTCCACCTCCCTCCCCACCAGCCCTCCACTCCACCTCCCCACCAGCCCTCCACTCCACCTCCCCACCAGCCCTCCACTCCACCTCCCTCCCAGCCCTCCTTCCATCTTCCTCCCGCCAGCCCTAATTCCACCTCCCTGCCTGCCAGCCCTCCACCCCACCTCCCTCCCCCCCTGCCTTCCACCCCACCTCCCTGCCTCGCTGGCCCAGCCACCGAATCCTCACAGCCTGAAAACGATGCTAACAGTCAGGGTCCCAGAAGGCTCTCCACCCCTCCCACCCACGACCCTGCACGGTCCTCAAGGCCCCTGCGGGCAGCAACCCATTCTACTGCTGAGGAACCGAGGCCCAGGGCAAGTTAGCGGCCAGGGGCCAGGGTCTCCCCTCTCCCACGCCACACTCACTTCATCTGCAGGGTCATGCTGAGGTGCAGGGGGGTGCTGCCGCTGACAGGGATGTGGTAGGTGAAGTTCCCAGGCCTGAAAGGGCAAAGCTGGCTCCTCAGCCCCCCCATGCCACACCCACAGCCTCGCCCCCAGTCTCCCCGGAGCCTCTCAGGGGCCTAGCCAGGGTCCCCGAGCGGGGCGAGGGCCGGCCATGTGGGCGGCCTGGGCTTGGGGCACCTGAGGGAGCGTGTCCCTGGAGAGGGAGGGGCCAGCCCACCTGCAGGCACCCCCCGGCGCACAGTACTGAGCGGTGATGGGCATGGAGGTCTCCAGCAGCCGGATGGAGGTGAGGGCCGGCGCTGAGTCTGCAAGGAGAGGCGGGGGTGAGCATCTACCCCTTGGGCTTTCCCAGTTGCTGTGAACTTCGATCTCAGCGAGCCACAGCTTCTCAGCGTTTTTCCCTTTGAGCCACAACACCCGCCAAACAGAAGCAGGTGAGGAGGCCCCGGACCTAGGGCAGAGCCAGCTGGTTGAAGCCAGGAGGGCTCTCGGCTCCCCTTCATCCTCCAAGGCAGCCCAAGCACCGTGGCAGAACCCCGTTTAAAAGCCTCAGCAAGAAAGGGTCCCCCAGCCTAGCTGGTTTGGCTCAAGGGATGGAGAGTCAGCCTGCGGACTGAAAGGTCCCGGGTTTGATTCCTGCCACGGGCACAGGCCTGGGTTTCGGGCTTGGTCCCCAGTGCGGCGGGGGGGTGGGGTGGGGGGGGTGCAGGAGGCAGCTGACAAATGCTTCTCTCATCATTGATGTTTCCATCTCTCTCCCTCTCCCTTCCTCTCTAAAATCAATAACATATATAAAAAAGAAAGAAAGAGAAGGGAGGGAGGGGGGAGGGGGGAGGGAGGAAGAAAATAAAGGAAAGAGAAAGAAAGGAAGGAAGAAAGAAAGAGAAAGGAAAGAAAGGAAGGAAGGAAGGGAGGGAGGGAGGGAGGGAGGGAGGGAGGGAGGGAGGGAGGGAGGGAGGAAAGAAAAGGAAAGAAGGAAGGAAGGAAGAAAAGGAAGGAAGAAAAAAAGAAAGAAAGAAAAGAAAAGGAAGGAAGGAAGAAAGGAAGGAAGAAAAGGAAAGAAGGAAGGAAGGAAGGAAGGAAGGAAGGAAGGAAGGAAGGAAGGAAGAAAGAAAAAAGAAAGAAAGAAAGAAAGAAAGAAAAGGAAGGAAGGAAGGAAGAAAAAGGAAAGAAGGAAGGAAGGAAGGAAGGAAGGAAGGAAGGAAGGAAGGAAGGAAGGAAGGGAGGGAGGGTTCCTCAGCTTTGTCTGCCTAAGGGTTTGGGGTCTGGAAAAAGAAGAGCCGGTCGCTGGAGCCAGGCAGGTCGGTATAATCCCAGCTCTGCCGCTGACAGCTCATATGGGCCCTGACTGGCCACTTCCCTTGTCTACCCCTCTGTCTCCGCATCTGAAAAGCGGGGACGGTCCCTTTCTTGGGGGAGCGCTGTGAAGATCCATTCGGCGATCCGCAGGCTCCCGCCGATCCCCAGCTACTTGTAATGCTCAGCAAAGGCCTGCGACTGAGCTGTGCGCCCAGACACCGGGGACCTGGGCTGACACAGGGCTGGGCTGAGGAGTGCAGGGGGACAGGGCAGGTACCTGCTTGGCCCCAGGGCTGAGTGGGCGGGGGGACCCCTCGGCGGGCCCGGCCGTGGATTCGGAGGCCGGGGCTGTTCTTGGCTTTGGCCTGCCCCCCGAGGAAGGGGACCGAAGGGCTGGCCACGGGCTCCAAGCCCTTTGAATGCTTGGAGTGGCTGATGCCATTGGCCGACAGGCCCCAGGACTTGGCTCTGATGTTGGTGGCGGGCAGCGGGGCCACCGGCCCGGGGTCTGTGGACAGAACCGGGGCGGGCTCAGAGAGGGGCTGCTGCCTCCTGCCCAGCTGTCTCTGCAGCCCCATGGACTCGGGGTGACCCCCTCTGTCTCTTGGTCCCCCCAAGGCGGCCCCCCAATCTTTTCCAGAGCCTCCTCCTGGGCTCCAGGAGACCCTCCCACCAATGGGCCTGGGGGGTCTCCCTCTGGACTCAGTTAACAAACAAACACAACCCCAGCCCTGGCCCCGCAGCCATACCTGAGTGGTTCGAGGAGGGGCTGGGACTGGGGCTGCGCCCATGGCTGGGGTCGAAGCTGGGGCCAAGACTAGGGTGCGTGGCAGGGTGCGTGGCAGGGCCTGGCGGGGGTGAGGAGCAGCAGACCACGGGGCAGGGGGCGCTGGAGCACAGGTCTAGGGTGCGAATGGCCGGTGCTGGGGCTGAGGGGGTCAGGCCGGTGGAAACTGAGGAAGCCAGAGGCTGTATGAGCCGGAGGAGGGCAGCAGAGCCCTACCCTCGACTCCCCAGAACACAGCCGCCTCCCCCATCCCACCCGTCCAGACCCGACCCAGGCACGCACCCAGCAGCCAAGAGGGCCGTGTGCCTGGCGTCCCAGTGGTCACGGGCGACTGTTGGAGCTGAGTGGTTCCAAAGCTCTGGCTGGCCCTGCTGGGGGAGGGTGGGCCGAGCTCAGAGGGGCTGGAGCTGGGGGAGAACCTGGGAGCCCCCCGAGAAGCAGGAAGGGCAGGAGGGGATGGGCGGGGAGGTGGATAGGAGCTGGAGGAGGGCAGCCAGAGCCAGAGGCGGCAGGGAGGGGCTTGACCCGGACACGTACCATGGGCACATGGCCTCGCTCCCCCCCGGGTGCCCGGGCCGGAGCAGGGCCAGGAGACAGGAAGTGGACACGGCAAAAGAGCTAAGGGCAGCAGAGAGGAAAGGGGGGCAGACGCGGTGGAGAGAGAAGACACAGTCAGAGACGGCCCGGAGGCTGAGGGTGACAGTGGGCAGACAGAGCCCTCCTCCCCTCCACCCAGTTCGGCCGGGGCCCCCCGATGCCCTGGCCTCTCAAAGGCCCGGCGACCTGGAGGGGCACTAGGGGGCCTGAGAGAAACACTGGTTTCCGCAGGGACTAGAAGACACTGCCCCCTCCAGGGAGGCCCTCCTTCCCCCGCACCAGCCCCCCAGGGCTGAGAGCCCAAGCTGGAACCCCTTCGAGGGGCCAGCCTCCATGGCTCCCCGACCCCGGGCTGCCCGCCGCAGCCCCGCCTGAGCTGGCGACTCAGCAGACACCAGGTCTCCAGGGACATACCCATCGGTCTCCACCAGGTCCTCCTCGCTGCGCAGGCTCAGCACGTACAGCGTGGACATGGACACCACGCTGGGGACCACAGGGAAGGGCCGGGGTTAGAGCTGAGCCACGGGCTGGGGCCCTCTTTCTGGGGCAGGGCCTGGGTTCCCAGGGGATGCCTGTAAAGGGTCTCCCAGCCCCAGGGGACAGGACAGAATGAGACAGCCCACCCCCGCCCAGGACCTCAGGGACTCTCCCAGGCCACGCCTTCCTCCCCAGGCCACGCCCTCCACTTCCCAGGCCACGCCTTCATCCCCAAGGCCACGCCTTCCACTCCCCTAGGCCACGCCTTTCTCCCCCAAGGCCACATCTTCCCCCAGGCCACGCCTTCCTCTTCCTCCAGGCCTGGGCCGGTGGGCAGCCCCCCTGCCCCAGCCAGCGCCCCTCCCGAAGCCTGCCTGCGGGACAAGTCACCTGAAGGCCATGACCACCACCAGGGCGATGATGGTCCCCTGCAGGAAGCGCTGGCTGACGCAGGCCTGCTCCGGGACCACTGACTGCGGCTGAGGAAAGGGAAGAAGAGCAGAGGCCCAGACTTAGGGAGCCCATGGTCTTACCCACTGGGGTGCTGCTGGAGGTAGGGGTGCAAGGAGGGCTCATTCCCATGGGGGCACAGGGAGAGGATGGGAAAGCAGGGCTGGGGGGGGGGGGTGCTAGAGAGTCTGTGAGCTTAGAGAGGGGCACGCCGTGAGCCGTGGGGAGGGGAAGCCCCGTCAGCCTACCTCCCACCCTGCCCACCTCACCTTGCTGGCCACCTTGGGGGGCCTCTTCTTGTGGGGGACGCTGCCTGCCCTGCTGAACTGGCTCCCTGTGTGGCTGCAGCAAGAGGGCCAGGGTCAGACGTGGCCCTGGGGCGCGGTCTGCCTCCCTCCCCTGCCCCCGGCCCCACCTGAAGGCGCCCGAGCTGCCGGTGGACTTGAAGCTGTCCAGGCGCCGCAGTTTGGCCAGCTTGTGGCTCCAGCGCTCCAGCTCGTCGATGCGCGTCTCCAGGTTGTCGGTCAGCTTGCACAGCTCCTTCACGGCCCCCACGTTCTCCATGAAGATGCGCTCCTGGGGAGGCAGCAGGACGGTGCTGGTGGCGTCCTGTGCCGCCTGGGTAAGCCCCCGCCCCCGGCCCGGACTGCCCTCCCAGCCCGGTCAGAATGCCCGTCTGCGGGGCCCGGGCGCGCCCCTCGCCCCGGGAACAGGGAGCCTCACACGTGGGCACTTCACTGTGCAGCCCAGGCCAACGCAGGCTCCATGAGCCCCGCCTCTCGCCAGGGAAGTTACAATAAACCCCCAATGCACCGCGTCTGAGCCCCCCAAGAGCCACGGAATGACTGAGCGGCCGCGCTGGCTGTGCCCTCTGCAGAGAGGAAACCCTGGGAGGGGTGACCCGCCCCGCTGCCCCGGGGCGCCCGGCTCCCCCCGCCTGCAGACCTTGTTCACCACCAGGAAGTTCTCGATGGTCTTCCCGTTGGCAAAGACCACGGCGCCCGCGTCCTTCACGGCCTCGGGCAGCACCTCCTTCACCTCCTGGGCGATGACACCTGGAGAGGGCGGGGGCCTAAGGTGAGGGGGCGGGCCCGGTGTGCGTAGAGGGCGGGGCCTAAGGTGAGGGGGCGGGCCAGTTGTGCGTGGAGGGCGGGGCCTAAGGTGAGGGGGACGGGACGGGGGCGGGGCCTAAGGTGAGGGGGCGGGCCCAATGTGAGTGGAGGGCGGGGCCTAAGGTGAGGGGCGGGACGGCGGGGCGGGGCCTAAGGTGAGGGGGCAGGGCGGGACGAGGTCCCGGGCGCTACAGATCTGGGCTCCCAGGAGCCTCCAAGCAGGGGTGCCACCCCGGGCAAGGGTTCGCAGGGGGCAGTTCCGGGGCCAAGGTGTGGGGCTCCCCTGGCTGGGGGAAGGG
This sequence comes from Antrozous pallidus, assembly GCA_027563665.1. Classification (NCBI taxonomy): domain Eukaryota; kingdom Metazoa; phylum Chordata; class Mammalia; order Chiroptera; family Vespertilionidae; genus Antrozous; species Antrozous pallidus. Next base: position 2,386,902 of record CM050520.1, on the reverse strand, counting down.
CGGGCCCCGGGAGTAAGAATCCCAGGGGAGGGGGCAGGGACCCGGAGTGGGGGACGAAGGCAGGGTTCATCCAGGGCAGAGGAGTGAGGATCCCCGGCACGATTCCCCGACTTCCAGTGTCCAGGCGGGGGACAGCGGCCCTGAGGGCCGGCTCACCGCACCCCTACCCCGGGGGGCTGAGAGGGAGTTCCAGGAGTCAAGGGAAGGGTTCCTGGAGGGGCTCCCGGGTGGAGGTTTCTATAAGACCCGCGCAGCATTAGCAGAGGACGGGGCAGGGTTCTGGGGGTGCGGGGTTCCGGTTCCCCGGCTCCAGCTTCAGGGCGCGCAGGCGGGCCTTACCTGTCTCTGGCGCCGCCGAGGCCTCGATGCCCGCGGTGGCGGCGAACTCAGGCTTGTATCTGTAGTGCACCAGGCGCATGCGCGAGATCCTCTTCAGCTGCTCCGTGGTGTCCACCTGCGGGGAGCCAGGCTGAGCCGGGACCCTCCCTCCCGCCATAGGGAGCGCCCCGGACCAAGAGGCTGCCGGGTGGAGGGAAGACCCTGCTTCCGGATCCCTGGGTCCTGAGATCCAGGCTCAGACCCACCCCCCCATCCCCTTGCCCCTGGGAGCTCTCGTCCCCACCCCCATCCCCAGGCCCACCTCCTGCACGTGCTCCTTGGCCCGAAGGTCAGACGGGTGCATGAGCGAGCCCATGACCTTGACGTTGCCGTGCACGACCAGCGCCTCATCGGGACGGTCTGTGTTGATGCCCACACGGCCGTGGTGGAAGACCGTGTCGGGCACCTGTGCCCGCTGCCACAGCACGTCACTGTCGCTCTCAAACTGGCCTGGGTTGGAGGCCTGGGCAAGTTGGGGTTCGATGGATCAGTCCCGGGATGGGGAGGACCTGCAGCCCCCTGGGAAAGGGGGCACCCCCCCACCGCCCCTCCAGCTCTGGTCAGTGCGCCTCACCTCACTATGCCTAACCTAAACTGCCCCTCCCAATTGTGGCCACTTTGGGTTACTTGTGGGACTTCGGGGAGCCCCCAGCCTGCCTGGCCACCTCCTCAGCTTTAGGGGACACTGAGGCCCAGAGAGGGCGGAGCCTTGCCCAAGGCCACACAGCCAGCGCCCAGCAGGACCAGCCCTGCAGCCCCTGACTCCCAGGACCCCGGGATTTCTCCAGGGTGCTTTCCTCCCGGCTCTGGGGAATAGGGGGAGGGACCCCTCAAGCCCCTGGGGGGAGGTGGCCCTCACCCGCACGATGATGCGCTCCGAGATCTGGGCGGCCAGCGTGTAGTTCTGATTCTGTGCGTGGGCCTGCAGGGCCACCACCAGCATGAAGTACCTGCAGCACATCCGGTCTTAGTGGCCCCGTGGCCCCGCCCCCTCTGACCCCGCCCCCTCTGACCCCGCCCCCCAGGGCAGATGCACAGCGCACAGCACTGCCTGCTCAGTCATTCCTTCCTGGGTTCCTCCAGCTCCCCCCCTCCCCAACTACCCACACTCCACCCCACCCACAGGCTCCCTGCACCCTAGGAGGTGGCATGAACGTCCCATCCTGGAGGAGGAACCTGAGTCTCCACTAGGGGGCGGCATTCCCCAGGGCCCACAGAGAGGCCCAGGAGCCAGGCTTCTGGGCTCCCATCCTCAGCCAACCAGGGGCTGAGCCTCAGGTTCCTGGTCCGAATGACGGGGCGGTCTGCAGCTCTGTGCCCGGCATGCCACCCGGGGCGGCATCTTCTCGCCCGCCTCCTCAGCCGTGGGGGGCGGGGGGCTCGGGGGCAGGGGGTCCGGCCGCTCACCTCTGGTCAGGGTTGGGCTTGCCCTTCTTGCGCATGTTGTTGGCGGTGGTCTCGCTGAAGTGCAAGCGCCCCACAGTCACCTTGGTGACCTGCTCCGGGGGCAGACTGACCCTGCGGGGGAGGGCAGGGCACTCAGGGGGGCAGGCAGGGGGCTGGGAGAGTCAGGCCACGGCGGGGGGGGGGGGCACCCAGGTATGGGGAAGTGGATGTTGTGGGTGCCTGCCTAGGCCCCCCTGCTCCCCCCAGCTCCCAAGCCAGCTGCGGGGTCAGCCCTCCGGGAGGCCACCCCCAAGGTCAGACACTCACGTGACAGGGTTGAAGGGCCGCTTGCTTCGATCCGACTGAGACTGCTCGATGTTGATGGACTGGTTCAGGGCCTCTAGCTGGGGAGGAGCAGGGCCAGAGGCCCTCAGGGCGGGGCTCCCCCTTCTGCCCCCCAGGCCTGGCCCGCTTCACCTCCCAGTCCAGTCTGGCCCAGTTGGAGCTCAGGAGGAACTGAGGCACAGCCTGGCTTCCCCATAAACTCAGGTCCCTCTCGCACACAGCCCCGCCCCGCCTCTGTGTGCCTGCTGGGGCTGCCACACTCCACCAGCACCTCATAGCCCCCAGTCCACACCCACCTCCCCCAGTCTGAGGGCACCCCAAACCGGCCTCCACAAACACCCACTCACACCCAGCCCGTCACTCCAGCCCCCTCCCATGTCCCTTAAACACCCCCATAGGACACTGAGGGAGACACACCTACCCCCCTCCCTGCCACACCCTTGGGAGCTCCTGGGCTCAGGTTGTGCCCGGGAGGGGTTCTTGGGCGGGGCCTCCAGGTAAGATAGGCCTCAGGGCCAGTCTCCTAGGAGAGCAGAGCGGAGTGGGTGGAGTGGACGGTGAGGGCAGGGAGCAGGCAGCCAGCAGAGGGGGTGGGATGGGTGCTGGGAGGGTGGCCCAGACCCGAAGGTTTTTGTGGGTTAAGCTCAGAAGTGGGGCTTTGCCAGGAGGGCATGTGTGTGTGTGAGTGTGTGTATGTGTGTGTGTGTATGTGTATGTGTATGTGTGAGTGTGTGTATGTGTGTATGTGTATGTGTATGTGTGAGTGTGTATATGAGGCTGTGTGTGTGTGTGTGTGTTGTGAGTGTGTATGTGTGAGGATGTGTGTGTGTGTGTGTGTGTTGAGTGTGTGTGTGATTGTGAGTATGTGTGTGTGAGTGTGTGTGATTGTGTGTGTGTGTATGTGTATGTGTGAGTGTGTATATGAGGCTGTGTGTGTGTTGTGAGTGTGTATGTGTGAGGGTGTGTGTGTGTGTGTGTTGAGTGTGTGTGTGATTGTGTGATTGTGAGTGTGTGTGTGATTGTGTGATTGTGAGTGTGTGTATGTGTGAGTGTGTGTGTGTGTGTGTGTGTGTGTGAGTGTGTGTGTGTGTGTGAGTGTGTGTGTGTGTGTGTGTGAGTGTGTGTTGAGTGTGTGTGTGATTGTGTGATTGTGAGTGTGTGTGTGTGAGGGTGTGTGTGAGTGTGTGTGTGTGTGTGTGTGTGGGTGTGTGTGTGTTGAGTGTGTGTGTGAGTGTGTGTGTGAGTGTGTGTGTGAGTGTGTGTGTGTGTGTTGAGTGTGTGTGTGAGGGTGTGAGTGAGTGTGTGTGTGAGTGTGTGTGTGAGGGTGTGTGTGAGTGTGTGTGTGTGAGTGTGTGTGTGAGTGTGTGTGTGTGAGTGTGTGTGTGAGTGTGTGTGTGTGTGTGTGAGTGTGTGTGTGTGTGTGAGTGTGTGAGTGTGTGTTGAGTGTGTGTGTGAGGGTGTGTGTGAGTGTGTGTGTGAGTGTGTGTGTGAGGGTGTGTGTGAGTGTGTGTGTGAGTGTGTGTGTGTGAGTGTGTGTGTGTGAGTGTGTGTGTGAGTGTGTGTGTGTGTGTGTGAGTGTGTGTGTGTGTGTGAGTGTGTGAGTGTGTGTTGAGTGTGTGTGTGAGGGTGTGTGTGAGTGTGTGTGTGAGTGTGTGTGTGAGGGTGTGTGTGAGTGTGTGTGTGAGTGTGTGTGTGTGAGTGTGTGTGTGAGTGTGTGTGTGTGAGTGTGTGTGTGAGTGTGTGTGTGAGTGTGTGTGTGTGTGTGTGTGTGAGTGTGTGAGTGTGTGTTGAGTGTGTGTGTGAGGGTGTGTGTGAGTGTGTGTGTGAGTGTGTGTGTGAGTGTGTGTGTGAGTGTGTGTGTGTGAGTGTGTGTGTGTGAGTGTGTGTGTGAGTGTGTGAGTGTGTGTTGAGTGTGTCTGTGAGGGTGTGTGTGAGTGTGTGTGTGAGGGTGTGTGTGAGTGTGTGTGTGTGAGTGTGTGTGTGAGTGTGTGCCAGAGAGTGGAAGCTGCTATGGACACACAGACAAGGAGGGGCATGGCCTTGTCTAGGGAGAGGGGACAGCAGAGTCCGGTGCATGTGCGCAAGTGAGCCCCAGACTTGTGGCCTGAGCCCCATTCCTGAGAAGGGAACCCCGGGGAGGCTGGTGGTGGCCCTCCAGGAGCAGGGCACTTGGCTGGGCACAGACCTGCGGTCAGCATGGAGGACACAGGAGCCCCATGGCTCAGGGGCTCCCCGGGGGCAGGATGAAGGCGGGGCGGGCAGGCGTGGCACGGGGTCCCTCCTGGGCCGGGCCCCACACCTGCCTTCACGCCGTGCAGCTTCAGGTAGAAGCAGTCGAGGGGCTTGAGGCCCTCGGGCGTCTTCACGAACTTGGGCTCGCCCAGCATGCCGATGTACACGGTGACCTGGAAGTGGTTCTTCTTCTGGCACACGAACGCGTCGTCGCCCACCGAGAAGTTGAAGCCCTTGTCGGCGTCCACACGGTAGGTGAGCATGGGCCTAGGGGGCGGGGCGGGTGCTCATGGGGGCCCTAGCCGGCCGGAGCGTCCTCCCCCCCAAACGCTGGCGGCCGACTTCCTACCCTGAACCCCAGATCGAGGGGCTGCCCCCACCTCTCAGAAATGGAAACTGAGTCCCGGGGGAATTTGGGCTCAGGCCTGCCACCCCCTCAGTCACTATTTCTTTTATGTGCCTTAGGGACCCCCCACCTGGGGAGGAAGGAAACAGGTCCAGAGACTGAGCCCACCGGATAGGAGGGAGGTCCTGGGGGGCTTGGGGGCCCCACACCACTCGACTCCTCCCCGGAACACTTCCGAAGCCCCCGCCCTCGTGGGAGATGGGGTGAGAGGGGATGGTCTGCAGAGCCTCAGGGCGGCTGACAGCTGGTAGCCATGGAAACGGTGGAACCAGGCGCCAGGAGCGGGCCCAGCCCCTGCCCACCGGCTCCCACCGGCTCCCTCCGGCCCCCAAACATCCTCATTCTGACTCCTGCATGCCCGGGAGATACGGGGGCACTCTGGGCAGCTGGACCCAGCCTCAGTTTATCCAGCTGTTGCTGAGAAAGTGGTCCAAGTCTGTACCCTTTGGGGGACCTCCGGGTGGCAGGAAAGAGCGATTTCAGAGTGGCCCGCCCTCACCCAAATCCCCCGGCAATAGCGGTGCCCCCATGCCTGGTGCCTGCCTGGAGGAGGCTGGGCAGGGAGAACGGCTCCAAACGGGGTGGGGGGGGGAAGGACTCGGGCCAGTGATGTCTGTAGGAAGGCCCAGGGCTCCCCGCTTCTCCAGCCCGGGCTCCGCCCACCGGACTGGGCCAGGGAAACACCCAGGAAGTGCGGGGCCACACGGGAGCCTCACTGCCAGCCTCCTAGCCCAGAAGTCTGAGTGGGGGTCCCCACTAGGCCAATAGGGGCTGGACCATCAAACACCTCCCCTCACCCCTGGCAGGGTCTCAAGAGCCCCCTTCAGCCACGGGAACAACTGGACAGCCCCTAGGCCTGAGGGCTTCTGGGTGGGGGTCCCCCAGAACCTGGGGACCCGACTCCAGGAGGCCGGACTCAGCTGTGACAGGGCCTGGCCGTGTCCAAGCGAGTTGGGGGGCCACTCTTCCAGCCCCCACCGGCCCCCGCGGGTGCTCCTGGCCAGGCTGGAAGCTGAGCCAGGTGGGTGCTGAGGAAGGGCTAAGAGCGAGGGCAGCCTCTGACCGCCCCCCTCACCCCCACCCCATCCCTCCTCCAGGGAGGGTCTGCGGGAAGGCCTTGCCAACACAGCTTGCAGCTACCTTCCAGGAATGCAGCGGGCGGAGGTGGAGGGGCAGGCGGGGCGGAGCCTGACTCACCCCTCCCTGGCAGACACCACCTCCCTGAGGCCTGAGCACCTGCCCTAGCTCCGCCCGGAGCCAGGCTCTCCTGCCAACGGGCCACCCGGCACCCAGGGTGCCCCCAGGCCCTGCTCTAGGACATGGTGGCCTGGGGCCCAGAGGGCCGTGTGGCCAGGAGGGCGGGGGGCGGGGGGGGGCACGGCTCACTCACAGCTCCTTGTAGTTGGCATCGTACAGTGTCGCCCACTTGTTCTGCTGGTGTGGTTGCCACTTGATGGACTGGTAGTTGGGGTCCAGGTAGGAGCCACTGAGGCTGTCATTGTCCTGCAGGAGACCTGGACGGGGGAGTGCTATGTGGGCCCTGCCTCTCTCCCCTTGAAGGGCCGCCTCCAGCAGGGCTCCCCCCCCCCCCCCGCAGGCCAGCCGTGTACCTGGCGAGGGGGCACCCGGCGGGTGCCAAGGTGGGGTCTGGACCCGGGCGATGCTGAGAGGCAAGGAGCCAGTGCCTGGCGAGAGGGGGCCCGGGGGGGCCCAGGGCGGGGAGGGGGCTCGAGGCGGGTGTGCAGGCAGGGCGGTCACCGTGCCGGGCTCCTGCTTGATCAGTCCGTTCAGCATCTGGGCGTTGAGGGTGTTGGGGGGCGACTCGGAGTGCTTCCTCTTCTTGGAGGGGTGTGTGGGGAGCCTGGAGGGGCAGAGGTGTGTGCCACGGGGGGCTGGCTCCCCGCCCTCAGCAGTGCCCAGCCTCCCTCTCCACCCTGTTTCTGCGGATATGCCCAGCCCGGAGGATACCTCCTACAGGAAGCCCCCCGGCTTGGCCTCCGCAGAGCTCCCCATCACTCTGTGCTGTCAGCCCCTGGCTCTGTCACCCCCGAATTGTGGAATCCAGGTGGCAAGAGCCACCCCGGACTTGCCCGCGTGTCCCTATCGCACGGCAAGGGGCCTGGCACCGGAAGGGCTGAGAACCGGTGGCGGGGGGTGGGGGGGTTGAGGAGGCAGGCCTCAGCCCGGGGGGGTGTGCGGCCTGTCAGCCCACTTTAGCCAGCTCCTTCCATTGTCACCCAGTGTCACCATGTCACCCCAAGGGGAGCCTCTGCAGAGCACCCCACGGGCCACAGAGGCAGGAAGGAGCGTGTCTTGGACCGGGGCTGAAATGTGGGGGCTGCACAGCACCCCTCCCCCGGCTTGACACAAGGTTTTGGCAGTGGAATCTTCCCTTGAACTACATCTCCCAGGAGAACACCCAGTAGCCCGGCCAGTGCTGCTCAGCTATGGTCCAGGAGGTCAGGGTTCGATTCCCGGTCGGGGCACAGGCCCCGGTTGCAGGCTTGGTCCCCAGTGGGGGGCGTGCAGGAGGCAGCCGGTCCATGAGCCTCTCTGATCATGGATGTTTCTCTCTCCCTCTCTCTCTGCCTCTTTGGAATCAATAAATATAAATATTTTTAAAAGTCTCAAACTGTAGCCCTAACCGGTGTGGCTCAGTGGCTAGAGCGTGGGCCTGCGGACGGAAGGGTCCCGGGTTCGATTCCGGTCAAGGGCACGGGCCTTGGCTGCGGGCACATCCCCGGTGAGGCTGTGCGGGAGGCAGCTGATGGATGTTTCTCTCTCATCGATGTTTCTGACTCTCTATCCCTCTCTCTTCCTCTCTGTAAAACATCAATACAACATATTTTTAAAAAATTTAAAAAAATAAAAACCTCAAGCTGTGAAACATAAACAGGCAATTCGGCCGGTTGGAGGCAGATCAGGGAGCTCAGGGCCGCGCCCCGCACCTCCTCCGAGCCCAGGACCCCCTGTGGCTGTGCCATCACCGGTGCTGGGCTGCAGCACAGGCCAGGGGCACCCCGCTCTGACCTTCCCCGTTCCGTGCCCTGCAGCCGGTTCCCGGGCGGACAGCGAGCGTGGCCGCGCCTGCCCCACACGGCGGCCGAGAGCCCTTGGCCGTGGCCGGGACACCCGCCCCCTTGCTGGGCACAGGCGGACACATGCGCTGACCCGTGTCCCCTTCCTGGGTTTGCCCCGTCCCCACCTCCACCTCTGTCCCGTCCGCAGCCCCCCCAACCCCCTCCCTCACCTCCCTCCCACCCCGGGGAGCGGGGAGCCCCGTCTTACTCAGCTCCGTGTTGCTGCAGCAGCTGGTGCAGCATCTGAGACTGCTGGGTGGGGTGCAGGTCGGCGGGCACCAGACCCGGCCCCATGGCGGCGTAGGGGGGCAGGGGGTGCTCCGCCTTCATGTACAGGTCCCGCTGTAGGACGGGGTAGTGGGGCGGGGGTGGCGGGGGTGGCGGGGGGCCCGGCAGGTGGGCGGGGGGCGGGGGCAGGTGCTCCAGGCGGGAGGGCCCGCCCATGTGGCACAGGGTCTCGGGGGTGATGGTGCGCAGGAGGTGGGGGTCTGCGGAGAGAAGGGGGCGGGCATCAGACACCTGCCGGGGCACCGGCTCTCCCTGGCCTGGGTCTCCCCATCCCCGTCCCTTCTGGGGCAACCTGGGGGCTCCCCTTCCACCCATCCCATGTGGGAGGAGGCCTGGGCAGCCTCAAGCATGGCCACTAGAGGCCTGGGCAGGGAGGCAGGCCTCAGGCCAGAGAGGGGGTGCAGCCTTTCACCCCACTTTAGCCAGCTCCTTCCACCGGGCCCGGCTGAAGTCCCACATCCCCAGCTCCTCCCTGTGACCCAGGGAGGAATCTCCTGAGACCCCCCAGAGTAGACCTGTGGCAGCATCCTCCTGCGGGCAGCCCCCCTGCCAGGCTCCGGGCCAGCGCCCCCCCCCATTCTCCGCTCCCCCCCCCCCCGCCGGCCTGAGGGGGGCGGCCAGCTCCCTCTGTCCCAGGAGGCATTCCAGAGATGTCTTTGTAAGGTAAACAGAACTCTTGACCCCTCTCTGGGCCCAGGGGAGGCTGCTGCCCGCGATCCTTCAGCCGCCGGGCACCTGGGGGCCACGGCACCCCGAGCGCCCAGGGCGAGGTGGGCCCGGCCCCGGGGAGGCCGTCCCGGGCCGTCCACTTACCGCCGAAGGGCGCATCCATGATGGCGCCGGCGGGCAGGCGGTGGCATCGCCGAAGGGACGCTCTGGGGGCCGGGCCCGGCTCCCCGCCCGCCCGCCCGCCCGCCCGCCCGCGGGGAACAATGGGCAGCGCCCGGCGTATTTGACCAGCGATAATCGGGCCGCGGGCAGCGCGGGGCCCCCTCCCTCCACGCCCGCCCGCCTCCCCGATAAGCCGCCCCAACCGACCGCTGGCCCCAGCCCCGGAGGGGGAGGGCAGCGCCCGCCGGACTCACCGGTCACCTGCGGGGGAGAGTAGGCCTCGGAGCCCGAGTCCGGGGGGGAGTCAGGCAGCGTGCTGCGGGAGAGGACGGGGTGTCGGGAGGACGGCTCCTCTGGGGGACAGAGACCCCGAGTGGAGGCAGCCGGGTCTCCTCGCTCCCACCCGCGGGGGCATTTCTCTGCACCAGCACTTCGGCCGGGGGCGGGGGGGGAGGCCTGGCAGTTGTTTTGGGGGATGGGGGGGGGCTTAAGGTGTTGCCCAGCCTTGCCTCAGACCCACTGGGCACTTGGGGGCCCGTCACCCCTGTCCCTCATGATGGCATAGGCCCCAGGCGAGGGCCTTGGTTGTCCCCCCTTCCTTTGCCCACCGAAGCCCCCACTTGCTGGAAACGCAGGGCCCGGAGGCGGGGGGGGGGGCTGGGAGGGGTGGGGGCTGCCCCCCTAGGGCAGGTGTGGCGGGCGGGGAGCCAGGGCGACCGGCCTGGCTCTGTTCTTTCCCTGCGGGTTCGGCTTTATCAGTAGCTCGAGCAAAAGAACAAACTCAACCCCGAGAGGTCAGCCCGTCCTGCGGGAGTGTGTGCCCGCCGGGGGTCCAGCGCTCCGGCCACCCCTGGTCCGCAGCCGGGAGAGACTGCCCCCCGCGGTGCTAGCCACAGCGACACGGCCTGGGGGGGCCCCAGAGCGCCCCCCTCCCGCTCCCGGACAAGCCCCCCGCCTGCCCCCACGGCCAAGCGAGGAGGCAAGGATGGGCTAAGGGACGGGGGCCGACCCTCCCTGCGGCCCTTGCCGCTGACCAGGCCTCTCAGCCCCGAGGCCGGCCTCCCCGTCGGCTCCCACTTCCCCTGACGGTGGCCCTGGGTGTCTCCAGGGGGTCAGGGTCTTTCACCCCCTCGGACCCTGCACCTGAGGCCCCACGCCCCCAGCCCGCTCCTTCCTCCCCACGCCTCCCCCCTCCTCGGGCGCTTGCGGGGGCTCTGGGATGGACGACGCCCGCCCCGTCTAGACCGGACCCACAGCCGGCGGCCCTGCCAGTCCTGTTTACCTTCTAGAACACGCCTGGCAGGGGCCGGGCAGGGGCGGGGCAGGACGGGCCCAGCCAGAGTCCCGCTGGCTCTGGGCAGCCTCTCCCTCCCCCCAGGACCGCAAGGACCAGCAGAGCTCCCTCCGGTGGTTCCCAGGCTGAGGGCCCGGCGGGGCGTTGGGCGGGGGGGGAGGGGGGCTCACACAAACAGGATGGGGTCCAGCAGGGCACTCCTTACACCTTAGCGCCCCCACCCCCTTCCCTTCGGGGTGCGTGCTTGGCCCTTGCCGCCGGGCCTTCTGCAGCTCGGCCCTGACCCCCCGCTCGCCCCTGCTGCCCCGCCCGAGAGCCAGGAGGTGGGGGTGCCCTGCATGCCTCCTGGTTTCCACAGCACCTGTGGGGGGGCATCGGGGCGTACTGACGGAGAAAACCCCGGGGCCTACCCAGGGCGTGGGGCCGGCCGGGACAGAGCACCCCATTATTTCCCCCGGAGACAGGGTCCCTGCCCCCACCCAGGCACCCCAGAACCTGCTCCCGGCCCCTCTGCAGAGCGCATGCGCTCTGGCTTCTGGGGAACAGGCATCCGGGGCTGCCCTGGGGTCTGGCTGGCTGGGCGGTGGCTGCCCGGACCCTCGTCACAGCCAGAGCCGGTGAGCCCCACGACAGGCCGTGGCCGGGGACCCCCTGAGGCGGGCGGGAGGGTCTGGGGGGGCCTCGGGGGGGGGCGCATCGGGTCCCACGTCAGCCAGCTCCCCCCAGCCACAGCGAACGGGGCCGAACGCGTCTGAGGGCCGGGCCGGCGCAGTGAGGGGCGCTGGCGTGTCTGCGTGTGTGCACACGTGTGTAGGTGTGTAGATGTGTGTACGGGCTCCCTCCAGGCTCACCCCCTCCTCTCCAAGCTCCACTCACTCAGCGCTCAGAGATTGTTCTAGCACCTCCGTCAGCCTCACCCTCCTCCGCCTGGCCCTCGTCCTACCCTCTTACCTGCCCACTGGGCCGCCCGACCAGCGCGGCCGGGCCTCGGCCGGCTCCCCCGGGGCCCGAGGTCCCTGCCCCCACGCCCGCCTGCCCCGAACCCTGCCTCTAGCCCACCGCACGCTCCCTGCCCCCACTCACCCTGGGGCATAGGGGGCCTTGGGCTCGGCCTTGATGGGGGGCCCCGAGCCCCCCAGGAAGGGCCTGGGAGCGGCGCCCATGCCATTGTTGTTGTTGCAGTTGAGCGGGGCGCCGTAGCTGGGGGGAGGGAGGGGGCCGTGGCGCCCCGGGGAGGGGCCCCCCCCGGGCGGGCCCAGGTGGAGGGCCGGCTGCCCGTGGGCGCAGGAGGCGGCGCTGGCCGGAGCGGAGATGTCGGGGAAGCAGCTGCGGAGAAGGGGGGAAGCTCAGGGCCAGCCGGGACCCCGGGCCCCACCTCCCGGGGGGGGGGGGCGGGGGGCAGAAGGGCGGGGGGGGGGGGGCGGTCCGGCCACTCACAGGTCGGCGGCGTCCTCCTTGCTGATGTACTCCTCCAGGATGCTCGTGTCCAGGTTGGAGGGTTCCAGGGCCCCGCTGAGGTCGTGGCCTGCGGGGACGGGGGGCACGTGAGCGGGGAGCGGTGGGTGCAGCTCCCCGAGACGCCTGGGCCTCTGGGAGCCGCCCTCCCCATCCGGGTACACCCCTGTGGGGCAGAGTCCCTCACTGTCCACCCGCCCCCCTCCCAGGAGCCGCAGATCCCAGCGCACAAGGCGGCCACCTGGACTCAACGAGGAGGGGTGGGGACAAACAGCTGCTTCCTGCCTCCCACCCCCCTTTCCATCGGTGAAGCGGGCGTCGTCCCCCTGCCCGGGGTGGGGGGCTGTGAGGAGCTAGATGCCCAGTGGACGCCCGCCCCCCTGGGGCCCGGTCCTGCCCCACTCAGGGGCCGGTGCCACGTGCTGGGGGCCCGGGAGGGAGCATGAGGCCTGGTCAGTGAATCACAATCCTGGAGGGGGGGGCGTGGGCTGGGGGAGCCCCTGCACCCCACGGCCCAGCGGGAGAGGGCGTGGGGATCAGAAACAGGAGGGCCCCGGTTACGCCCACGGCCCATGCCATCAGCCTGTGCCGGGCTGGGGGGCTCAGCCCCGGTTTGGCGCAGGCGAGAGGCGCAGAGAGGTGAGGGCCGGCCCGGGCTTCGTGGCCACCACATGATGGCGGCCTGGCTGGCTCTCCCCGGCCTCCCCGGCCGCCCCTCCCGCAGGGAGAGCCGCACAGAAAGGGCGGCCCACGCTCCCTGGCGTCGGCGGGAGGAGATGGAGGCGCTGGCCCTTCCCCTCCCGGGGTCACCTTGCCGGGGGAGCCGAGGGAGGGTGATAAGGGGGCTGACGTGGGAGATGCGTCAGCCCCGATAATGGAGGACGCCCCACCCACGCTGCCGGCCGGGGCTGGCAGCTCCCCCGGGCCCCGGAGCTCCGTCTGGGGTCTGCACCCCATGTTCCCTCCTCCCCCCGGGAGCTCAGCCGAGCCCAGGAGCGAATCCCGGCTCAGCCACTCGGCGCTGGGTGACAGCGGGCAAGCACACACCCTCTCTGTGCCTCAGTCTCCCCCCGCCACCCCACCCCCGGGAACCGGGGACAGGAGCAGCGACCACTTTCCAGGCTCGTTGTGAGGGTGACACAAGTCGAGGGCTGCGGGGTGCCTGGCACAGAGCTGACCTCCCGTCCCATTCCCAGCGCCCTGGGGTCCCGGGAGCCCCCCGCCCGCTCCTGGCTGGCCCGGCCGGCATCTCAGGAATGCCGAGCCCCGCTTAGGTGATTAACGAGGGCTAAGCCCTCCTGGGATCACGCGCTGCCTGGGACCGGCCTCCTGCCGCCCCCGCCCCGGCTCCCCCAGCAGGAGCCAGGGACACCCACCAAGCGCGGCCAGTGGCCGTCCGGGGCCCGTGTGGCCGGGGCAAGGGGACCTGCTCCAGCCGGACTGGCCTGTCTGCCTGCCGAGGTTCTAGAACCCCTTCTGCACCCCGCCCTCCCCCATCCTTCCCTGCTGACCAAACTGAGCGCCTACTGTGTGCCGGGCCTGTTTGGCGCCGAGAACACGAACCTTCACAGCGGCTCATGGCACGAAAGCACCCGCAAGCGCCTGCGGCCGCCTCCCCACCTGCCAAGGTGCCGGCGACAGGGACGGCGACGGGGACGGCACAGATGGCCGCACGATGGCCGCCCGCCGGGCCCACGGCACGCTCCTGCTCTGTGGGTCCCCCTCCCGGCCAGGTCGGCAGACTCGTTATCAGCTTCGACCCCGGCCCAAGGCGCCCTCGGCAGGAGGAGGGGAGCCCGGGTGCAGGGGCCTGAGCACGGGGTGGGTTGGGGGGGGTGTTGGTGCTCACTGAGACCTCCCGCCATCCTGGGCCCCCACTTGATGGGCGGGGCGGGAGGCTCCTGGGAGGACCAAACTCGGGAGATGGAGAGGGAGCAGGTACGGCAGCCCCCTCCCCCCACCGCCCGCCCCGCAGCTGCAGGTCTGAGGCTGAACTTGGAATCCGCAGTGAATGATGGGGTGACGGAGTCACGGTGTTGCTATTTATAACAGGCCAGGCCCCTCTCTCCCTCCCCCTCGCCCCTGGCCAGGAGTGTTCCTAATCACCCCTAATCCTCCTGCCCACCTCCCCCAGGAGAGGGGGGCCGCGGGCAGAGGCATCCTGGGACCCTAACAAGAACCAGATGTGCTGGTGGGGAGGAGAGCCCCTCTGTGCCAGGGGCCGGGGGGACGGAGCGGGGAGGAGGGAGCCCCCGGGCAGGACCGGGTCGGGGTGGGGGTGGGCCCCTGGGTCGGAGACAAGATTGAGGTTTGGGGGCTGCTGGGCCTCCCGAGGAACAATGACCCCGCATCGTCTCCTTCGCTGGAAGCTCGAGGCCTGCCTGGTTGGCTCCCCACACAGCTCTGGCTACCGGGCGACACCCCCAGCCTGCCCCCCGAACCACGGTGCAGATCTCTCACCGAACATTCCAGAGGACCAGGTGGGGTGGGGAGTGCTGAGGCTGGGGTGGAGCCCCCGGAGCCCAGGAGGAAGGCAGGGCCCCTGGGCACTCTTGGGGGTCCCCTTCCCCCATGGGTCCCGAAATAGCCCTGGAGTATGGCTGAGCCAGCAGCAGATACCTGTCAGCAGGAAGCAGACCTCCCCGAGAGGCCCAGAGGCTGCCCCGGCCCCACGGCCGGAACGTGGTACCGCCAGGTCATAGCAGCACCCGCTCCCCTTCCCCAACCCCCAGCCTCTGCCCAGGCTCGGGGCCCAAGGCCCTGCCTGCCCTCAGCCTCCTCTCCCCCCACAGCCTCCTCTCCCCACACAGCCTCCTCTCCCCACAGCCTCCTCTCCCCCCACAGCCTCCTCTCCCCCCACAGCCTCCTCTCCCCACAGCCTCCTCTCCCCCCACAGCCTCCTCTCCCCCCACAGCCTCCTCTCCCCCCACAGCCTCCTCTCCTTTCCACAACCTCCTCTCCCCCCACAGCCTCCTCTCCCCACACAGCCTCCTCTCCCCACAGCCTCCTCTCCCCCACAGCCTCCTCTCCCCCCACAGCCTCCTCTCCCCACCCAGCCTCCTCTCCCCCCACAGCCTCCTCTCCCCCCACAGCCTCCTCTCCCCCCACAGCCTCCTCTCCCCACCCAGCCTCCTCTCCCCCCACAGCCTCCTCTCCCCCCACAGCCTCCTCTCCCCCCACAGCCTCCTCTCCCCACAGCCTCCTCTCCCCCCACAGCCTCCTCTCCCCCCACAGCCTCCTCTCCCCCCACAGCCTCCTCTCCCCCACAGCCTCCTCTCCCCACACAGCCTCCTCTCCCCACAGCCTCATCTCCCCATAGCCTCCTCTCCCCACACAGCCTCCTCTCCTTTCCACAGCCTCCTCTCCCCACAGCCTCCTCTTCCCCCACAGCCTCCTCTCCTTTCCACAGCCTCCTCTCCCCACAGCCTCCTCTCCCCCCACAGCCTCCTCTCCCCCCACAGCCTCCTCCCCCCCACAGCCTCCTCTCCCCACAGCCTCCTCTCCCCCCACAGCCTCCTCTCCCCTCACAGCCTCCTCTCCCCCCACAGCCTCCTCTCCCCCCACAGCCTCCTCTCCCCACAGCCTCCTCTCCCCACACAGCCTCCTCTCCCCCACAGCCTCCTCTCCCCCCACAGCCTCCTCTACCCCCACAGCCTCCTCTCCCCACAGCCTCCTCTCCCCCCACAGCCTCCTCTCCCCCCACAGCCTCCTCTCCCCATAGCCTCCTCTCCCCACAGCCTCCTCTCCCCACACAGCCTCCTCTCCCCCATAGCCTCCTCTCCCCACACAGCCTCCTCTCCCCACAGCCTCCTCTCCCCCACAGCCTTCTCTCCCCCACAGCCTCCTCTCCCCACACAGCCTCCTCTCCCCCCACAGCCTCCTCTCCCCCCACAGCCTCCTCTCCCCCACAGCCTCCTCTCCCCCCACAGCCTCCTCTCCCCCACAGCCTCCTCTCCCCGCACAGCCTCCTCTCCCCCCACAGCCGCCTATCCCCGCACAGCCTCCTCTCCCCCCACAGCCTCCTCTCCCCCCACAGCCTCCTCTCCCCCCACAGCCTCCTCTCCCCACAGCCTCCTCTCCCCCCACAGCCTCCTCTCCTTTCCACAGCCTCCTCTCCCCCCACAGCCTCCTCTCCCCACAGCCTCCTCTCCCCCCACAGCCTCCTCTCCCCACACAGCCTTCTCTCCCCACACAGCCTCCTCTCCCCACAGCCTCCTCTCCTTTCCACAGCCTCCTCTCCCCCCACAGCCTCCTCTCCTATCCACAGCCTCCTCTCCCGCCCACAGCCTCCTCTCCCCCACAGCCTCCTCTCCCCCCACAGCCTCCTCTCCCCCACAGCCTCCTCTCCCCACACAGCCTCCTCTCCCCCACAGCCTCCTCTCCTGCCCAGTTTCCTCCCTGCCGCTCTCCATGGTCCTGCCCCTCCCCATTCTGCCCCGGAACAAACATGGCCGCTCGCCTGCCTGCCCTCAGGCCCCAGAGCCCCCTCCTGGGCTCCAGGCTGGGCTTAAAGGAAGCTCCTCCGGGAGGTGGCCTCCTCTCTCCTCGTCCATCAGGCTCTCGGCTCTCGGCCCTCCGCCTGGCACAGACATCACGGGTGGGGGCGGGTGTGCCCGCCCCCCAGCTCTCCCTCACCCCGGGGTCCCCGTGCCGGCGCCCCACCCCCCGATGCGACTCATCCTTCGTTCTCAGGACAGCCGTGCGGGCCGGTGGCTTTCCTGTCCTCCCCTCTACAGACGGGGAAACTGAGGCTCGGGAAGCCGGCGTGTCCGACTCCGCTCGCAGACGCGGGAGCTGGGCTGTCCGGGACCCACGTGTCTCAGCTTCCCGCAGGCACGCCGTAGACGCCCATGGAATGGCCGGGCAAGCTGGCAGGGACCCCGGGGCGGGCCTGTCTGGGTCTGGGGACCTCGGCCCCGCAGGCCACACTGTGGCCGGAAGCCAGGGCTGGACAGAGCCCCTCCGGGTGCCGTCGCTGCCCTGCTGAGCCGTGCACCCCAGACGCTTCTCATCAATTAGGTGCTTTATTACCTGCTTCTAACAGGACCCAGACACTGCCCCTTCCCGGGAGGCTGGGCCCGGGCTGGGGGACAGACCCCCCTCCCTCCACTGTCCTCCCTCCCTCCAGGCCACTCGGCCGGGCAGGAGGGGGCTGAAGGGACACGAGCCAGAGCCAGGTGCGGGATTGAGGGCGGCTGGGGGGGGGGGCCCAGGTGGCCCTCCGCCCCGGTCCCCTCCCTTCTCCCCCTCCTCGTGCTCATGCCCACCCCCTCCTCACCAGCTGTGGCCACTGGCTGAGTCTCGGCCATTGTCCTGGGGGACGGGGGAGGGTGGGGACCCGGCACAGTGGGTGGCTTGTGCCCTGCCCACACCCTCCCCCGTGCCCGTCAATGGGACACTTGTCAATTCATGCCCCAAACATGGCGGAAATCCCGTCGGCCACGTGGCCGTGGGCAGGGCAGGCCGGGGCCCACCTGAACCTGTGGCCCTCCGGGCACGAGGCCCCCGCCGTGCGGAGTGTCCACCCCCCCGTGTTGGGACCTGAGGAGCGCCCTGGCCCCAAGCAATGGCAGGAGGTCAGGGGAGCAGTGGTCTGGAGCGGCCCACCTTGGCATCGCCAGGATGCCCTCAGGGACCCCCGGGGTCGAAGAGGCCCGTCTGGCAGCATAGCTCCCCCCATGTCACAGCTGTGTGGCTCTCAGCGAGTGGCCTGGCCCCCTTGGGCCTGGCTGCCTCCTCTCTCAGAGGAGCAGGGGTCCCAGCGCCTCAGGGGGACAGGGGGAGAGTGCCTACCCCAGGCGGCCACTCCTCAGTCAGCGTGCAGTGCTGTCCCCTCTCTCGCGGGACCCCCCTCTCCTTTCCTACCCAGCTGCCCCCCAGGCCTCTCCCCGATACTGCAGACTGGCTCCGGGAGCCTCTGAGGGGGACTTGCCCCTTCCCCCGAGCCCCCTGAGCCCTGGCCAGTCCCGGCTGCTGCACAGGACACAGTCCCGCCGCCAGGCCTTGGTGCAGCCCTCCTGCCCCGGGTCAGCCTCCGCGACCGCCTGCCCCCCCCCCCCCCGAAACTCCTCCTCGACCGCCCAGTCCCAGAGGGCCCCTGGGGCTCATCTCCCAGTATCCACAGAGCTGATGAACATGCCCCAAGCCAGTTCACACCGAGGTGGCCTCCCACCTCCCTGGGTTTGGAGTGTCTACCTTTATTGATATGACCTACGGTTACTAGGACAACCGCTAGCTGTCCCCTGCGACAGGCTTCCCACTTAAAATGCCTTCAGGTCGGCTCCGGGGTCTCGTAAGCCACGCTTTGCATTCCTGCAGGACAAGGAGGGATTTGGCTGTGTCCACTCAGCGGGTCCTTAAACCTAAGCCACAGCTGTCCCTGTTCCCTCTGAGCTTCTGGTTAAACCTGCGGAAGATTCCCGCACTCCGCAGACACCACCTCCTCCAGGGAGCCCCGAGTCTCTGGCTGCCCCTGGGACTTGGCTGTGTCCCTCCCGCGGCCACACGGCTGCCGCCCTGTTGTCCGGTGGACGCGAGGCTGAACTCGCAGCCCCAAGACGCGCCCAAGCCAGGTCCACCGGCACCGACCCCCCTGCTGTGACCTGCGCTCAGGGAACCCGCTTTAGTCCCAGGGGCTCTGCTTTGCTCTGCGATCCCCAGGCCGCAGCATCCCATGATGCCCCAGGGCAGTGGTCGGCAAACTGCGGCTCTCTGTTGACTAATGAGTTTGCTGACCACTGACCTAGACTCTCCATTCCAATCATTACAGGCTGCTGTTGCTCCTTGCGATTAAGCCCCTATCTCACGTGGCTCGAGAGCCGCAGTTTGTTGACCACTGCCCTCGGGGGGGCCCTTAAGAGTCCACAGGGCTGTATTAGTTCCTGCCGGAGCCCCAGCCCTCTCCCCCAGGGACTGTGACAGCCAGGCCGGAGAAAGGTCCCTCCCCACAAAGGCAGGACAGAGACCCTGCAGCACGGGGTAAGGGCAGGTCTCCATCCGTATCCCACACGCGTGTGCGCACACAAGGGTGTACTCCCAGCCGGGTGTCCGCGGGCACGCACATGACTGTGTACATACGAACACACACATATACACAGTGACACACCCCTCCCAGCCAGACACTCACATGTCCACGCCCCAGCATGCTTCCTACATGCTCTTTCATGTCAACAGTTATTTGTTGAGCATCTGCCATGGGCCCTGGTTGACATTCCGCAGGCAGAGTCACATGATAGGTCAGTCACGTGCCTAGCGGTTTAGCAGGTGACAGAGGCTACGAGAAAACAAAGCTGGGGGCGGGGCCCGGCACCAGGAGAAACTGCGTTCTAAGTAGGAAGGTCAGGTCAGAGCAAAGACAGAAAGGAGGTGAGCCACAGGGCTGTCTGGGAGGGGCATCTCAGGCAGTGGGAGCCGGTGCAAAGGCCCTGGGGCACGAGGATGCTTGTGTCTGTTCACATCTCAGCACACAGCGCAGGCGTGCACAGGCGTGCACAGGCGTGCACACGGACCCAAAGGCAGGCCCAGGCCAACACACTACCCTGTCGGCTCCCGCCGGAGCCGGATCTAACTGAGCAAACTCAGTGTCAAGACCCCCAAGTGCCCTGACAAAGGCAAAGCCCCTGCAAGGGGGGGGGGGACCGCCCTCCCCGCACCCAGCCACCCTCATCCCGCACCTGGCTCCGGCCCCATGAGGAAGACCGAGAGGGAGAGGAGAGAGATGAGGAGGGGAGGGAGGGAAGGCCCCGAAGGAGGGAAGGAGGGAGGGAGGGGGGTCCTCAAACTCCACAGGGAGATGGAGGCTGTGGCTATGCGTTTCGGGGGCTGAGGGACCTAGTCTGATGGCGGAACTTCCCCACGGATGTGGCCTGGAGGGGGGGAGGACAGGCTTTCCTGGAGCCCCGCCCATAGCCCAGGCCAGTGGGGACCGGAGCCCAGGTTTTTGCTCTTCCTTCCCCTTGCTACTCCAGGCCTTGGCACCCATGGGGCCTCATACAACCTTGACCTTCTGAGGGAGGGAGGGCTCTGAGGCCCAGAGGGTAAGGGGCTGGGCCGAGTCACCAGCACAGCCATCCACGCCGATCGGGACCCTCAGCCCAGCGAGGGCAGGAGGAGAGGCCCCGCCCTGCCCGGCTCCGGTGGCACCAACTGCGGGGGGGGGGGGGCTGCGGGCGGGAGCCCCCGCGTGAGCCTGACCCCTCACCTTTCTCTCTGCCGCAGCCACCCTCTCGGCCGTGAGGCGCTGCCACCAGCACCTCTCTGAGCTCGGGGACTCCTGGGAAACGACAAAACCTGGGGCCCCGGGCGGCAGGTCAAGACAAAGGACGTCAAGCCCCCCAAGTTCCAAATCTCTGAGGTGAAGGGTTCGGTGGGCCTCGCTGGGGGACCAGGCGGGGCAGACCTCTCCTCCTGGTTAGAGAATGCAGCCCAGAGAGGGTGAGAGGCTTCCCTAAGGCGCACAGCACCAGCCAAAGGCCCCAGCTGCCAAGGGAGGCCCTACTACGCACCGCCAGCCTGCCCGTGGGGCCGCGCTCCCCACGCGGCCTGCCCTGCGAGCGCTCCTCCGCCCGGCCTGTCCCAGGACCCTCCCAGGCCCCCGCGTGCCTGATCCAAACCCGGCGGGCAGGCGCTGGGACCACGATGGCACCCCCATTTCCCAGAGGAGAAGACGGAGGCACGGAGAGGTGTGGGGACAGGCCCCCGGAAGGAGCGCGGAGAGCGCACCCAGGGAGGCCTCGGGCCATTACCTCATCTCACCCCTGCCCGCAACCCAGGGGCTGCCCCCGCGCACTGGCACGGGGGCCGGATGGAGACTTTGGGGTGGGAGAGGAGGCCCCCCGCCCGCCTTGCACGCCCGCTGGGAGGGACACTGAGGCCCAGAGGAGGGTAGCGGGAGGAGGAAGGTGGAGAGGAAGGGCAGGCGGCTCCTGGGGCGGGGCCGGCCCGTTAATGATTCAGTTAATGATTTCTGCTCCTCCTTATCGGGAGGGCAAAGTCCAAGGGCAGCAGCCAATCAGGGGCCCCGTTGGGCTGTTACCCAGCAGCCTCTGCTGCCAGGGCCCCCCAAGTCCTGTGAGCCCTTGGGAGCCAGGGAGTGGGGGCCAGGTGCCTGGGAGGAGGCCATTCTGTCCAGAGCGGCCTGTCTTTCTCCCAAAACACCTGCTCGGCCCGCCTAAGACCCTGTGCCCGCCCCCCTCCTCCCCTGAGGCCGGGGCCAGCAGGTGGGATGGTGGCTCCTCTCCCCTAGGCCCTCCTGGAGGGCTGGCTTCCTGGGGTGCCCCCCACCCCGCCTTTGTTCACACAGCCATTGTTGCTTCCCTGAGAACACTTCCTGCCCCCCACCCCCCGCAAGGTGCTGGGTGTGGGGGACAAGGGGATGAGTCAGCCCCCCTTCCCCTCCAGCTGCACTCAGGAACGAGGCGGGGGGTGGGGCTGGGACGGGAGTTCCAGGGGCCCTGGGTGGGTCTAGGAGGCAGCTCACCCCATCTCCCAACGAGTTAGGGGTTTGGCCGCCTCCCTCTCCACCTGCTCCTGGGGGTGCGGTACCACCCATCACCCCCTCTTCCCCCCAGCTCAGCCCCAGCCTCCCTCCCGTCAGGGTCCTTTCCCACAGTCACAGGTGGTCTCCCCGAGGCCTCCCCCTGCCCTGTGGAGGCACAGAAGGGCCCCCCTCCATCCCTCACGGCCCTGGTGGCCGGGGTAGAGAGCAGGGGCTGGTGTCGACTCTGCCTAACGCTGGCCAACCCCCTTCTGATGGCCCCTGGGAAAGGGGGACAGTGCTAGCCCCACCCAGAGCTGGTGTGGGGTGGCTCTCCAACCCGGGTCCCGGTGCTCTGGGGGACTGGGGAGGGGCGGGGGGGGCAGGCCCTGTCTCCTGTGTACAGATGTCATCAGGAGGACAAAGGCAAAACAGACAAGAGCATCTGTTTGAGGCTCGAGAGTCCCGAGGGAGGTCCGGTCTCTGCTCCCGCACACCTGCCCCCCCGGAGGGGGCGGTGAGGCCGAGAGGAGGAGGTGCCAGGCCAGGGCCCCCGCGGGTCTGGAAAGAGGGAAACGCTCAGCTCCCCCCTCCAGCCTGGCGGGGCTCAGAGGCTGCGTGGAGGGCCCCCCACCTCCCAGAAGTCCCCCTCTGTCTCGGGCTTTTCTCCACACCCACCTGCGCTCCGGGGGGGGGGGGGGGCAGTGCTGCTCACTCAGGCCCACAAGCCCCCCGACACGCTCTTTCCTGGGCTCATCAGAGCTGAAGGAACCATAGCCCGTGTCACCCCTCCTGCCTCGTAGGCGGGACTGGGGCCAGAGAGGGCCAGAGGCCCGCACACGGTCACACAGCTCTCGGCGGCCCAGCCTTCGCCAGAGCCTCTAAGGTCCGGCCGAGCCCTCTGGCTGCCCGGCCCGGCCCTCACCGGCTCTGGGCGGTCAGGGCCCCGGCCCGGCGCCCCGTTACCTGCTGCTGGGAGCCAGTGCATCCCGCCCGCAGCGACCCCTCTCTGCGGCTTCGGGCAACGGGAGTCTCCCTCCAGGGGATTAGCGGGGGGTCACGGGGACCCAGCTGTACCAGCCTCGAGGGGCCGCCCTGCCCCAGCCTTCCCCCCCCCCCCCGAGGCCCAAAGCGCCTTAGCCCTCAGCCCACCACCCCGGGGCGGGCACGGCGTGGCCCACCCATGTGGGCAGGACCGGGACATACGCCCTGCCAGACGGGGGGGGGGGGGGGGGGGTGCTCCCCAGAGCAGAAAGCACAGACCCTGGCCCCTTTACCCACTGTGCAGGGGAGAGGCCGGGGCCGCGCGGGGACCAGGTGAGAACGCAGGTGCCCCAGCCCCGAGTTCGGGGGCACACACTGCTGCCACACACTCAGACCCCCACACGCTCCGACCCCGGCTCAGCCTGGCGCACAGCTCCCACCCGCCCTTCCCTCGGTGCACCCAGGAGCACACGCCCAACACCCAGGCTGGCTCCGTACCCCCCACCCACCTGAGTCCCGGCCGGGCCGCCCCCTCCCGCGTGGCCCGGAGACCCCTGCCCTCGGCGCCCACCCCCGCTTCCCCGTCTCGGCCTCTGGGCACACCCTCCCCCCGCCCCCCGCTCCCTCGGCCCTCCCCACGGGCAGCCCCCCCACGCCGCTCCCCACAGACATTCCTGAGTCTCCTCTTATCTCTCCGGAGGAAGAGCACAGCCTCCCGCCAGGCAACCGCATGGCTGAGCTGTGGCGTCAGCCCCCCCCCCCCCTCACCCAAAGCCAGGAGGGAAAGTTTGGCTCAGGAGCCAGGGAGCCAGGCCAGCCAGGCCCATCCCTCCGCCAGGGCCCAGAGGCCTGGCCCACGGGCACTGGCAGGCTCAGGGCGCCCCCGAAAGAGCACCTTCTGAGCCAGGACTAGCCTCCTGTTCCTGACACCCCAGGAGCCCCACCCCCCCAGGAAGCCCCCCGCAGGCTCCTGAAGGGTGGACAGTGTCTGGGGAGAATGAGAGCCCCTGGGGCTGATGGGGGCCGCGCAGGACTCTCCGTGGCCCACCCCCTCCATCTAACCTAGTGGAACGGGACGTGTTGGGGTGCAGGTGTGTCGGAGCGCCCAGCATCCCAGCAGGGCAAGCCTGAGGCCTGGGAGTGCCCTTGCCTGGCCCGCTCGGCACGCAGGAGGGGGCAGAGGCTGTGCCCCCAAGTCACCAGACGGAGAAACTGAGGCAGAGAAGGGCTATCTTTTCTCCCTTCTGGGACCTGGGATCTGGGCACTGGGCTTGAAACGGGGGCCCTGATTCCAGGCCCATGGCCTTGGGTCACCCCTGCCTCCTAGGGGCAGGTTCACACCCAAGGAAGTTTCTGGATCACTGAGTTCTGGGTTCTGAATGCGCCGAGGAGCAGGGTGCTGGCTTAGGGACTGGGGAGAGGCTGGGCTCCCCAAGTTGGTGGAGAGGGTCTGGCCAGGTGCTCAGGGAGGGTCTGGGACATGCCAGCCTGCACCTCAGCCCCCCACCTCCCTCGCCCCCATCCTCCTGGAATCCAGCAGCCCCAGGGGCAGAGCCCTGGAGGAGGGGCCGCTGCCCTGGAAACAGAGGGGAGGGGTCAGATGCATGAGACCTCCACCACCATTGTGTGGGGTGGACGGGGTGGGGGAGTGGGCGAGGTGGGGGGTGGGGGAGAGTATTATAAGGTGTGTGTAGACCCCAGCCCTGGAGGGTCCTAATAGGTCAAGGTGAGGGGGGAGGGGTCAGGGACGGGGGGGGGGGGACAACAGGGTCCTGAGGAGCCTTGGGAGGGGGTGCTGGCAGGAGGCAGGTCACAGCTTTGGGGAGTCTCTGTGTGGAAATGGCTGGCAGTGGGGACACCAACTCAAGGGGGGGTCCCAGCCCAAGGATAGCATTCCGGGGTGGGGGGGCCCAGTCCACTGAGGATGCCGGGGAAGGGGTCCCAGCTACGGTAGTGGAGGGGGAGCGGCTAAGGGGAGCTGCAGCCTTGGGGGAGGGAGCATCCTTGCAGAAGGGGGTGGCAGTCTGGAAGGGGGTCCCAGTCTCAAGGGAGTTAGTGGGAAGGTCCCTGGGGTCTGGGCCCTGGGCTTGAACCCCGGGCCAGTGTGGGTGGTGGCGCGGGGGGCAAGCTGGAAGGCACCCCAGTGGGCGGGTCTCTAGGCAGTGGTCCTGGCCTGGGGGGGGGGGGGGGGGGAGGAGTGCTAGGGGCTGGGGTGCCAGCCTGAGACATGGAAGATCCCAGCAAGTGTTCTGGGGGTCCTGGTCAGGGTGAGGATCCAGAGAAGCACAGTTGGGGGTCCCCAGAATCTGGGTTGGAGGTCTCTGAATTTGGGGGTAGGGGGTCCCCAGACTCTGGGTTGGAGATGTCCGAATTTGGGGGTTGGGGGTCCCCAGACTCTGAGCTGGAGGTGTCCGAATTTGGGGGTAGGGGGTCCCCAGACTGAGCTGGAGGTGTCCGAATTTGGGGGTAGGGGGTCCCCAGACTGAGTTGGAGGTGTCTGAATTTGGGGGTGGGGTCCCCAGACTCTGAGCTGGAGGTGTCCGAATTTGGGGATCGGGGGGTCCCCAGATTCTGGGTTGTAGGTGTCCGAATTTGGGGGTTGGGGTGCTGCAGGTCCCGGCAGGCATGAAGGAGGACCCAGCATGGACGGGGACACAACTCCAAAGAAGTTGTGCGTTGGGGGGCCGGGGAGCCCGGCTCAGTGACGGGGGCAGCCTGCAGGGGGGCCCCAGCCTAGAGGAGGCGCCCGGGGTTCCCGGAGGGAAAGGCACGCCGGGGACCCAGTCCCGCGGAGAGCGGGGTCCCAGCGCGAGGCGGTGCGCCCTCACCTTCGAAGAAGCGCTGCAGCGCCTCCGTCTCGTCCACCACCTCCATGGCCGCCCGCGCTCCCGGCCCCGCTACAGCCCGGCCCGGGGGCGCGGCATCCCGGCGGCCGCGCGACAGTCCCCAGTCCCGCTCGGCTCCCGGCTCCGCTGCCGTCCCGCCGCCGCTGCCGCCGGCCCCGCGCCCGTCCCGCCGCCCCGGCCCGGCCCCGCCCGCCCGCGCCCCGCCCCGCTCTGCGCCCCCTGCCGGCCGGCCCGCGCAGCAGCCCCGCGCCGGGATGCGGCTCCCCAGCGGCAGGCTGGGGTCCTTCCCGGGTCGGGGTGCGGAATGCGGGCTGGGGTCCTCCCCGGGGCCGAGGTGTGGGGTGCGGGGTGCGAGTTGGGGTCCTCCCCGGGTCGGGGTGCGGGGTGCGGACTGGGGTTCTCCCCGGGTCGGGTGGGGGCGCCCTGGCCTCGTGGGGGATGGAAGGGCGAGCCGGCCGGACCCGGGTCACCACGCTGGGCTGTGCCAGCGGCCACTCCCTGCCCCGCAGTCCTCGTCCTCCCCTCGGACCCGCCGGGGCGGGGAGGAGGGGGGATGGCAGGGTTCTGGATCAGGGTTTCAGAACCGAACCCCGGAGACACCCCCATTTCCTGGCCCCCCAGCTCAGCAGCCACGAGGTGGCCAGGCGTGAGGCCGGCCCGCCCCAGCGCTTCCGGCTCAGTGCGCACAGGTGCAGCCACGGAGACAGTCAGAGAGGGGGAAACTGAGGCTCAGGGCCAGCCAGTCCCCTGCGGGGAGCGCTGTCCGCATGGTTTCCTGTGATGGCGGCCCGTCCCCCGTGTGGTCGGTGGTGGCCTCTAGCCACGTGTGGCCGCGGGGCAGCGAGACGTGGCTATCTGGGGGGCCGAGGAGCGGGCGTTTCTAGTTTCCGTCGTAAGGGGGGTCCGGTTTGGGTGGTCTGTCCGGCTGCGGTGCTGGACGGCACAGGTCCCCGCCCGCGGGCAGGGCCAGACCCCGCGACCTGGACGCTGCCCTCGGTCACTGCCGCCCGGTGTGGCAGGCGGAGTCCTGGGTAGACCCTCCCCCTCCCCCCTTCCCTCCACCTTTGGGCGCTTCCCCATCTCTCCTGCCCAGGGCACAGCCCCCTCCTGGCCGGTCCCCAAAACCCTTCCAAACCGCTTCTAAAAACCGTGTCCCGCCTTTGCCAAAACCGGTGGTTTCCCTGTGCAGGCAGCGCAATGGCTACAGCTCCTGTTCCAGCTCCCGGGACCCCGTGGGGTCTGGCCTGTCGGAGCCCTGACCTCGGCTCCCGCTTCTCTGTCCGGTCTCGCTCCGTCGCAGCCACCGCGGCCTCCTCGCCAGCTCGCACCGGCCCGGGCTGGGCACCTGCTGTTCCAGCTCCCCATCATGCCCCCCCCCCCAGGCTG
Organism: Antrozous pallidus; assembly: GCA_027563665.1. NCBI lineage: Eukaryota > Metazoa > Chordata > Mammalia > Chiroptera > Vespertilionidae > Antrozous > Antrozous pallidus. The sequence continues at coordinate 2,360,516 of CM050520.1, read as the reverse complement.
GGCACCTGCTGTGCCAGCTCCCCATCATGCCCCCCCCCCGGGCTGGGCACCTGCTGTGCCAGCTCCCCATCATGCCCCCCCCGGGCTGGGCACCTGCTGTGCCAGCTCCCCATCATGCTCCCCCCCCCCGGGCTGGGCACCTGCTGTGCCAGCTCCCCATCATGCTCCCCCCCCCGGCTGCCTCTTTCCCAGCAGTCAGGCCTCAGCGCCCCATCACCCCGACACCCCTCCAGCAGCACCCGCAGCGAGGCCTGCTCGCTCCCCGAGAGTTTCATTGCTGTTCGTTTATGCTCCAAGAGCGGGCGGCTCCAGGGTGAGAGACTGTTCTGGCTGGACCGTGGCTGTAGCTTCAGCACCAAGCACACACGGCACACAGTAGGTGCTTGTATGTGCTGAATGAATGGACAGCCACATTTTCTTTAAAAAAAAAAAAATATATATATATAGTATTGATTTCAGAGAGGAAGGGAGAGGGAGAGGGAGAGGGAGAGGGAGACACACCAGTGATGGGAGTCACTGGCCGGCTGCCTCCCGCACGCCCCCCACTGGGGACGGAGCCAGAAGCCGGGCGGGGCCCTGAGCAGGAATCGAACCCTGACCTCCTGGTTCACGGGTTGACCCTCAACCGCTGAGCCGGCCTTTCCTGCACGGCAGGACATTGACATTTCCAGACTCCGAAATCCTGGCGCCTGAAGCCCCGAGGCAGGGACCCCGCCTCTCGGAGCCGGCGAACCCCGTCCCTGCGGAGGGTCCCACTCTGCAAGTCAGAGCAACACCCATCCCCCCCACACCGTGCCCCCCATGTCGACCCCCCACACTGCGTCCCCCCGCCGTCCCCCCACGCTGTTCCCCCACACCGTCCCCCCACTGCTCTTCCCACGCCACCCCACCCACTGCTTCCCCCATGCTGCCCCACCCCAAACAGGAACTGCAGCCCCGAGGTCGGGAGGGCCGGGCTGGCTGGGGACCCGCTAGCCAGCCTCGAGCGCTGGGCACTGCCAGCCAGCGGCCTCCAGAGCAGGGGAGTGGGGACGAGCTGGCCGCCCGCGGGGCTGGGGAGAGAGCCTGGAAGCTGCTCCCCCCAGGCTGACCGGCCCCCCTGCCCCGCCCCTGCCTCAGGGACCAGCAGGGGGGCAGCCGGGGCCTGAGCCCCAGATGTGGCCCATCAGCCGCCGGGTGGCCACGAGGAGGGTCAATGGCAGGACAGTTCTGGGCTGGGGGCGGGCGCCCGGCCTTGCGTGCCTCACAATGAGGTTTTGTCTGGGGGCGCAGGCTGGTGCGCTTACATATACAGAACGGGGTTTAGCCGGAGGCCCAGCTGTGTGTGTGCCCGCCCCCCCCAGGGCAGGCTGAGCCGGGAGGCCACACTGAGGCGCCCATTCTTTGGCAGCTGATACACCGCAGAGGTCTCTCTCCCTCTGCAGCTTCCCCCAAGACAATTGTTACTCTCGCTCTGCGTCTCCCCTCCCCCTTCTGCGTCTCCCCTCCCCCTTCTGCCTCTCCCCCACCCTCTCTGCCTCTCCCCTCCCCCTTCTGCCTCTCCCCCACCCTCTCTGCCTCTCCCCTCCCCCTTCTGCCTCTCCCCCACCCACTCTGCCGCTCCCCCACCCGCTCTGCCTCTCCCCCTCCCCTTCTGCCTCTCCCCTCCCCCTTCTACCTCTCTCCTCCCCCTTTTGCCTCTCCCCTCCCCCTTCTGCCTCTCCCCTCCTCCTTCTGCCTCTCCCCCACCCGCTCTGCCTCCCCCCACCCACTCTGCCTCTCCCCACCCACTCTGCTCTCCCCACCCACTCTGCCTCTCCCCCACCCCCTCCTGCCTCTCTCCCCCCACTCTGCCTCTCCCCCACCCGCTCTGCCTCCCCCCACCCACTCTGCCTCTCCCCACCCACTCTGCCTCTCCCCCACCCCCTCCTGCCTCTCTCCCCCCACTCTGCCTCTCCCCCACCCCCTTCTGCCTCTCCCCCACCCGCTCTGCCTCCCCCACCCACTCTGCCTCTCCCCCACCCCCTCCTGCCTCTCCCCCACCCACTCTTCCTCTCCTCACCCACTCTGCCTCTCCCCACCCCCTCCTGCCTCTCCCTCACCCACTCTGCCTCTCCCCACCCACTCTGCCTCTCCCCACCCCCTCCTGCCTCTCCCCCACCCACTCTGCCTCTCCCCCACCCGCTCTGCCTCTCCCCCACCCCCTTCTACCTCTCTTCTCCCCCTTCTGCCTCTCCCCTCCGCCTCCTGCCTCTCCCCACCCACTCTGCCTCTCCCCCACCCGGTCTGCCTCTCCCCCACCCCCTTCTGCCTCTCCCCCACCCCCTTCTGCCTCTCCCCCACCCACTCTGCCTCTCCCCCACCCGCTCTGCCTCTCCCCCACCCACTCTGCCTCTCCCCCACCCACTCTGCCTCTCCCCCACCCACTCTGCCTCTCCCCACCCGCTCTGCCTCTCCCCCACCCACTCTGCCTCTCCCCCACCCGCTCTGCCTCTCCCCCACCCCCTTCTACCTCTCTTCTCCCCCTTCTGCCTCTCCCCTCCGCCTCCTGCCTCTCCCCACCCACTCTGCCTCTCCCCTCCCCCTCCTGCCTCTCTCCCACCACTCTGCCTCTCCCCCACCCACTCTGCCTCTCCCCCACCCACTCTGCCTCTCCCCCACCAGGCAGGCTTGCCTGTGGCGAAGGAGACACCACCTACGCAGCACAGTTTTTAAAAATGAACTTATTTTAGGAGTTGCCGGGACCCACGGGGAAGCCAGCCCCTTTATAAGCCGCCCCACCCACAGGGCGGTCAGCCCTGTCCCACTCGGTGCCAGCATGGCCGTCCCAGGGCCGTCCCCCTGACGGAGCCTTGCCCCTGTCTTGGTCATCAAGGGCGGGGTCCAGGGAGATGCATGTGTTTCATTCCCACCACCCGCCTCCCGAGGCTGGGCATCGTCTCTGGGGGCCCTGAGCCTGGATGGGGCAGGATGGAGCCTCCCGTTAATTCCTCCCGTGGGTGCTGGCCTGGCTGGAGGTTCAGGCCCTGCCTCTCCCCCAGCTCCATGAGGCCCCTGAGCACCGGTCCCCAGGGGTTTTCAGCTCTGGGCTTGGGAAAAGGGGTGGCTGGAATGGCCCAGGGTTGAGGGCTCAGGCAAGAGTTACAGCCTCGCCAAAACCGGTGTGGCTCCGTGGATAGAGCGTCGGCCTGCGGACTGAAGGGTCGCGGGTTCGATTCCAGTCGGGGGCATGTACCATGGCTGCGGGCACATCCCCAGCAGGAGGTGTGCAGGAGGCAGCTGATCGATGTTTCTCTCCCATCGATGTTTCTGACTTTCTATCCCTCTCCCTTCTTCTCTGTAAAAAATCAATAAAATACATAAAAAAAAAAAAGAGTTACAGCCTCCGCCCTAAGAGGTGTGGCCCAGTGGGTAGAGCGTCGGCCTGCGGACTGAGGGCTCCCAGGTTCCATTCCGGTCAAGGGCATGCACCTTGGTTGTGGGCACATTCCCATGGAGGAGTGTGCAGGAGGCAGCTGATGGATGTTCCTCTCCCATCCATGTTTCCAACTCTTTATCCCTCTCTGTAAAAAAAAAAGTCAATAAATATATTCTAAAAAAAATAAAAAAGAGTTACAGCTACCACCTCCTGACTCACCCAGCGGGGCAGGGCGGGGGGCAGGGAAGGGAGAAAGGCCGGTGGTCAGGACTCTCGAGGGAACCCCAGGGAGCCTCGCTTGGCCGAGGGGGCCCGTCTGCAGAGAAGAGTCCCCATCCCACCCTCGCCCCGCCCAGCCACGAACGGGGGACCGAGAGCGCCGCGAGGCGCGGCCGATGCACTGTCCCTGGCGGCTGGCTCGCCCTTCCCCTCGCCTGCCGCTGGGTCCCCAGGAGCCGCGTCTGTAAACCGGCCGGCCACGTCCGCCTCGCAGTGCGGGCCGAGCGCCGGGCGGTGACGGAGAAATGGTATTTTCCAACCCGCACCCGGCGCCGGCCTCCCGCGGCAGCTTCAGCATGTCATAATCGCAAGCGTTTCGTCAAAAGGTTGGTGACGCTTTGGGGGCTCATCGAGGGTGAGCCACATAGTAGTTACGGGTCGGAACGGCTGGAGAGGCACCCCCCCAACACCTGAACAGGACTGTCTGCGGCCACACAGCTCCGGGCAGCTCAGTCCCCATGTGCCGGCCTCCTGTGGCCAGTCCCCACTCTGACGGTGCTCCTGGACTGCGGCCCCGCCCTCTGCAGAGCATGTTCTCCACCCTGCCTCAGGACAAACTGGGCTTATAAAAGCACTGGGTCCTGAGGCAAGGGGTAGTCTTTTTAAAAAAAATTATATTTTATTGATTTTTCACAGAGAGGAAGGGAGAGGGATAGAGAGTTTGAAACATCGATGAGAGAGAGACATCGATCAGCTGCCTCTTGCACACCCCCTGCTGGGGATGTGCCTGCAGCCAAGGTACATGCCCTTGACCGGAATCGAACCCGGGACCCTTCAGTCCGCAGGCCAACGCTCTACCCACTGAGCCAGACCGGTTTTGGCAAGGGGTAGTCTTTAGCTCCTTTAGCTGAAGCTCCTCTGATCCCCAATGCCTTTAAAAACGAGAGAGAGAGAGAGAGAGAGAGAGAGAGAGAGAGAGAGAGAGGAAGGAAGGAAGGAAGGGACTCAGGAGTTAAGGAGTAGCCAGTTGGAGGCCAGCCCAGGAGAGGGTGGGGCTCAGTCTGCCAGCCAGGCCTCCCTCCCATAGGCCTCCTGGCCTCCAGAGGCCCTCCAGGCCTGGAACCCCCCTATTTGACAGAGGAGGCCCAAAGGGTGCTGAGGGGGGACCCAGACAGTCAGCGAGGCCAGGGGCGCTGCCTCCCTAGACTGGGGTGAGAGGGAGCACCTGGGGCTGGGGGCCGTAAGCTCTCTCACCTTCCTCGCAGGTGAGACCATCCCAGCGTCCCAGCTGGAGCCGCTCCTCCAGCCTCTCCCGGAATCGCCGGAGACCCTCCTACTCCACACTCCGCTGTGCCATCGGGCAAGTCACAGAGCCTCTGGCCCCAGGGGCTTCCACTCCTGCCCCACTAACGGGCTGGGCGGAGCTGCAAACCACATGAAACTCCAGGGTGGGAAGAGCCTCTGGAGACCATTGGTGTGTGTGGGGGGGGTGGAGGCCAGAATCCTGGGCTGGGAGCTCGGGGTTCTGCTTCCAGGTCCGAGTGACCCTGAGCAGGTCTTTGCCCTTATCTAGCCTTCGTTTCCTCTTGTGCTCAGAGGCCTGAGTGACACAGGCACTGTTCTCTCCCTCTGTCCCCCCTCCCCACCCCGCCCAAGTAGGGTCACTCTGGACTCGGGGGTCAGGGGCAGGAGGGTGCACAGTGTAAGGAAAAGGAGAGGTCAAGGTTGGGTCAGAGCTGGCTGGGTCAGTGCCTGGGCCGCTCTCTCCCTGGGGGCGGGACTCACTGGGGGAACAGCGCCACCTGGTGTGTGGAGAGGGCAGGACGGGACACGGGGCTGGGAGGAGGCCGAGGTGCCTCCCCTCTGGGTCCTGCAGCTGCTCCCCAGGTCCCACTGTCCCGCAGCCAGGAGGGGTCGGGTTCCAGGGCCTGGCCAGGTATTTTGCATGCTCCCGGGGGAGCTGTCAGAAAAGACTTCCTGTGTGTATCCGGATTGGGAGGGGGGTAACGGAGTCCCCCTGCCTTGCCCTAGCTCTCAGCATTGGGGGGGGGGGGGGGCACTGCCAGACCAGGCTGGCCCTGAGCAGCTCACTTACCCTCTTTGAGCCCCAGCCCCTTTGGGGGAGAAAAAGGGGCTAAGAAGCCCCCTGTTATTTATCTTATTGATTTTTTTACAGAGAGGAAGGGAGAGGCAGAAACATCGATGAGAGAGAAACATCCATCAGCTGCCTCTTGCACACCCCCTCCTGGGGATGTGCCCGCAGCCACGGTACATGCCCTTGACCGGAATCGAACCCGGGACCTTTCAGTCCGCAGGCTGATGCTCTAGCCACTGAGCCACACCGGTTTGGGCAAGAAGCCCCCTCTTCCCAGGGGGTCAGACAGGCCGCGGGCACGCAGACCAGGGCAGGGCCCTCTGGTCTGTCCGCCGCTCAGTGCCGTCCTGGGTCAGGGCTTCGCAGGGCAGCAGCGAGGGCAGGGTGTCCCCCCTCCCCACCCCCCGCCGCCGGCCTCAGCCACAGCCCCGCCCCGCCTGCTGGGAAGAGAGGGCACTCGGCAGCCAGCGAGCGTCTACATCCCTTTATACACAGTCTATACAATGTACAGAAACCGTTATATACAGATATATTTATAGAATAGGCTATATTAATTCGTCTCCTCTGTACAGCGATATTAGTGTGGATCTTTCATACATTAGGTACAAAGAGGTCACGGGAGGATGGCACGTGGCCTGCGTGTCGGCGGGGGGGGGGGGGGGGCTGGCTTCTCGCCATCGATTGCATATGGAGGTCAGGGGTCACCCGGGCCCCCGGAGGGCAGGCCAGCGCACGGCCGGGAGAGCGTGCGCTGCGGGTCTGGGGGACAGAGTGGGGGGCGCGCTGAGCCGAGGGGGGTGGCTCAGACCCCCCACGTGTGATGTGGGGGGAGGGCGGAGACGCGGCAGGCCGCCCGGCAGGTGGGGGCAGGGCGGGGGTGGGCTGGTCCCGGAGCAGCCAGGGCTGAGTCCGAGTCTGCCCCGGCCCCAAGCCTGTAACCCGGGTGCGGCTGCAGCCTTGGGGTGGGGCGTCTGTCCCTGATGGCTCAGTCCTGGGCACGGGCGGGCGCCACGCCCCCGGGAGGTCTCGGCGGAGGAGGAAGGGGAAGGCCGGACCGAAAGGCTCCCTGCGATGGGCCAGGGAGCGCGCGGGAACGTGACTCTGATTCCTGATTGGCCCGTTTTTACACTCGAGGGGCCACGGATTCGTCTTGCTTCTGTGCTGGGCCCAGGCGATGCCAGCAGCGGGCCCTCGGCAGGGGCGGGGGCGGGGGCCCTGGTGAGGAGTGGGAGTCACAGAGTGAGGGAGGCCCAGCTCCCTCCAGGTCTCTGTGCCCCTCGCTCAGGGTGGGCAGGGTCCCAGGGCAGGGTCCGGGCCAGTCCCAACTGTGAATGGGGTCAGGGGTCAGGGCACAGGCCCAGGTACCAGTGATCGTGGGGTGGGGAGCCAAGCTGACTGGGGGGTGGTTGGGGGAGGGTAGGGGCCATGGGCGGACAGAGGGGGGCAGGGTTATGCCTCCGAGGAGACGAAGGCACAGCGGGTGTCGGCGCCTGGGCACGTGTTTTCCAAATCGGGGGTCAGAGCCGCAGGTGAGACCAGGGGGACGAACAGGTGATGCCCCAAACCCGGCTCCCCCGCGTCCCGGCCACACCGCAGTCACGGGCTGCTTTCTTGGCAGGTGGGGGCGGGGTGGCGGGCAGGCGGGCGGCACCCCAGCGGCCCCTCCCTCGGGACGACACGCACCCATGCACATGCACCCCCGTGGCCCACGCGAGCATGCACAGCCCCCCATCGGCCCCGGGGGGCGGCCTGCTCTCCACGTGCCCTGCGTGCTCCCCCAAAGGGAAGGACTGTAGAGGCCCCGGGCTAAGCCAGGCCAGCCCCAGAGAGCCCCTGGCCCAGCAGTGAGCCCGTGCCACCATGCCCCACTCTTGGTCCCACTTTCCGGAAGGAAGAACCCCCAGGCGAGGGCACAGGCCAGCGAGGGCGGGCGAGGAGAGTGGACGCTGTTTCGTTTCAGGGCCTAGGCTGCCTAGGCATGGGGGGATGCGGGGGGAGAGGTGGAAGGCTACACGGCACCCTAAAAGGAAGAGAGGTGGGGTGTGCCCCTCACCCCAGGGCACTAACTCAGCAGCCAGGGGCCCTCCATCCTTGGAATGACCAGGACCCCAGGGGTAGAGACGAGCTGGGAGGTAAGGAGCAGGCGGGCGGGCCTGGGCGCCCAGGACCCATCCAGAGAGGGGTCCGCGTGGGGGTCACTGAGCAGAGAAGGGGCAGCCCTGACCCCACCTCCTCCAGGCCCCTCCAGGCGCCTGCCCTGCCCAGCGGGGGACCACAGAACACATGATTGAGGGGGCTTGCCAGCCCAGGACACACCCTCCACTCCGCCCAGCAGCTTCTGTAAACTTATACACAGCACTGCAGGCCCCCCTGGGGGTCGCCAGAGGCCGGCCAGCAGGCACCAGGTCCGGGGGTGGCCAGGACAGATGCCAGCCTGGCCCACAGGGGACCCTGGGAGAGCAGCAGAGGGCAGAGAGGGGCGTCAGTGGCCACTGCCTGTCCTGAAGTAGGGGTGCCAGGAGGCCCCAGGGTGGGCAGGTGGCAGGGCCCCGGGCTCCTCCCCACGCCTCACCCCTCCCGTCTTGGGGGGGGGCCCAGATGCCAGCTGCCTTGGCTCCGGGAGTCCTAGGCTGAGGTAGGGACACGGACCCCCAGCTCAGCAGCAGTGCCCAGGCCTGAGGCTGCACTGGCCCCTGGGGCCTTCTCCTCAAAGCTGCCTGGGCCTGGGGCTGGGGGGGGGGGGGCAGCCACCTGGAGCCCGAGGGGCCGCCGGCTCGGGCTCAGGCGCCGGGGTGGGGGTGGGGGACCGTGGGGGGAGGGGCTAGCGTGCTGAGATGGCCAGGTCCTCCTGCTGGGCGGGGCCGGCCCCCCGGCCGGGCGGGGTGGGAGTCCGGATCTTGTCCAGGCTGCCGAGGCTCGTGGGCGTCAGGTCCATGAGCTCCCCCGAGGAGCTGAGCGGGAAGGAGGGCGACAGCGAGATGCCGGAGGAGGGGTCGGCCGAGCCGGCGAAGCGCCGGGGCGGCTTGGGCACCAGGTTGGGCTCGAACTGGGCGCGCAGCAGGATCTCCTGCCGGCTGGGCGACCGGGCGCCCTCGGCGTAGTCGCTGGTGGGGCTCTCGGGCAGCACCACGCAGCACAGGTCCTGCAGAGAGCCGCTCCTGCCGTCCAGGTTGAAGAGGCTGTCGATGAACTCGGCAAACTCCAGCACCTGCGGGCTGGGCGAGTCCCCCAGCAGGCGGCCGTTGTGCAGCGCCGGCTCCCCGCGGGGGGCCCCCCGGCCGCCCCCGTCTTCGTCCGGCCGCTCCGGCCGCTCGGGGGTGGCGCCCCCGCTGCCCGGGCCGGCCTCCGGCGGCTGCGTGTCCTGCGAGTGCTTGGACAGGGCGTCGGCGGCCAGCAGCTCGGTGCGGGAGCTCAGCGACGGGTTCTCCTCGGGGATGGCCGGGTCGATGTAGAAGAGGTGGCCCCCCTCGTCGCGCTCCAGCACGGCGTGCAGGCTGGGCGAGCCGCGGACGCTGCGGAAGCCGGACGAGCGGCGCGAGTCGAAGCTGTACAGGGACTCGGTGTCCGACAGGCTCTCCATGGTGGCCAGCGGCGCCCGCCGCGCCTGCAGCTCGGCCGCCAGGCGCTCCTGCGTGGACAGCAGCAGCAGCTCCACGGGGTCCGGGCGCGAGGCCGCCGCCGCCGCCGCCGGGGACAGCAGCCGCCCCTCTGAGAAGCCCTCCAGGCTCACCTCCGACTGGGACTTGCTTCTGCAGAGGGCGGGGCGGGGAGAGCGAGATTCAGGGGAGGGAGGGGGGGGAGGGGCAGAGAGGACCCCCAGCTCCCTGGCCGGAGGGAGCCTCCCGTGGCAGGTAGAGGGGCAAGTTCATTTAGCCCCGTGGTTGGCAAACTGCGGCTCGCGTGCCACAGGCGGCTCTTTGGCCCCCTGAGGGCGGCTCTTCCACAAGGTACCAAGGCCTGGTCAGAAACAGTGTGGCTCAGTGGATAGAGCGTCGGCCTGCGGACTGAAAGGTCCCGGGTTCTATTCCGGTCACTGGCATGTACCTGGGTTGCAGGCACATCCCCCGGGGGGAAGGGAGCGGGGGGGGGGGGGGGAATGCAAGAGGCAGCTGGTTGATGTTTCTCTCTCATCCATGTTTCTGACTCTCTATCCCTCTCCCTTCCTCTCTGTGAAAAAATAAATAAAATACATGTTTTAAAAAAGACAGACACTCAACATTCTGAGAAGTCTTTTCTTTAAAAAATAAAAATAAAAAATGTGGCTCTCAAAAGAAATCCCGATCGTTGTGCTGTTGACATTGGGCTCTGTGGACTGAGGAGTTTGCCGACCGCTGGTTTAGCTGCTGTTGAACTGTTAGGGGCAGGGACCCTTTATTTATTTATTTATTTTAAATATTTTTTTATTGATTTTTCAGAGAGGAAGGGAGAGGGATAGAAAGTCAGAAATATCGATGAGAGAGAAACACCAATCAGCTGCCTCTTGCACATCCCCCTACTGGGGATGTGCCCGCAACCAAGGGACATGCCCTTGGCCGGAATCGAACCTGGGACCTTTCAGCCCGCAGGCCGACGCTCTATCCACTGAGCCACACCGGTTCCGCAGGGGCAGGGACCCTTTAAAAAGAACAAAAACTCACGGAACTCAAGAACAAAAAAGGGCTGATGCTGGGTTGAGCCAGGGCCCGCCCTGCTGGCCAGAGGCCCTGGGGGAACGGGTGCTCTGTCACTGCAAGGATGGGGGCCCTCTGTGCCCCGGAGCTCTATCCCTTCCCTCCACACTGGAGTGCCTCCTGGAGCCTCTGGGCCTACACAGGCTGCAGGGCTCGAATGGAGGTGGCGGGAGGGGGGGGGGATGAGGGGAGCGGGGGAGAATGCACGCGCCCCCTCCTCTGGGCACGCGCCCCCTCCTCTGGGCACGCGCCCCCTCCTCTGGGCACGCGCTGCCTCAGGAAATGCGAAAGGCAGAAGGCGGGGAGGGATGCCCGGGACCCCATGGGCCAGGGATCAGCTGATCACCCTCCTCATCAGCCTCTTGGCCAGACTGGGGGGTCCTCCTCAGGCAGAAAGGGTCCCAGAGAGGCAGGAGGAACCCCCAAAGAGTGTAACTGTGGGGGGGGAGCATGTGTGCACGCTCTGCGGGTATGTACAGTGTATGCACTAGCTGCCCACCTGTCACCCGCCACGCGTGTCTGTGTCACTGGTCTGGGCACAGGCGCAGTCTGTCAGCCCCATGCAGGGCTGCCTGTTCCAAGCGTGTCCTCGTGTGTGCGTGTGTGTGTGTGTGTGTGCGTGTGTGTGTGTGTGTCGGACTGTGTCTGCGTGGAGCTGTGTGCGGCGGGAGCTGCAGTACAAGTACTTAACCACACGTGGGGGAGGGCGTGTGAGCGGTGTGTCCGTCTGTCTGGGTCTAAATGGGTCCCTGTGGCTGGGACCAGGGGGCCGGGTATCCGTGGAGCCCACTAGCCCGTGGGCTTCAAGGCGGCAGGCTGCGGGGAGGGGCAGCGAGGCAGAGAGGCCGGAGCAGAGGGGACAGACCCGCCCCTTCCAGCATGTGCGTGCAGAGCTCTGTGAGCACACGTGCCCGGAGAACACGCTCCGGCCCTGTGAGCACACTCTGGGCTCTGCGCCCCCCGCCGCCCCGGGGACCAGGGCTGGGCGGCGGGTCACCTGGCGCAGCTGTTGCGGTGGTCCGCGGGGGGCAGCTCCAGGGCGAGGCCGGCAGGCACGGGCGGCCCGGTGGGCAGCGGCTGCTGCTGGAAGATGAGCTCGGGAGTGAGGTCCACCTCGGTGGGGCTCACCATGACCTTGGCCGCGGAGAGCAAGGCCGTCTTCCCCTTGTTGTAGTTCTCCAGCACCTGCGACAGGACAACAAGCTGGTGAAGGTGGGCGGGTGACGGTCCCGTGTGGGGTGGGCAGCTGGCCAGGCCTCTCAGGGCTGGGTGAGGCCAGCAGGCCCCACTCCCCCTCTACCCCCCCCCAATTCCCCGCCCCCCCGCCCCCCGGCTCCAGGAAGACCTGGGCTGGCCCTGCGACCTTGCTTTGCCCGGGACCGAGTTTGCTTCCCTGCGGCCAGCCTCTGTGGCCGGGGGCGCTGGGCCCGCCGCTGCTCGGCTGGGCATCGGTCAGTGCCGGTGGCCTCCCGGGCCTCCGCTGCCTTAGGGACAGGGCCCCGGGCATCTCCTCGCCACGGGACAGAGCAGGGTGCAGAGGCCAGGACGCGAGCCGGCTCTCGGCCCCCCACGGCCCTGCTGGGGGTGCAGCTGACTCGCTGAGCACCCACACCCCCGCCTGCCGCCTCACCTTGTTGAGCCCCTCCATGACCACGTAGGGGAGGTGTTCGTGCAGCATGGCCGGCGAGATGATCACCTCGTTGAAGGCCTTGTTGTCGCCCCAGATGGCGAAGTACGTGGGCTCCTCCTGCTCGCAGCAGCTGAGGGGCACGGCCGGGGAGCAGCTGAGGGGGGGCGGCGGCCTGGCCTCGACCCCCCGCCCTGGCTCTGCTCTCTGCCCTGGCTCAGCAGGGGCGAGTGGACCCAGAGGCTGCGTCCCTGCTCCTGGCTCGCCTCGCCCTCGGCCCCACCCGCACCCTCACCCCATGCCCAGCCCGGCTAGGAACGTGAACCCCCAACAGAGGCCGGGAGAGACTGACCGTGAGCCTCAGCCCGGCCCTCCAGCCTTCTACATGCTGTGCCCGGGCCATCCTGCCCCCCTCCAACCCCCCCCCCCCCCCCGCAGGACCCGCTCACAAGCCCGGGCTGCGGGGCCCCGGCCCAGCCCTCATCGGAGCAGAAGAGAGGTGCTTGCCCACCCCTCTCCCCCCCCGCCCCCCCCCCCCCGCCCCTGCGCACAGCCGTCCGCCACCTGGTCCAGAGGTGATGCCACGTGACCACTGACTGAAATGAGAGCGGGCGGGGCCTCAGGGTGACCCCTCCATGGCATCCACTTTTAAATGGGCCAGAAGTTGGAGAAGGGGGTTGCCCCGGGGGACAGGAGAGGAGCCTGGAGTCCTGCTCTGGACCGGCCTTTGTTCCCCGCCCCTCCCCCAGGCTGTGGGTGTCCTGGGCCATCAGTCTCCCAGCTCCACCCCTTCCCCTGGAGGACACGCCCCTGCCCTGGCACCGCTGCCTCCCGGCTGAGGGTCTGACACCTCCTCCCGCTGAGGGTCTGGGCACCTCCTCCCGCTGAGGCTGAGGGTCTGGGCACCTCCTCCCGCTGAGGCTGAGGGTCTGGGCACCTCCTCCCGCTGAGGCTGAGGGTCTGGGCACCTCCTCCCGCTGAGGCTGAGAGTCTGGGCCCCTACCAGCACTGCTCGGCCGGGTGGTTGTGCACCACGTGGATGATGCGGCCGGGCGGGTAGAGGGGCGTGCTGGCCGACAGGGCGATGGTCAGGTCGCTGGGGTGCGTCCAGAGCCGCGTGCTGGCCATGGCGGTCACCTCCGCCTCCTCGGGCAGCTCCGACTTGGGGACGCACTTGGTGGCTCCCACGATGATTCGCCACTGCAGGCGGCGGGGAGACGCGGCTGAGGGCGATGGCGGGGTGGGCGGGGACGGGGAGCTCAGGGGAGGGCTCACAGGGGACGGGTGGGAGCGGGCTGGCCACAGCAGAGGGAGGCAGAGGCAGGGTCTGAGCTGGACGGCGGCCGTGAGGGCCACAGAGCCGCCCGGGGCCGGCATGGGAGTATTTGAGGATCCGGGTGACAGGCCCTGGACCAGCCCCCCAGCCCCCCATCTAGCGGGCGGGGAACAGGCCCAGCGAGGGGAGGGACTGCCCAGGGTCCCTAAGTCCAGTCCAGCGCACCTGCCGGGCCTGGCTGCCTCGGGCTGGCTCCCAGCCCCGACTCCGGCCGACAAGTGCCCAGGACGGGGTCTAATAGGGACAGCCCCCATCCAGCCCCACAGGCTCCTCCAGGCAGACCGGTCACAGACTTCACTGCCTGGCCCACCCTGGCACGGGGCACCTGGCCCGGTCCTGCCTGCCCGAGGGCGGGGGCACCGAGGCTGGGAAGAGTGCAACCCGGGCTGCGATGGCAAATGGGTGAGGGCTGAGGGCACAGAGGACCCCCTGGTCCAGGTCACCCCCTGCCCACCTTGGGGCGCGATCCCAGCACCCCCGCCCTGCCTGGCCAGCTGGCACAGCAAGAGCCCCCGGGTGCCCAGGGACCTGAGGAGGTGGGAAATGGGAGTAAGCTGCACCGACCCCGGGGGGTGCCCGCCTGCCGGAGTTGGGGGGGCCACGGATGGCTTTGGAGGCGGCCTTTCCGTCCCACACGCAGCCCCGGGCGGGCGGCTTTCTCCTGACTCTACCGGTAGGCAGCTCTGCGGGTGGGAGCCGGCACCCAGGAGCCGGGACCCAGCACCCACGCTGGACCCTGCCTCGGTGACGACTTGTGTGAGCAAAAGCAAGCCCCTTGCCCGCTCCTGGCCTCAGTTTCCCCGTGTGAACCAGGGGGCTGCGGTGCTCTGGGCGGGGCACAGGCGGGGCACAGACCGTGCCCAGAGCCGGGGTGCCCGGGGCGGGGGGGGGGCTCACTTTGGGCTTGGTGCTCCGCTGCAGGACGTCCAGGAGCTGCCTGCGGAACCCCTCCAGCTGGGACAGGCCGATCCTGCGAGGGGACGAGGGGTGTCAGCCTGGCCTGGCCAGAGGCGGGGGAGGCACGGGGGGCAGCGGGGGCAGCGGGGGCGGCACATGCCAGCCCGGGACAGGAAGGCCGGCTGTCAGGGTCACAGGGTGGGCGGGGGGCCAGGCCAGGGAAGGGAGGCCTCCAGGCTGGGACACCCGAGGGCACAAAGGGACTCTGGCGCCCCCTGTCCCTCGGGGTGCCAGGCATCTGAGGGGGGAGCCCTGGAGCCCAGGTGAGGCCGGAGCAGGGGGAATAGCCCAGGCGGGGGGTGAACAGTGACTCGCCTGGGGACAAGGTCTTTGCCCAGAACCACGGCCGTCACGAATTCCTTGGAGTACTCCATGGCGTCCTCGCTGCAAGGGAAGCAGGGGGCTCAGGTGGGCGGGGCTTAGGCGGGCGGGGGCTCAGGAGGGCGGGGCTTAGGCAGGGCGGGGGCTCAGGAGGGGCAGGGGCTCAGGTGGGCGGGGCTCAGGAGGGGCGGGGGCTCAGGAGGGCGGGGCTTAGGCAGGGCGGGGGCTCAGGAGGGGCCGGGGCTCAGGTGGGCGGGGCTCAGGAGGGGCGGGGGCTCAGGTGGGCGGGGCTTAGGCAGGGTGGGGGCTCAGGAGGGCGGGGCTTAGGCGGGGCGGGGGCTCAGGAGGGGCAGGGGCTCAGGAGGGGCGGGGGCTCAGGTGGGGCGGGGGCTCAGGTGGGCGGGGCTTAGGCGGGCGGGGGCTCAGGAGGGCGGGGCTTAGGCAGGGCGGGGGCTCAGGAGGGGCAGGGGCTCAGGTGGGCGGGGCTCAGGTGGGCGGGGCTCAGGAGGGGCGGGGGCTCAGGTGGGCGGGGCTTAGGCAGGGCGGGGGCTCAGGAGGGCGGGGCTTAGGCGGGGCGGGGGCTCAGGAGGGGCAGGGGCTCAGGAGGGGCGGGGGCTCAGGTGGGGCGGGGGCTCAGGTGGGCGGGGGGCTCAGGTGGGCGGGGGCTCAGGTGGGGCGGGGGCTCAGGTGGGGCGGGGGCTCAGGTGGGCGGGGGCTCAGGTGGGCGGGGGCTCAGGTGGGGCGGGGGCTCGGAGGGGCGGGGGCTCAGGTGGGGCGGGGGCTCAGGTGGGCGGGGGCTCAGGTGGGGCGGGGGCTCGGAGGGGCGGGGGCTCAGGTGGGGCAGGGGCTCAGGTGGGCGGGGGCTCAGGTGGGGCAGGGGCTCAGGTGGGCGGGGGCTCAGGTGGGGCGGGGGCTCAGGTGGGGCGGGGGCTCAGGTGGGGCGGGGGCTCAGGAGGGGCGGGGGCTCAGGTGGGCGGGGGCTCAGGTGGGGCGGGGGCTCAGGTGGGGCGGGGGCTCAGGTGGGCGGGGTTCAGGTGGAGCGGGGGCTCAGGAGGGGCGGGGGCTCAGGTGGGGCGGGGGCTCAGGAGGGGCGGGGGCTCAGGAGGGGCAGGGGCTCAGGTGGGCGGGGCTCAGGAGGGGCGGGGGCTCAGGTGGGGTGGGGGCTCAGGAGGGGCGGGGGCTCAGGTGGGGCGGGGGCTCAGGTGGGGCGGGGGCTCAGGTGGGGCGGGGGCTCAGGAGGGGCGGGGCTCAGGAGGGGCGGGGGCTCAGGTGGGGCGGGGGCTCAGGTGGGTGGGGCTCAGGTTGGGGGGGCTCAGGTGGGCAGGGCTCAGGTTGGGGGGGCTCAGGTTTTGGGGACTCAGGTGGGGTGGACCCTGCCCCAGCACTCGGGGTGGTAGTTTCCAGACTCAATGCCCCAGGGGAGTACACAGGGGCTGGGCTGCCCTGTCTGCTACTGCCCCACCCTCCTGCCAGCAAGGCTTTGCCCAGGTAGATCTGTGGGGGCCCTGGCATGTTTCAGAGCCCCCCCTCCACCCCCCCGCCGCTTACCAGGCCTCCACTGACCATCAGCCCAGCCGAGAACCCGGGCCCGCAGCTCACCTCAGCAGGCCCCCGGGCGGGGAGTAGGCGAAGCACTTGAGGGTCGGGTACTGGGGGCGCAGGAGGAAGGAGAGGATGGCGGCGGTGCCCGCGCCCAGGGAGTGGCCCACCACGATCAGGCCGTAGTGCTTGGTTCCGCGGCCCTGGCGACCGAGAGAGGCTCAGAGCCTGCCCCCCTCCGCCCCCGCCTGGCGCGCTCTGTCCGGCTAGGACCTGCGGGGCAGGGGGGGGGGGCCGCGAGCATCTGCCCAGGGGCCTCGGGTGGTGCCTTCGCGGCGGCCGTGGGGCAGAAGGAGACAAGCTGGACCCCCAGAGCAACGTCTGGGGAGACGGTCCTGACCCTCAGTCCTTCGGAACCTGGCTCAGAAGCCCCCTTTCCTGACTCTCCAGAGACCCCTCCCCGTGACATCCCATCTGCATGGGGAACGGCCTTGGGGTAAGGTGGCCGCTCCCTGTTGGAGGCATCTGGGCCCCTGCCCAACCCCGGCACCCCAGCCAGGGGCGCCCCGACCCGTGCCCCAGCCACGGGGGGGTGGGGGGGCACAGCCCGGGAAGCACCTCACCAGGTCTCTCCCGAAGGCCTGGGACAGCACCATCTCCTGCTCCAGCTTCTTCTTGATGTACTCGGCCGAGAGCACCATGCCCTGGGGGGAGGGGCAGAGGTCGGGGAGGGCTTGGGGGAGCGGGAGGCCCCTCGGCGACCAGCAGCTCGCCACCCTGTCCTGCCGGCCCGCTCCCCCCTTTCGGCCTCGTAACGACCCGGCTGTTGGGCTGGCGGGCACTTTATGGCGTTGTTCCCATTTCACAGACGAGAACACGGAGGCTCGGAAGGGCTGTGTGTCTATAGGAACCAGTGGGGTCTCATCCCAGCCGCCCCCTCGGGCTCTTCTGGGTCAGGAGCCAGGCCGGGCGGGACTGTGGGGTCCTGGCCAGCGAGCCCCACCTCTCTGGCCAATCTCTACCATGAGCCCAGCCGGCAGGGAGGACCCCACCCCACGAGCAGCACAGGCCCCGTGCTGGCCAGGGAGAAAGCGGGGGGCACCTTGTGTCCCAGCCAGGTGCCGTGGTGGCCCTCCACGGGCAGGCGCTCGGCGTCCCCCGTCAGGTCTGTCAGGGCGTCCTGGGAGAGGGGAGAGGGGACAGGCCGGCGGCTGAGGGGGACAGAGGGAAGCGGCGTCCCTCAGGGGCGCTGAGGGGTCCCCGGCGGTGGGCAGGGCGCCGCAGGCAGCGTACCTTGGGGGACAGGGTTCCCCGAATGCTGATCACCACCTTTTTCTTGTCGTGGTCCACCGCCACATAGAAGGGGGTTTCGTACACCTGGGAGGAGGGGGGCTTGTGAGCCTGAGCGGCCCCAGGGGGAGGGGGGCAGACTCAGCAGGAGCCCCACACACACACCTTCCCGGGGCCAGGGCATCTGTCTCCACCGGCCCCCGGCCCCCCGCCGTCCCCCGGCCCCCAGGCCGTCCTGGAGGATCCCTCCCGGCCAAGGCCACAGCCCTCGCCGCCCCCTGCTGGCCGCTTCCTCCCGATTCCCTCTCCCAGAGGCGGGGGCGGGGCGCCCGGGCCGGGGCGGGGCGCCCGGGCCGGTGCGGGGCGGGGCCCACCGCGTCGTGGCAGGAGGTGTACACGATGTCCACCGCTGTCAGGTCCTCGTCCAGGAAGTGGCGGCGGATCGCGATGGCGTTGCAGCCGCAGCAGTTGTCTTCCTCGATGGTGACGCCTGGCGCAAACCGGGGCCGGGAGGGGCACAGGCAGCACCTGGGGGGAGGGGTGCTGAGGGCTCAGGGCAGGGGCCCCGCGGAGCGGTCTCCTCCGTCCCCCCCGCTGGAACCCGGCGCACGGCCCCGCCCTCCCAGGCTCCTTGCAAAGCTCTGCAGGCGGGACCGTCCCAGGTCTCCGGGCCTCAAGGGCGGCAGCGACTGGGACCCACGGTCCCGCCCTCCCTCAGGGGCCTGTCTCCGGACAACCTTCCCCGCCACAGCCTCCTGCCGTCCCCTCGCCGAGGTTAGGGTTAGGGGGAGGGTTAAGGTTAGAAATTAGGGGTTAGGGTTAGGGGGAGGGTTAAGGTTAGGGGTTAGGGTTAGGGTTAGGGGTAAGGGGTCAAGGTAAGGAGTTAGGGTAAGGAGTTAGGGTAAGGGTTAGGGGTTAGGGGTTAGAGGTCAGGTGTCAAGGGTTAGGATTAGGGATTAGGGTTAGGGGCCAGGGGTTAGGATTAGGGATCAGGGTTAGGGGTTAGGGGTCAGGGGTTAGGATTAGGGATTAGGGTTAGGGGTCAGGGGTTAGGATTAGGGATCAGGGTTAGGGGTTAGGGGTTAGGGGTCAGGGGTTAGGATTAGGGATTAGGGGTCAGGGGTTAGGATTAGGGATTAGGGTTAGGGGTTAGGGGTTTGGGTTAGGGTAAGGGGTTAGGGTAAGGAGTTAGGGTAAGGGTAAGGGGTTAGGGTTAGGAGTTAGGGGTCAGGGGTTAGGATTAGGGATTAGGGGTCAGGGGTTAGGATTAGGGATTAGGGGTCAGGGGTTAGGATTAGGGATTAGGGTTAGGGGTTAGGGGTTTGGGTTAGGGTAAGGGGTTAGGGTAAGGAGTTAGGGTAAGGGTAAGGGGTTAGGGTTAGGAGTTAGGGGTCAGGGGTTAGGATTAGGGATTAGGGGTCAGGGGTTAGGATTAGGGATTAGGGGTCAGGGGTTAGGATTAGGGATTAGGGATCAGGGTTAGGGTTAGGAGTTAGGGGTCAGGGGTTAGGATTAGGGATTAGGGATCAGGGGTCAGGGGTCAGGGGTTAGGATTAGGGGCAGGGTTAGGGATCAGGGGTTAGGGCTTAGGGTTAGGGGTTATGGTTATAGTTAGGGGTTAGGGGTCAGGGATTAGGATTAGGGATTAGGGTTAGGGGATTAGGGGTAAGGGGTTAGGGGTTAGGGATTAGGGTTAGGGGTCAGGGGTTAGGATTAGGGATTAGGGTTAGGGGTTAAGGGTCAGGGGTTAGGATTAGGGATTAGGGATCAGGGTCAGAGGTTAGGGGTTTGGGGTTAGGGTTAGGGGCCACGCCGGCTCCGCCATGGCCTCGCTCAGTCTTGGGCTCAGTGCCACCTGTGCCCACGAACGCCGGTGCTCCCTTCCCCCGCCCACAGGGTCTCAGCCTCTCCAGATCCCAGGCCCCGAGGGCTCCTTGCTGTCCCCCAACCTGCTGTCCTCCTTCAGCCCCGTGCCTGGGGCCCGGGGGTCCCCTCCGCACCTCACAGCCCACGTCCAGTGGTCACACAGCGGCTCGCTCCCCCTGCAGATCCTCCTCGACTCTGCCCGCTCTCCCTCGCCTCCGCCCCTGCGCCTGCTCCCGCCTCCCTGACCTCTGCCTCGGGGTGTCCCCCTGGCCTGCCGGTCTCCCTCACCTCCCTCAGCCCACCTCCTCAACTCGGCGGCCAGAGGGACCCTTTCCGATGTAAGTCAGACCAGCCGGGGCCATCCACCCTGAGCCAGACAGCGCTGCCCTTCTTGCCCAGTGTCAGGGCCGGGCCCTCTGGCAGTCGGGGTGCTCCCCGAGCTGGCCCTGGCTCTCCAGGCCGCTGCCTCCCGGCCTCCCCCAGCTGTGCTTCTGCCTCCGTGTCCCCATACCCACGGCCCACTCGGCCTGAAACACTCTCCTGACCCCGTGTGGCTAGATGCCTCGCTTCCTTCGGCCTCGGCTGCCATGTTATTCAGGGTGCGGTCCCCCCTGGCTCCTCTCCTGGTGCAGCAGCCCGCAGGCGCTCCCACGCCCGGTGCCCCCACCCATCTGCTCCAAAGGGCAGCTCCCGCTTCCCTCAGCGTCAGCGCTGTCCCCGGGACCCTAGGATCCTCCCCAGTGAAGGGTGTGAGCAGAGGAGGCACCCAGCGGGTGCAGCGGCTCCTCAGGCCGCCAGAGGGCGCCAGCACCCAGCAGATGAGCCGAGAGCCGGCAGCACGTGACCGGCCTGCCAGCTGCCCGCGATGACAGCTGCGGGCTGTGAAGACGCCGAAAGCTGACGATGTTAGTAAGAATGTTTGTCCTCACTCGACCGCCGCCCGCTCCCCAAGGCAGAGCGGGGGGGGGGGGGGCGCTGGCCGAGAAAACAGGGTGCAGCCCAGGCTCGGGAGCCACACGTGACCCCCTGAGAGTCCCCACCCCCTGTGCCAGGCCACAGTCCGGGTTCACAGTGGGCACTGTGGGATCCCACAGCCACGTGCTCCCCCCCCCCGGGGCTAATGCAGGGCTGGGGGTCCAGGCCCAGAGAGGACGCAGCCTCGGGGAAGGATGGGGGTGGGGGCAGGGGCGAGGGGGGCACTCACGAGCAGGACCGGGCCAGCTGGCAGAGGCCGCAGGCCGGCTTCCGCATCAGGTACATGGGCCAGCCGTAGGCGGCCAGCGCGAACAGCATGTAGTAGCAGACCTCCTTGTAGCGCAGCATCTCCTGCTGCAAGAGAGGAGGCGGCGTAGTCACCCCCGACCTTCACGCTACAGCCCTGCCCCTGCGCCCCCCCATCATCCCCTGACCTTCACGCCGCAGCCTGGGCCTCGGGCTGCAGCCCCCCCATCATCCCCCGACCTTCACGCCGCAGCCTGGGCCTCGGGCTGCAGCCCTGCCCCTCACCCCCCCGCCCTGATCACCCGACCTTCATACCGCAGCCTGGGCCTCGAGCTGCAGCCCCCCCCCAGCCCTGCCCTGGTCACCCCCTGACCTTCATGCCCCAGCCTGGGCCGTGGGCTGCAGTCATCCCCCTCCCTCCCCCCGCCTGGGAGAAAGGACCGCTCCAGATGATAATTGCGTTTCCCTAATTACTTCCCTGCAACCAGGGCACGCACCCTCCCGGGACCTGTCCCGTTGCTCCGGCCTCAGAAGGAATGTTTTGGGGACAGAAAGGCACTCGGGGCGGCATCGGGCCGATTTCCGGGCCCAGTTTCCCAGTGAGGGAGGAGGGGGAGGGGAGTGACCGTCACCCCCCCTCGGCAGCCAGGCCCTGGGAAGGGAAGTGTAACCCTGCGAGGCCCCGGGCCCTGGATGCTGGGCCACCAGACACGAGGCCGACTCTCTAACCTGATGCACTGAGTCACTGGCTTAAAAGGGGCAGGCGGGGAGATTGGCATCTCTCTGGGCAGACTGGCACCTCTCTGGGCAGACTGGGGCCTCTCTGGAGAAGGCGCCCGTCGGAACCCGTGCCTGAGGCCAGGGCTGTGGCCGTCAACCCCTCGGGCTGGGGGGGGGGGGGTAGGAGGCAGCAGAGCAAAGGGCTGTGGGGGGTAGGAGGCCGCAGAGCAAAGCACGCCCCGTAAGTCAGACCAGCCTGGCTCCCCGGGGCGGGGAGACGCCTGGCGGAGGGGGCTCAGCGGGGGATGAGTCACCCTGAGCAGCGAGGAAGGTGTCCCCGAGTCCGGCCCGAGGCTGGAAGGAGCCTGGGCTCCGTCTGCCCTTCGGGATGAGCCCGACGGGTGATCCCCCTCCGGCCTCGGAGCCCCGGCCTCTGCCCGGTGCAGGCGGGACCCCAGCACGAGGCACTCAGCCTGCCCTGCCCCTCGTGCTGAGCGCTGCCAGGCACAGCGGCTGCCACAGGGACACAGGCCTGCTTTGGGGGGCGGGGCAGACGGAGCCCCGAGCTTTTCCAGGGGCTCAGATGCCAGGATGGGACCCTCTAGCAGCGTGCAGACTGGCACCCCTGTGTGCTGAGACCGGCCGCAGGTGGCTGGCTCCCCGGCCACCAGAGCGCTAGGCAGAAGGCGTGCCCAGGGGAGCAGGCACGGGGGTCGGGGACTTGCTTAAGGTCATGGCACCGGGGGCTGGCGCACAGCCAGTCGGCCTGCTTTTGGGGGGAAGCAGAGCCGGCTGATGGCAGGGACGCCGTGCCCTGTGCCCCACGCACACGGACTGGCTTTCCACGGGAGGCGAGGGGACGGGTTCTGCTGCTGGAAGCCGGAAACCCAGTACCACGCAGGCTGCCTTTATCCCACTTGTTTTCTAAATATGTTTTTGTTGATTTCACGGCGGGAGGGAGAGAAACATCCGTGATGAGAGAGAATCATGGACCGGCTGCCTCCTGCACGCCCCCCAGTGGGGATGGAGCCCGCGACCCGGGCCTGTGTCCCGACCGGGACTCGAACCCTGACCTCCTGGTTCAGAGGCTGACGCTCAGCCCCTGGGCCACGCCGGCCGGGCCAGCTGCCTTTCACGGCGACAGCAATGACGGCGACAACGGCCGCTCCCTCTGAAGGGCCGGGCGTCCGGCTCCGGGGCGAGTAGACTCCGCAGAACCAGCGCGGAGGGGGTTCGGGGGCCGGGGCCGGGGCGAGGCCGGGAGGAGGGGCTCAGGGGGTCAGGCTGGAGCAGGCGGCCTGCTGGGTCACCCCTGGCAGAGGGAGAGGGGGCGTGGCCGGCGTGGGGAGGGCTGGCTCGGACTCACCGAGTTCTTGAGGTCGAGGTACTTGGTGTTTCTGGTCACGGGCATCCCCGACAGGAAAGCCAGGATGTCGTTGTTGGCCTGGAAGACAGGCAGGCGCGAGAAGGTGGCTGCCGGCCCCGTGCCGAGAAAGGGGCGGGCGCCCCGCTCCGCACGCCGCCCACTCCCCAGGGCCCCGAGAGCCCGAGCCCCGGGTGCGTGAGGTGGCCCGGCCTGGCCCCCAAAGCCCAGTGTCGGAAGCCGATCAGTGTTTTGATGACGGAGAGTTGTGGACAGGGAGTTTGGGGGGCTGGTCCACCTTGACTGCTCGGAGGGGTCGGAGCTGGTTACTGGGACGTTGGTGGTTGAAGCAGCCCCACCTGTTAGTCCTAAGAAGCTCTACTGATTGGCCTTTCCTAGTGTTTCTGGCCTGGGGGATACAGCTGTGTCTTATGATCTCAATCTTAATAAAAGGAGTGGCGAAGCCAGAGCAAAGGAGTAATTCTGCCACTAGAGTTGGGCTACCTAATGTTTTTCTGAGTCTCTCTATTCATTTGTGTGCAGCCTTCTCCCGAAACGCAAACCCTGAAATGGGACCCTGAATCACGCGGGACGTGAAAGGGGTTCCCGCATTTTGGTGTCCACCCAGGGGCGCCACGGCCCAGGGGCGCGGCCGGCGTGGGGCGGGCTGGCTCGGACTCAGGGCGAGCTGCTTGCCTTGCACTCAAAGCATCATCCCACCTCTTCCTGGGCACGGGGTGGGGGTGGGGGTGGGGGTGGGGGTGGGGTTGGGGGTGGGGGTGGGGGGTGGCGGCGGGGATGGGGTGAGGATGCAGGAGATGCTGGGAGACCCTCACTGGGGGGGTGTTGGGGTGTGGGGGGTGTGGAGAGGCTGAAGCCAGCGCTGTGTCATTAGCTCCAGGGTCCCTGTGGCAGCCGGCCTGGGAAGCAGCCATGTGCCCGGCGGAGGGAGGTGGCTCAAGCAGAGCTGTGAGCGGTGGCTGCAGGCAGGAGTAGGGAAGGAGGGGTGGGGAGTCCCAGAGGGTGACCCCCAGGGCCCCGGGGGGGGGGGGGGTTGGGCAGCAGCAGGGGCGGCAGAGAGAGGACTGGGCGGCGGGTGGCCCGGCGAGGCCACTGCGGGGGGAGGAGGGGGAGGGCTGGCGCTCACCTCGTCCAGCACGGCGTTGCGTTTGGCCCGCTGTCGCTGCCGGAGCAGGACCAGGCCAGCGATGATGTCAGAGGGCACGATGTCCAGGTCCCGGAAAAACTCGGCAAAGAGGTAGGCGATCTCCGAGTAGGCGTCCTACGAGGTCCGAGGGTGGGGGTGGCGGTGGGGGCGGGGGCGGGGCAGCAGGAGGAGGACAGGAGACAGAGTGAACCCCCGGGCCTGGTGTCTGCTCAGGGAGGCCTGTGAGGTTCACCCTGGCACCTTGAAGGGTCAACTGGGCCCGACCCCCGACCCCTGCGGCCCATGATGGGCGCCCGGGGCCTTGCCCTGGCCCCACAGACCAAGCCCCTCCACGCCCGGCCCTCCGTTCCCGGCTCTCGGTGCTCCCGCCCAGCCTGCACGGTGCCACTGAAGCATCCCCTCCTCTGTCCCCGCACCCCACACCCCACACCCCTGCCTGCGGGCCCGCCGCTTCCTCCTTCGCCTTCTCTGGCGGAGAAGCCACAAAAGCCCCTACCTGCTTCCTCCCGCCAGTTTCTCCCAGCTCCTGCCCAGGCCACAGGCTCAGCCTCCCCGACACCCCCCCATTGCTATCCCCCTGCAGAGGGGTGTGATGCCCGGCCAGGGCCCTGGCTCCCCTGCACGCCCTGTCCTGGGATAGACGGGGCGGCCCTGTGGCTCTCCTGCCTCACACTGAGCCGGAGTCCGGAACCCCGCCCCTAACCCGTGAGAGGCCGTGCTGGGAACAGACTCGGGGCAACTGGTTCTCTCTCGTGGGGGCTCTCTCCCTGGCACTCGTGAGAAGAGAGAAATCAAGGATTGCAGACTCAGACGCCGATGGGGGCCCAGTGGGGCTCCAGCGAGCGGCCTGCAGGGCCCACACATACAGCCGTTTCCATAAACACCCGGCTTCAGACGCCGGCATCCAGCTCAAGTTTTTATTTTTTCAATTGTCACTTTTCAAAAAAAAAAAAAAAGTATCTGTATTGATTCCAGAGAGGAAGAGGGAGGGAGAGAGGGAGAGAAACATCAGTGATGAGAGAGCATCAGGGACCCGCTGCCTCCTGCACGCCCCGCACTGGGGGTGGAGCCACAAGCCGGGCCTGTGCCCCGACCGGGAGCCGAACCGTGTTCTCCTGGCTAACAGGTTGATGCTCAACCACTGAGCCACACCGGCCCGGCCAATTCAAGTTTTTAAACAGTGCAGCATGTCCTGCCCTGCCCTGCCCCCGGGCCCCGGCCATGTCCTGCCTTCTCTCAGCCTCCAGCACCAGCCCTGACCCATGTGAGCTCCTGTGGGCCCTGGCAGGCTGCACCCGTGTGCCGGGGGGCTGCTCCCTGACCTCTGCATGGCTGCGGCTGGGCCGTGACCCTCCGCCCCCCTAGGCCCGAGGGGCTGTTCCCCGCCCATCAGGGAAGCCCGCCCTGGGGCGGGGGGGGGGGGGGGGGGGGGACTTCCTTACACATCATCCCTCACTAGGCAGCGCCCCAGGGGCTGCCGGTGGGAAGGAGCCTGTCAATGCTTCTGCTGGGGGAGGAGGCGCCTCCTGCCTCCGGCTCTGCCTCTAACTAGCTGTGGGGCGCTGAGCAAGCCACCCACCTCCCAATCTGCAAATCGAGGGGTGGAAACAGATGGTCACTAAGGGCCCCACCAGAGCCAGGAGCTCAGCCTCAGGACCACCTACCGCTGGCCCGTCCCCCCTTGCCCCAGCCACTGCCCCGGGCAGGTCTGCCCTCGGGTTGCTCCTCAGAGCTCTGGGCTCGAAGGCTGACTGCGCCCCTGGACCGCGCTGAGCACCCTGGCTCCAGCGGGAGGGCCTTGCGAGGGGCCTGCAGCTGCCTCGCTGCTTTCCTGTCTCCGGTCGCCTGAGTTTCAAGTATGTCTTCTCCTCAACTACACTCGGCTCCCAGGGGGTCCGTGAAAGATCCTCAGGGCTTTCTGTTCCCCTCGCAGGTGGGCGGGAGGTGGAGCTCCCAGGAACAGGCGGCCCCCTGGGAGTCGGGCTCAAAACCCAGCTCCTTCGCCAGCCCCGCCCACCCGCTCTGCCGGCCCCGCCCTCCCGCCCTGCCGGCCCGCCCACCCGCCCTGCCGGCCCGCCCACCCCGCCCCGGCCCCGCCCACCAGCCCTGCCGGCCCCGCCCTCCCGCCCTGCCGGCCCCGCCCACCCGCCCTGCCGGCCCCGCCCTCCCGCCCTGCCGGCCCGCCCACCCGCCCTGCCGGCCCGCCCACCCGCCCTGCCGGCCCCCGCCCACCAGCCCTGCCGGCCCCGCCCTCCCGCCATGCCGGCCCCGCCCACCCGCCCCGCCCACCCGCCCTGCCGGCCCCGCCCTGCCGGCCCCGCCCACCCGCCCTGCCTGCCCCGCCCACCCGCCCCGGCCCCGCCCACCCGCCCATCAGCCCTGCCGGCCCCGCCCACCCGCCCTGCCGGCCCCGCCCACCCGCCCTGCCGGCCCCCCCCACCCGCCCCGGCCCCGCCCACCAGCCCTGCCGGCCCCGCCCACCCGCCCTGCCGGCCCCGCCCTCCCGCCATGCCGGCCCCGCCCTCCCGCCCTGAGGGCCAGCAGACGGCCCTCGGCCGCGGCCTCCCGGAACTTACTGACTGTGAGTCCTTCGTGCGCGTGCAGCAGAGGAACACTTTGAGCCGGCGCGACCAGCTCGTGGCCTGGCCCTCCTCCAGCCGGTGCCTGCGGAGGCGGAGTGCGTGCGTGAGGCCCCGGGGCTGGCCCAGCGCACCCGGCGCCCAGACATCAGGAACACGGGGTGGCCTGTTCCCAGGACCCCCCAGAAGGGCTCCCCGACAGCCAAAGCCGGGTGGCCAGTGTCCCTTGGGGTGGGGGGACTCCCGCTGGCCTAAGGGGTGCGCCCGCGGCCCAGGCAGACTGAACACCGCGTGCCTGGGGGGCCTCGGAGCTGGGAGCCCCAGCCTGTCCCTTAGAGCTGCTTCCCCTCCAGAGGAGTTCGGCCCGGCCGTGGCGCAGTGGCTGAAGGTCAACCTGTGAACCCGGAGGTCACGACTTAATTCCCGGTCGGGGCATGTGCCCGCGTTGTGGGCTTGATCCCCACTAGGAGGCGTGTGGGAGGCAGCTGATCTGATGATGCTCACGGATGTTTCTCTCCTCCCTTCTTCTCTGAAACCAGTAAAAATATATTTTAAAAAAATTTAATTTGATTTAAAAAGGGTTTTGGATACATCCTCTGTACTTGGGGAAAGTCTAGGGCGGAGTGAGGCCCCTTGGATCTGTTACAGCAGAGGAGGGGGCCCAGCCTCCCCTGCACGGCCGGCCTGGGCCCCCTCCCAGCCCCCCAGGTCTGGCAGCTCCGATGGGGAGGCAGACATCCAGGCTTCTGCATCCTAAGGCAGAGCGATGGCCAGTTACCCCTTCCAATGCCGGGTGTCCAGAAGTCGGTCTGTTTTGAGCATAAAACAGATCTGCGAAACCTGTTTGGCTCAGTGGATAGAGCGCCAGCCTGCGGACTGAAGGGTCCCGGGTTCGATTCCGGTCAAGGGCATGTACCTTGGCTGCGGGCACATCCTCAGTAGGGGGCGTGCAAGAGGCAGCTGATCGATGTTTCTCTCTCATCGATGTTTCTGACTTTCTATCCCTCTCCCTTCTGCTCTGTAAAAAAAAAAATCAATAAAAAAAAAAGGAAACAGATCTGATGTTAAAAACGTGCATCTCCAGGCTGAGCCAGAAGGGACTGGCTTCTTTGGTGACATGTGCCCTCCGCTGGCCCTGTCAGAGCCGCTGCGGAGTGGCCCGAGGGGGAGGCGTGGGCATGAAGGCAGACAGCCGAGGTCAGGAGTGACGGGGGCCCTCCTTCCCGGGCCTCGTGGCTCCGCTCCCCGCTCCCACCCCTGGTCCCATGGGCCCTCCAGAGGTCGGAAAGGGTGCACGGAGCTGAGGGACTTGGGTGGGCTTACCCCCGAAACCAGTGTCCCGCCTGCCAGGGCCTCGTTAAAGGGAGAGCACACTGATAGGCTGGCCCCCAGGGCATTCTAACCCTTTCTAACCTAACGGGGGTTTCAAAACTCTTAAGAGAATTGCCCGCTGGGTGGGTCTCTGGCCGCAGGCAGGTGCTGACCATCCCTGCGCTGCAGTACTCATTATGTCCAGCAGGGGGCGGGCAGAGCCGGGGACAGGTTTGGCCTAATGTGGTAAGCGAGGCAGAGGCCAACCTGGGACAGACACTAATCCGGACAGAAAAAGTCCTCCCACCGGCACTGCTCCGCCCCGGGACTCGCTCAAGTGAAGGAGGCCTGACACTCCTTCAGCAAAGATCAAAGGTCAAGGCTCCCAGGGCATCGCCCACCGCCCAGCCCTCACCGGACGGCGCTGGAAGGAGAAAGGGCAGGGGCTTAATGGACCAGCGGTCTGACCTCTGGAGACGGAATTGACCTGCAGGACGGCCGGGTGCACCCCTGAGCCCGGAGGCGGGTGAAGGGCCTGCGGGCTTGACAACGTCCCAGCCAGAGAGGCTGCGGGTGTCAGCCTCCGACGCCCCGCACAGGCCTAGAGGCCGCGGGAGGACTTTCCCCTAAACCGACAGCCGCACACACCCCCCTCCCCCCGCCGCCCCCCCCCCCCCCCCCCGCAAAGGCCTGGCTCTCCTGGGCCCCACAGGCAATTACACCGCGTCCCGGAGAGGAGATTTTTATCGGGGGCCCCAGGAGCCCAGAAACCAGGTCAGGTGGGGGCGTGTGCTCGGAAGGAGCACACGGGCCGGGACGGGCCGGGATGGGCTGGGTGCCGGTCGCCAGCTGCACCGGGGCCGTGGCTCCGAGGCCTGGCATCTGGGGCTGGAGTGGCCGCCCAGGCCTGGGAGTGCCTCTGGCTGCGGGGCTGAGCCGACGTGGAGGCCGGAGGGAGCGGGACGGGGAGGCAGGGGGGTCGGGGGGGAAGATTCCTGTGGAGCGCGGTGCCGGGGCACCCCGCGGCCCTGGGCTGGGGGTGCAGGGCCGGTCTGTGCCCACCCACTTGACTGGGCACGGGACCTGCCTCTGGGGCTTCCACTCCCGTCTGCGGGACGGGACTCCGCTGCCCCAGGGCTGGTGGGAGGACGGGTGGTGAAGGCAGGGCCCACCTCTGGGGAGAGGCTCCGGGCGTGAGCAGGACCCACCCTGGGAACCCCTCTCTTTTCCTTTCGACCAACAAGAATTACCCTGACCCGGGGTGCCCGCCCCCATTCCCTCTCCCACGGCACAGGAACGCCGGGGAAGACACACCCCCTCCAGGAAGCCCTCCTGGATCGACCTCCTGCGGCCCCTTTGTCCTAGCCGCAGCCCAGCCTCGAGGGTAAGAGCAAGGGCTGCAGCCCCACTCGGTCCCCGCGGCGTCACCGCAGGACACTCCCCTGCCCTCTCGGGGCCCAGCCTCGTCCTCTGTGTCCCGAGGGCGACGGTATCAGCTGCCTCCTGGAGCTGCTGGTCCCGCTACAGGCCCGGCTCGGCCGTCCCCGTCGCCGGTACGGGCAGGGGCCTCCCAGGGAGGACGACGTGGACGGCGGCTCCCACTGTTGGGGCGCGCGTGGCGTGACCGCTCCGTACCCAGCCTTCCGCTCGCTCGTCCCACGACAGACAGCCTCAGGGGCTAGTGCTGGTCCCCCCTCTCGGCCCAGGACGCGCGGGCGGGGGAGGCTGAGGCCCGGGCGGAGCCCACGCTCACCGGCGCCCCCCCCCCCAGGCCGAGCCCACGCTCACCGGCGCCCCCCCCCCCAGGCGCTCCGCTCACCGGAGGTTGTAGGTGCGCAGGTTGCGCTGCCTCCTCTTGGTGGCCCGCAGCTTGACGAAGGTGCGGCCCGTGGGGTCGAACACGCAGAGGACGGTGATGCACACGCTGAGGATGACCACCCAGTTGCAGACGACCATGCCTGCGGCGCGGGAGGGGCACGAGGCGCTGGGACCCCCGACGCCCGGCTCTGAAGACCCCCCTGCCGGGCACACCCCGCCGCGAGGCTCAGAGGCCCCGGCTCCGGCTCTGGCGGGGGTGGGGTCGTCCCCTCACTGGGACGGGACCCTGAGGCCCATCCGTGGCTCGGAGCAGGCGGCTCTGCAGATGCTGAGGGGCCCTTGACAGCTGCTCCACACCAGGGTCCCCGAGGCTGGGTGGCGGGCCACAGGATGAAGGCCGTGCCCTCCCAGAACTGCCCTGTCCTCTCCGGGGGGTTCCAGCTCCCTCTCAGGCCTGTCCCCATCTCTGGGCTGCCCTCCCCACCCCGGGCCGGGCCCCTTCTTGGGCCTGCCCCCCTCTCAGGTCTGCCCCCCTCCTCACCTGCCCCCCTCTCCGCCTGCCCCCCTCTCAGGCCTGTCCTTCTCTCCGCCTGCCCCCCTCTCCGCCTGCCCCCCTCCTCACCTGCCCCCCTCCTCACCTGCCCCCCTCTCCGCCTGCCCCCCTCTCTGCCTGCCCCCCTCCCCGCCTGCCCCCCTCCCCGCCTGCCCCCCTCCCCGCCTGCCCCCCTCTCCGCCTGCCCCCCTCTCCGCCTGCCCCCCTCCTCACCTGCCCCCCTCCCCGCCTGCCCCCCTCTCCGCCTGCCCCCCTCTCCGCCTGCCCCCGTCGGGGCTGCCGTACCCAGGGTGACGTTCTTGGCGGTGAGGTCATTGCAGGAGGTGTAGTACTGGGTGAGCCAGACAATGCCCACGATGGCGTAGATGAACTCGATGACCAGGATGGCTGCAAGACAGGGCGGCTGCAGGGACCCCGGCCCGGCCCCCATCATGGCCCCACAGCTCCCCGCCGCGGCCCAGCAGCCCCCCGCTGCGGCCCAGCAGCTCCCCGGAGGGGCAGGGGACCCCCGCCTGCCCACAGGCCTCACGGGGCAGAGACCGGGCAGCGTGGCTGTCCCCTCCCCTCGCCCTGCTGTCCGGCGGCCTCAGGCCTCGATGCTCCTGAGGAGACGGGAGAGGGGGGCGGCGAAGAGGCGAGCCCTGCCCTTTCGGGGTTTCGGAATCACCCCCTCGGCCTCTGGAATGGGACGTATCTTAGGCAAGTCACCTGGTCTATCCGAGCCTCTGTTTTCTCCTCTGTAAAATGGGCGGCCAGGGCTACCCCCTCACGGCCTGAGACGGGGTTTGGGGGGGGGTGTGTGGATCGGGAGCACTGGAAGCCCCAGCTCCGCAGGCAGCACAGTGTGGCAGCTATGCCCAGGCTTTGGAGCCAGACAACCTGGGGTCCAGTCTCAGCTCTGACCCCTGCACACGGCGTGTGCCCCTGGGGGGGGGGGGTGGACCGTCTGGAAAAGGAGCTACAGCTCCTCCGCTGAGCCAGAGGGAGGACCTCGCAGTCCAGACCGTTCGCCAGGAACAAAGGGGGCGCCCAGGAGAGGGACGGGGCGGGGGGGGGGGGGGGGGGGGCTGGGAACTGATTGGTCCAGGCCCCCGAGGGCTCTTCCCAGAACGGGTGTTTGGTGAGGATCCAGGGCCGAAGGGCAGCCTGGAGTGGGGCCGGGGCCTCTGTAAAGGCCGGAGAGCCGGGCATCCGGCTCTGGGGTCACTCTCTCACGGCCGCTGCCCGCCCGCTGCCGCCACTCAGCAGCAGCGGAGACAAGAGGCACAGCACTGAGTGAGCCTGGCTGGGCCCCAATAAAACTTTATTCGCGGGAACAGACAGCTGCTGGGCTGGCCCTCGGGCCGGGGTCTGGGCCGGGGCGCCCCCCCCCCCCCCCCCCGCCGCCCGCACGCGCCGGCGGACGCCCTGCCTGCCCCCGGCTCCCGGCCGGCTCTTACCCAGGCGCACGTAGAGCACGTACTGCATGGACTCGCGGGGCTCCGTGTAGAGGATGCCCCCGCGCATGCTCAGCCAGATGATAGCCATCTCGGCGATCATGCAGCTCAGCAGGATGCCCAGGTAGCCGCGGCCGTGGTCCACCAGGTTGAGCGAGCAGGCCTCGTGCGGGCTGTAGACCAGGCCGAAGAGCACCACCGACAGGACCACAAACCTGCGACGGCGAGAGGCGGGCAGCCTGCACCTCCGGCCGCGGGCCGCCTCTGAGGACGGAGGGGGAGCCCGCCCCCAGCCCGGGAGCCGGCAGCCGCCCGCCCGGGGCTGGGCCGGGCTGCAGGGCCCGGGGGGGTCCCCGTTCCCCGGGGGGGTGTCACCTAAGGGGTGCATGTCTCAAGCCCCTCCTGTTGGGAGGTGGGAGCACGGCCGGTCCGCCCCGAGGCCAGGAGCCCCTCCCCGCCGCCCCCCTCCCCCCGCGGCGGGCAGACACGCACCAGGTGGTGTGCAGCAGGAAGAGGAAGACAGCCGGCAGCACCAGGTCGTCGCTGCCCACAGACCAGCGCCGCCGGAACACCACGATGCCGGGCATGGCTGGCGGCTCTGAGGCTCAGCGGGCCGGGCGCTCACCTCCTGCAGGAGAGCAGAGGGCCTGTGGCTGCCCGGCCCCCAGCACCCAGAGCCCCCAGCAGCCAGAGCCCCCTGTGACCCAGAGCCCCCAAGCACCCAGGGCCCCCAGCAGCCAGAGCCCCCTGTGACCCAGAGCCCCCAGCACCCAGGGCCCCCCAGCACCCAGAGCCCCCAGCACCCAGGGCCCCCCAGCACCCAGGGCCCCCAGCACCCAGGGCCCCCCAGCACCCAGAGCCCCCAGCACCCAGGGCCCCCCAGCACCCAGGGCCCCCCAGCACCCAGAGCCCCCAGCACCCAGGGCCCCCAGCACCCAGGGCCCCCAGCACCCAGAGCCCCCAGCACCCAGGGCCCCCAGCACCCAGAGCCCCCAGCACCCAGGGCCCCCAGCACCCAGAGCCCCCAGCACCCAGAGCCCCCAGCACCCAGGGACCCCAAGACCCAGGGCCCCCAGCACCCAGGGCCCCCAGCACCCAGGGCCCCCAGCACCCAGGGCCCCCTGTCACCCAAGGCCCCAGGGCCTCCAGCACCCAGGGCTCCCCATCACTCAAGGCCTCAAAGCACCCAGGGCCCCCGCAGCACCCAGACACCCAGTACCCAGGGCCCCCCAGCACCCAGGGCCCCCCAGCATCCAGGGCCCCCCCAGCATCCAGGCACCCAGGGCCCCCCAGCACTCAGGGCCCCCCAGCATCCAGGCACCCAGGGCCCCCCACCATCCAGACACCCAGGACTCACCAGCATCCAGGCCCCCAGAGCCCCCCAGCACCCAGGGCCACCCAGGGGCCACCACACTCTGGCCCGGTGTGCCCAGACCCACCTCTGCCCCGTGCACCCCCAGAGCCAGCATCAAGGACCAGCTTCGCTCCACTCCTGAGCACCCTCAGGCCTGAGACTGGCACTTTCCCCTTGGGGTCAGCTCTGCCCTGGGGTGACCCCAACAGGAATTGCTCAGCTCCATGCAAGGCCCCAGCTCACCTCCTGCCTCCCCTGCATGAGACCGGGGCGCTCCCTAGCCTGACCCGGCCTCTGCTCGCAGTTCCCGGGGGTGGGGGGGGTGGGGGCCTCCCAGGTCAAGCATGAGACGGGCAGGGCAGACGGGAGGCTGAGGGCCTGGGGGCGGGGCAAGCATGGAGGTGGGCATGCCCAGCACACAGTAGGTGCTCAGTGAACACGCTGCATTAAGTCTCCAGCTTCCCGCTTTGCTGGAGCCCGGGGAGCAGGCTCCGTGACTGGGTTCTGCACCCACCGGAAAGAACGGCCAACCTCAGCTTCCCCTCCTGGGAGGAAGGGACGTGGTTGAGATTCAGGGTCAAGAGCGCTGAGGCACCCGGCGGCTCGGCCGGGCCACCCACCCTCCCGCGCCCACCTGAGCCACGCCGCCCTTCCTGCCCGCTCCTAACTCTGAAGTTAGAGTGCACATTAGCGGGGCCACTCAGAAGGGGCGCCCAGGAATCTGGGCCACATCCCTAGGGCCGGGGGAGCCAGGCTGGGGAGCAGCTGGAAGGCTCCCACGAGGGCTGGTCCAAGGGGCTCCGAGAGGGGGGGGAACTCCAGGGTGGCCCCCATTGTGCAGGGCATCCCCCGCTGCAGAGGCCCGGGTGCCCCGCCGGCGGGCGGACAGCTGCCGGGCACAGAGGCTTACATGGCACCTGATCCTCTCCCCGTGGCGGCTCCTGGGAAAACGAGTCTCCACGGAGACCAGCATCACTCAGGAAGGCAGCGGGCAAGCCTCCCCCAGCGGACGGCCCCCGGCCCCCGGGCTGGGCCGGGGGGAGGGGGCAGCCGCGCGAACGGCCCAGCGGGTCCCCATCTCCCTCCCGCGCAGCCACTTGATGCGGCGGCTGCGGGGCGGGCGGGCGGGTGGCGGGCTGGCTCCAGGCTGGGGTCGTGCCTACTCCTCCCCCACCCTCAGGAAGTGACATCATCCCACTCTCTCCGAGGAGGAGCCAGAGCGCCGATTCTGGGAGGCAGGGAGAAGGATGGGGAGCCCGGAGCCACGAGGTGGGGAGGCTGGGGGGGCCGGGGGCCGGGGCTCCGGTGGTGTGGCTGGGACACGTGGCCGGCAGCACCTGCTTTGGTGAGAGAGGACCCGAGCGGAGGGGCTGGGACACGGGGGTGGCAGCAAGGCCGGGGCCAGACACAGCTGCCCGGAGCTGGGGTCCGCCACCAGCTCCCCACAGCCCTCCTAGGTCTCCGGGGGAGCGCTGGGTGGGGCTCAGGGCCCCCCTCACTTTGAACGACTGGGAGGGCCGGGGCCAGCAGGAGCCACTTGCAGCCCAGCCCAGGCAAGTGTGAGTGAGTTGCCAGGAGCCCCCTCACAAAAATGGGGTGCCTGGAGTGGCCCCCTCCACCAAGGCCAGTGGTCGGCTCTAGCTCCGCCCCCTGCTCTAATCAGCACGGCCCTGGCGGAGGGGGGAGCACCAGCCCCGGGCGGAGGGAGGACCCCTCACCCTCCCAACCCCCTGGCAGCACCAGCAGCTGAAGGTGAGGGCCGCCCCTGCTGGCAGCCAGAGCTTCCTGTCAGGTCGCCCGGAGCCCCTTCCCACTGCCTCGCGCCCCTCCCTCCACCGCGTGGAGTCCAGAGTGAACACGCCCTGGACACACACGCCGTCCTCGCACCCCCAGGAACTCACACGCAGCCCCACGCGTGCACGCGGCCACGGCCTCCCTGCCCTCAGCTCGGGTGGGAGGAGCAGGGCCAGCCTGGCTCCCGCCCCTGCACAGGTGCTGAGGGTCGGTGAGCCTGTCCCCGGCCGGAGGGCCAGGACCACCAAGCCACGTGGACCCCGCTCCCGACCCGGGGCCGCGCCCCGCCCCTCTGGCCGCAGAGTCCCAGGAACCCAGGCACCACCCCCCACGAATGCGTCACTTACTAGCCGTGACTCAGTTTCCTCACCTGTCGCTTACCCCACCTGCTAAACCTCCTGGGGGGGGACTGCCCGGGGACGGTCCCCAGAGGCCCCGGCCACGCTGGCAAATGCCAGCGCCCGTCCCAGGGTCTCCGCGAGGGGGGTGTGGGAGGGGGCGGGGGAGGGGAGGCCCAGGGAGAGAGCAGAACCCCGCTGGGCAGTGGCCCCGCCCCTGCCTGGGCCAGCCACTGTCCAGCCGGGCACCGCCGGCCGAGGCCCGGGTGCGGGTGACGGGCCTGTGCTGCCGGGGGAGGCGGGGACAGGCCGGGCGCTGCAGATCCCAGCGGCCCGGGCTGCTATTTTTAAGGGCCTGAAAGGCGTCCTTTCTCTGGAGACCCCGGCTCCACAATGCGGGCCTGTTCCCCGTGGGGGATGTGATTTCATCTGGAGGAAATGTCTCTGGGGGGGGACGGGCAGGCTGCTTCCTGGTCTGGGGCTGCCACGCATCATCTGGCGCTCCTCGCCGCCCGGGCACGGGGTCGGTGCCCTCCGACGACCTCAGCGGGCGGCCACTCGGCCTCCCCCGCCCAACCCCAGGCCAGGGGCACTGCCAGGGCAGGCGCGGGGGCCCCCTCCGTGCCCCTGGCTGAGCCCCCAGCCCAGGCAAGTCTGAGTGAGGTGCCAGGAGCCCCCTCACAAGGATGGGGTGCCTGGAGCAGCCCCCTCCACCAAGGCCAGTGGTCGGCAAACTCCTTAGTCCACAGAGCCAAATAGCAACAGGACAACGATTGGAATTTCTTTGGAGAGCCACATTTTTAAACTTGAACTCCTTCTAACGCCACTTCTTCAACATAGACTCGCCCAGGCCGTGGTGTTTTGCGG
Source organism: Antrozous pallidus (assembly GCA_027563665.1). Taxonomy (NCBI): domain Eukaryota; kingdom Metazoa; phylum Chordata; class Mammalia; order Chiroptera; family Vespertilionidae; genus Antrozous; species Antrozous pallidus. Next base: position 2,324,677 of record CM050520.1, on the reverse strand, counting down.
AAGAGCCACACCACACTCAAGGGGCCAAAGAGCCGCATGTGGCTCGCGAGCCGTGGTTTGCCGACCACGGACCAAGGCCAACCCCCCCGATGGGGACTGGGGCCCCTGGGTTAAGTGTGAACCACTCTGGGGGTTTCCTCTTCCTAGAAATGCAAAGTCTCCCCAAATGCACACGAGCTTTCCCACTTCACAAACCGCCGGGCCCCGTGGCCTGTGGCGGGGGGGGGGGGGGGGGGGAGGGAGGGGGCGGCATTGGGGGGTATCCAAGCCCCAGGCTCTGGCTAAGGGCCCCCATCACCCATCAGCAGGCTGTGCAGTGCCGGGCAGGTGTCTTGCCTTCTCTGAGTCCTGCAGCTGGAAAATAACCCCCAACCCGTGGGGGCCAGACCCCAGCACAGGCCCTTCCCTCAGCCAGCGGGTTCCTGGCCGAGGCGGCGCCCCAGCCCCTCTCACACGGCCCCACCCCCTTTCCGGGCCGCCCCCCAGCTGACTGCTCCCCACATTCCCCTCTTTCTAGACGCGCCAGGCGTCACCTCCTCTTTGAAACACTCCCTGACAGGCCCCAGGCTGAACAGGGTGCCCCTGTGGGGTCCCAGGACCCTCGCTCCGGTGCAGCCCCGGACGCCCTGTCTTACAGGAAACGCCCATTCTCGCCGCCCATCCTGCCCCCCAGCTCGGCCGAGAGTCACTGGGGGCCAGGGCCTTGCACATCCTCCATCCTCACCCCCGCCCTGGGCCCCGGGAGCGTGAGCACACCCCACTTCCCAGCCAGCCCCTCTCTCTGCTCCTGAGCAGTCTCCTGCAGCCGCCCCGCACCCCCTCCTCGCCCCACGCCTCCCCCAGGCCCCCCGAGGCACGCCCTTCCTGGCATAAGGGTCCCCCTTTGCTCACACGCTTGGCTCTGGGGGAACACGCCACCCAGCGCCTCCCCAGCCGGCTCAGGCCGCCCACCTGCCGCCCCGGCTGCCCTAGCGCTTCGGTGTCTCCGCTGCGAAGGGGGGTGACGCTCCCCTCGGAAGGCTGTAGGGAGAACTGGCTGCAATGATGTCATGGGGGCGTGCACTGGCCCTGGCAGACCCCAAGCTTCCATTTGGGGTGACCACCACTAAGAGAACTCTGAGATGCCCGGGCGGGCGGGTGGGGGCACCTGTGACCGGCTGCTGGGGCCTCAGGTGCTGCCCGCCCACCACTGGCTCTGCCTCAAGGAGACCCGGATGGAGCAGAGGTGAGTCCTGCCTGGGTGACACCCCCTCACCAGGGGCTTAGGGGCTGCTGGCTAAAGCACCCCAGACTGGGCCTCGTCCCCTCATCCCAAGGTCCCCTTGGGCTGGGCCCTGGGAACAGGGTTCAGGGAGTAAAGCCCCTCGGCAGTGAGTCCTGGCGGCCAGGGACCGAGAGGTCGCGGGGAGGGCAGAGGGCGTGGCTCTGTCCCCCCTCCAGATGGCCCCGGGCGGGGAGACGGCAGGCCCCCGGCTCGCCCGCAGACCTCGGTGCCCACGGGACCCCAACAGAGCCCCGTCCGGCTTCCAGGTCAGCCCAGGATGTTCCCCGCCGGGCCGGGGGGGGGGGGCTGGAGGGGCGTCTGGCGGGAGGACTGGCAGGTGCAGGCCGCAGGGATGTGTCTGACATCAGCCGCGGGCCTCCTGGGTCCCAGCCCTTCCGTCCCCACTCTCACGCCACACGCTCTACATACAGACCTTGGCCCTCGCCGGTGCGGCTCAGCGGGCAGAGCGTCGGGTCGGCCTGTGGACTGAAGTGTCCCGGGTTCGATTCCTGGGCAGGGCCCATGGCCGGGCTGCGGGCTTTATCCCCAGCAGGGGGCGGGCAGGAGGCAGCCGATCAGTGACTCGCTCTCCTCATGGGTGTTTCTATCCCTCCCACCCTCTCCCTTCCTCTTGGAAATCGACAAAAATATATTAAGACTAGAGGCCCGGCGCACGGAAATCCGTGCACTCAGGGGTCGGGGGTGTCCCTCAGCCCGGCCTGCAGCCTCTCACAATCTGGGACTCCTCTGGTGGGGTTCCTGGGCCTGGCCTGACATCAGGACCTATCGGGGCTTTCCTTCCCAGGGCTGCAGGAAACTGGCCCCACCCCTGCAGCTGCCACTGCCATCTGTGCAGTGCTGCACCCGCCCCCCCCCCCCCCCCCCCGCCACCGGTGGCCTCCCTCTGCAGAGGACAGGCTGGGGTGCAATGGTTTGGCTGGCCTGGGCCTCCTTCTTTTTTTGCTTGGGGGCGGGGCCAGCCCTGCGAGGGGCCATCTGCCTAGCTGCTAGTCCCTAACTGCTCGCCTACCTACCTGATCACCCCTAACCACTCTGCCTGCCTGCCTGATTGCCCCTAACTGCTGGTCTGCCTACCTGATTACCCCTAACCACTCTGCCTGCCTGCCTGATCACCCCTAACTGCTGGTCTGCCTACCTGATCACCCCTAACCACTCTGCCTGCCTGCCTGATTGCCCCTAACTGCTTGTCTGCCTACCTGATTGCCCCTAACCACTCTGCCTGCCTGCCTGATTGCCCCTAACTGCTGGTCTGCCTACCTGATCACCCCTAACCACTCTGCCTGCCTGCCTAATTGCCCCTAACTGCTGGTCTGCCTACCTGATTGCCCCTAACTGTTGGTCTGCCTACCTGATCACCCCTAACCACTCTGCCTGCCTGATCGCCCCTAACTGCTGGTCTGCCTACCTGATCACCCCTAACCATTCTGCCTGCCTGATTGCCCCTTGCCGCTTGCTTGGGGGCAGTGCCAGCACTGACTTCTGGTTGATCAGCCTCCGGTCATTACTTCGGTATGACCAGGGTTTTTATATATTAGGATAATAAGTAAATAAATGCACAAGTAAATAAAAACAGACTGTGTCTGAGTCCTGGCTCTCCCCATTCCTTAACCTCGTTTCCAAAACGGGACTAAGACAGCGTCTGCCTCGGAACGGGTCACATACGGGAGGCAGCGCCGGCCGTCCACACGGCTGCCATTGAAGAATGAGGGGACCGGGGGCTCGAGGCTCTGGCCCGGCCTCCCGAGGACCAGGGGGCTGAGCAGGAGGCACAGGAAGGCCCCCCAAAGCAGAAATGCCAGAGGGGCCTCGGAAACCGCCAGCACCCGCATGTGTGGGGGAACCGAGGCCCAGAAGGGCCCCAGAGGCCCAGCTTTCCCTCCCGAGAGTCCCTGAGTCGCCCCCCGCCTTCCTCCCCTCCCACCCCCCACACACCCACCCAACTCCCGGAGAGACACACCATGAACAGGGTCACCCCAGGGAGCCGGCGCTGGGATCCGCTCGCTCACGCTCTCGAAGGCGCATGGCTCTCTGGGAAGGAAGCCGGCAGCATCCGCGCTCCCTCGCCGGCAATCACTCTGCAAGAAGGCAGCAGCGTGTTGGGGTGGTCCGGCCACCGGCGTGGCTCCCCCCTCCAGCCAGCAGCTCCCCATCCCCGTCGCCCTGCAGCCCAGCCTCCAGCCCAAGTCCACCTCCAGGGGGTGGGGGGCCCAGGCCCCCGCCTGCTGTGGCCGGTGACCCGCCAGGTCTAGCCACGCCCTAGAGCTGCCAGCCCCCGACCCACAGTGGCATCCCCAGGCCAGAGAGCCGCTGCCCGGCCTGGCCTCAGTTTCCTCTCCTGAGGGAGGGGACGCTGGGGCTGATGGCAGGCTTGTCCTATGGTTACCCTGTTTCCCCAAAAGTAAGACATCCCCCCAAAATAAGACCTACTCCCTGTAATATAAGGCATTCCCCCCCCCCCCCGAAAATAAGACCTAGCCCATCTTTGGGAGCAAAAATGAATATAAGACACTGTCTTATTTTCGGGGAAACGGGGTAGTTAACAAATGTTAGTGTTTGTACCCTCAACAAACAGCTGTGTGCACCTTGTAAAAACCATAAACAAGGAGAAGGTAGAGGGTAAACGTGAAAATCCATAAATCTCAGGACAGAAACGAAGTAATTAAAGCAGAAGGTTGGGGGGATCCATTGGAACCCATTGCACACGGGCTGGACAGAAAGGCCCCGAAAATGCACCTAAAACTCTCAGCAGACTCCGGGCTTCCTGGCGGCCAATGGGAAAAGGGAAACTGGGTGGGGGGAGTACATCTGACAGAGGGGGGACTGACTGCACTGAGCTGGGCAGCTGGGCAAGTAGTGGCTCTCAGAGGCCACCCAGCTGTGTGGACTCACCAACAGGCCCTGCTTGCCCACATGCGGGGTGGGGGGACGGCGCCTCTTTCTGCAGCAGCGTCCAGGGCGCCGGCCTCGCTGGGGTCAAGCCCGTCTCCCCTTCTTAGTGCGGGGCTGGTGACCTCTCTCCGAGGGAGGGGCTCCACACTGTGGGCCCCAGGGTGACGGGTGAGGACAGCTCAACCCACCTGTACATTGGGGACCTTGTCCTTGTGCCCCCTGTGCACCGGTCAGCTACCCACCATGCCCTGGGCCACGTCTAAGCCCTTGGTAAACAACCCCCCCATCCCCGTCACTGCTCCGTGGCTGGCACAGCCCGCGCCCTATTTCACGGACGGGGTGCAGAGGGCCTGGCCGCACAGCCCGGTCGCAGCCCGTGTCGTCACCGCTCACGCGGCCGCTGGGAGCCGGGGCGGCGAGGGGCCTGCTCTCAGGCACCCCAGTGGGGCAAGGCGGGGGCCCGAGGGGGAGTGGGGAGGAGTGTGGGTGTCGCGCCCTTCTGCAGGGGGGAAACTGAGCCCGGGTGGAGCCGGGAGAGCCAGAGTGAGAGTCTCCGGAGGGGAGAAACCGGGGGAGCAGCTGAGGCTCAAGCAGGCGCAATGTTTGCCCGAAGATCCATCCCGTGGCGAAGGCTAGACAGAGCCGGGCTTCACTTGGAAAGACCGCGGGGGGCTGGCTGTAGGCCCACACGGGACAAGGCCCGCCCGACCCTCCTCCCCATCGCCCCTCCTCCCCAGCCCCCTTCCCCTCCCCATCGCCCCTCCTCCCCAATCACCCCTCCTCCCCGAACCCCCTTCCCCTCCCCAATCACTCCTCCTCCCCGATCGCCCCACCTCCCCTACTCTCCTCCTCCCTGATCGCCCCTCCTCCCCATCACCCCTCCTCCTCTCCTCCCCTCCTCCCCGATCACCCCTCCTCCCCATCGCCCCTCCTCCCCATCGCCCCTCCTCCCCTCCTCCCCATCATCCCTCCTCCCCATCACCCCTCTTCCCCATCACCCCTCCTCCCCATCGCCCCTCCTCTCCTCCTCCCCTCCTCCCATCGCCACTCCTCCCCATCGTCCTCCCCTCCAGGTCGGCTCCCCTGGGCGGCGGCGCTCTGCCAGCCCCCGGAAGGGAGGAAGGGAGGAAGGGAGGAAGGGAGAGGCTGTGCGGGAGGCGGTGGAAAGAACGCGGCGTGGGCCGGGGCCACGTGTGCCACCACCTGTGCCCGGCGTTGCCGCCCGAGCGAGGGGCCGAAAGCTGTCGCTTTTCTCACGTCAGCTGTGCCCGAGCAGAAGGCAGCGCCGAGCCTGCTCGCGGCCGGCCGGGTTCCAGCTCCAGCGGGTCCTCACCCGCCCAGGCTGGTCCTCACGTGCCCAGCCTGGTCCTCACCCGCCCAGGCTGGCCCTCACCCGCCCAGCCCGGTCCTCACCCGCCCAGCCCGGTCCTCACCCGCCCAGGCCGGCCCTCACCCGCCCAGGCCGGCCCTCACCCGCCCAGCCTGGCCCTCACCCGCCCAGGCCGGTCCTCACCCGCCCAGGCTGGCCCTCACCCGCCCAGCCTGGCCCTCACCCGCCCAGCCTGGTCCTCACCCGCCCAGGCTGGCCCTCACCCGCCCAGCCTGGCCCTCACCCGCCCAGCCTGGCCCTCACCCGCCCAGGCTGGCCCTCACCCGCCCAGCCTGGTCCTCACCCGCCCAGCCTGGTCCTCACGTGCCCAGGCGGGGACTGCGGCCGGCCGTGCGCCTGGTGTGGCCCGGGCGGGGGGTTAGGGGGCGGGGGGCGCCACTGCCACACGCCGCCCGCTGCCTCCGGGGTCTCGGACCCACAGCAGCTTCCCCCCAACCCGCACCAGGATGGCCTGGAAGCCCAGGAGGCCCCCCACGTCCCTCACGACCACCCCGTGGAGGGTGTGGCTGCGCCCGCACCGCAGATGGGAAAACCGAGGCTCCCGGAGGGCGGACCCCTGCGAGCGAGGGCCGAGGCGGGCTCCGGAGGGACGAAGGGAACACTCCCAACTCCGGGGCCCATGCCTGCGGCCGCCGGGCCCAGCACAGACACAGCGCCAGCGAGTCGCCCGGCGCCGGCTGGTTTTGTGCAAGCGCTCACGCAGCTGCACCGCCTCCCGGGGCGGCGGCAAGCAGCCCACCAACGTCACCTTCAACCTCGCCGCCACCCTGCCCGGCCCGTGCATCCTTCCTCCCATCTTCCCGCAGAGGAAACCGAGGCCAGAGGAGCCGAGTGACCGCCCGAGGTCACCCGGCCGGGGAGCGGCCGGGCCAGGCCTGTGTCCACCGACTGCTTCCCACGAGGCTCCGGCTTCAACTCTCGTGGCGCACCTCCCTCGCGCCCACAGCGAGGAGAACGCACCGTCTGCCGCCGCCACCGCCCCGGGAGCCAATGGGGGCCTTTGTTTCCTGCCGCCTCCTCCAGGAGGGCCGAGGGCGGGCGGCGGGACAGGCAGGGCAGCCAGGCTGGGACCCCCTCCCCCGGCCCCGGAGCCTCCGCCTGTCCGTCCAGGGTCACGCCGGGCTCGCTCGCTGGGGCCGGCACGGACCTGTTTGCGACAGCAAACGGGGTTCCCTGGTCCTGCCAGGCCCGGTGCGGTCCCTGAACGCCCCCTGGATGGAGGCCATTGTCCCGAACTCAGAACCGGCTTGTCCCACAGGAAGGGGGGCAGAGGTGCCCTGGCCCCAAGCAGAGGGCACTGCCAGGCCACCTGCGTCTCCGTCTCCGAGCCCGGACCATGGCAGGCTGCCGGGCGTGGGCGGGCGCGGGGAGGGCGCGGGGAGAACGCGGGGAGGCGCCCGCTCTGCGTTTGCTTCTCTTCGGGCCGAGTCCTCTCTGTGCCCTCATACCCCAACACATCCTGACCCCCCTCTTCCCAGGAACCCGTCCTCTCTTGGACTCAGACCTGGGAGCGGTGGCACTCACCGCTGTCTTTCCTCCGCCCTGGAGCGGGGCGGCCCCGGGTTCGAGCCTGGGCCCCTTACTTCTAGCTGTGTGTGACTTCCCTTCTCGGAGCCTCAGTTTCCTCGTCTGCAGAATGGGACAATGACGGTACCCGCTCCACAGGGAGCCAGAAGTAAACAAACAAGGCACAGCCCACACTCAGCTCGGGAAAGCATTAGGGGCATCACTGTTATTTATTAACTAGAGGCCCAGTGCACAAAATTCGTGCACAGGGGGCGGGTGTGTGTGTGTGTGTGTGTGTGTGTGTGTGTCCCTCAGCCCAGCCTGCACCCTCTCCAATCTGGGACCTCTTGAGGGATGTCTGGGACCCCTCGAGGAATGTCTGACTCCCCGTTTAGGCCCGATCCCGGGCAGTCGGACATCCTTCTCACAATCCTGGACGGCTGGTTCCAAACTGCTCACCTGCCTGCCTCCCTGATTGCCCCTAACCGCTTCTGCCTGCCAGCCTGATCACCCCCTAACCACTACCCTGCCAGCCTAATTGATGTCTAACTGCTCCCCTGCCAGCCTGTTTGCCCCCAACTTCCCTCCTCTGCCAGCCTGGTCTCTCCCAACTGTCCTCCCCTGCTGGCCTGATCACCCACAACTGCCCTCCCTTGTAGGCCTAGAACCTCCCAATGGCCCTCCCCTGCTGGCCATCTTGTGGTGGCCATCTTATGTCCACATGGGGGCAGGATCTTTGACCACATGGGGGCAGCTCTCTTGTGTGTTGGAGTGATGGTCAATCTGTGTATTACTCTTTTATTAGATAGGATAGAGGCCTGGTGCATGGGTGGGGGCTGGCTGGTTTGCCCTGAAGGGTGGGGGTTCCCTTGGGGTGTGGGGTGGCCTGGCCGAGGGGCCTGTGGTAGTTTTCAGGCTGGCCATGCCTCCCAGTGACCCAAGTGGAGGCCCTGGGATCTGGGATTAATTTATGTCTACAATTGAAACTTTGTAGCCTGGAGTGGAGCCAAGCCTTCTGCTTGCTCTGTGGCAACAGCCATTTCTGTTTGAAACTTTGTAGCCTAGAGTGGAGGCCTAGGCACTAGGGCTGCAGAAGCTTGGCTTCCTCCATCGCCCCGGCAACCCTAGCCTCTGCTCTCTCCAGCTCGTGGCTGCCGCCATTTCTGTATCTTTTATAATTGAAACTTTGTAGCATTGAGTGGAGGCCTAGGCTGGCGATGGCAGGCGGAAAGCTTGGCTTCCTCTGTTGCCGGGGAAACCCAAGCCTCCCTCCTGCTCTCAGTGATGGCAGCCATCTTGGTTGGGGTTTATTTGCATAATTTGCTCCTGATTGGCTGGTGGGCATGGCTGTGGGCATGGCTTGATTAGAGGTATGGTCAATTTGCATATTACTCTTTTATTAGATAGGATCGTCTCTCCTGGGGGGTTGGGGGGGGCACAGACCTTTTCCTCACTGCACAGCGATCCTGCCCGGAGGTGTGGCAGTGGCACTGCTCTCTATGACCCGAGTCAGTGGTAGGCAAACTTCTTAGTCCACAGAGCCCAATATCAACAGGACAACGATTGAGATTTCTCTTGAGAGCCACATTTTTTAAACTTAAACTTCTTCTAATGCCACTTCTTCCACATAGACTCGCCCAGGCCGTGGTGTTTTGTGGAAGAGCCACACTCCAGGGGCCAGAGAGCCACATGTGGCTTGAGAGCCGTGGTTTGTTGACCACGGGGCTAAGTCAACGCTCCCTGACAGAAAGGCCCTGCTGTCTGCCTCTGGTGACCAGGCTGACCCATGCCTGCCCTCGCTCTGCCCTCCCCCTGGCCGACCTGCACAGTGCCCTGCCCTCCCCCTGTCCTCGCCCTGCCCTCGCCCTGCCCTCCCCCTGGCCGACCTGCACAGTGCCCTGCCCTACCTTCTCGGGCGGGGGTGACGTTATCTCCTAGGCACCCCCCCCCCCCGGCTGGCCGAGCCCACCCGCCTGCGTCTTTAAGCCACGTGAGCCAGTGAGCCAGGAACCCCCTTCCCACGGGCCAGCCCAGACCCCGGAGCTCCGCACGAGGCCGTGCCCGCTCCTCCAGCGTGCCCACGTCTGTCTGTGTCTCTGAGTTTCGGGGTGTCCACGCGGGCCCCTTCCCAGCCCGCACTCTGCGTGCTCCGAGGGGCAGACGCCCACTGCGTGCGGCCGTCTGTGCCATCCAGCACCCTCCCCCCTGCCAGCGTCCCCTCGGCCTCTGCTGTGCTGCCAGCACCTGGGGGAGCCCCCCGCCCCGACTCCCCACCTGGCAGGCAGTGGGCCTGCAGTTCTCGCAGCTCCCCCCGGGGGGACTCCCCGTCCCGATGCTGGCAACACCCCCGGGGCCCTGCCGAGGCCGTTGGCGAGGATGCCACGGGCACAGCTGGCCGGACGCCTGCCCCGGGGGAGCCCCACCCACGCCCCGCGTACCCTGTGCCATCGGGTCCGGCCCGGTGCGCTCCGCAGGGTGCTGGCTGAGCCCCGGGGTCTGGCCCGCGCTGGGGCAGTGTCTCTGGGCCCCGGAGGCGCCATGTGCCCGGGATCGGCGGGGGGGGCCGCCGGGCGGGCGGTGCGGCCATCTAGGGCACGGCCGCCGGCTCTCGGGTTTCACGCCGCCCGCTCCCCGGGCATCGCCGGCGCAGGGAGGGATCCGGTGACCTCGTAACGCGAGCTCCCTCCCCGGGGAGGAGGCCTGCGGCTCCCGGACGCGACAGGAAGGGTGTGGGTCCCGCGTCCCCGCGGACATGGGTGGAGGCGGGTGTGCGGCCCGGCCCCTTGGGGGGGGGGGCACCCTCGAGAAAGTTGGTGCTCCTCAAAGTGGGTTCCTGGGAACCCCGGGGCACCCCGGGGAGGGGTGATGGCCACAGGGGAGGCGGGCAGGCGTCGGTCAGGACGGGTGTCACCTGTGACGTGGAGTTTCACCAAACAGCCTCGTTTCCTAATGGTGGAGAGAGGCGCAGGCAGGGGGGCTGCCCCGGCCCGCTGTGGCCTGCCGTCTGGAATTGCACTCGCTGTTTTCGTTCGGGTCGGCTGAGGGGGGCCCTCCTGGCCCTCGACACACGGCAGAGGGTCACGGGAAACAGCGGGCCGGGAGCTCGGGGACCGGCGGCCGGAGGATAACCATCAGGAGGACCACCCGTGTCCTCCCAGCCCTGCCCAGGCCCAGCTGGCCCAGCACAGCCACCACCGGCTCCGAGAAGGGGGGGCTCAGGTCCTCTGCCACCAGGGGTGTGTGTGTGTGTGGGGGGGGGCAGCGCAGGCCCAGCTTTTGTCCTTGTGCCTCTAAGGACAGTGGAGCCCTGGCCGGTCTGGCTCAGTGGATAGGGCGTTGGTCTGCGGACTGAAAGGTCCCGGGTTCGATTCCGGTCAAGGGCATGTACCTTGGCTGCGGGCACATCCCAGTGGGGGGCGTACAGGAGGCAGCTGATGGATGTCTCTCTCTCATAGGTGTTTCTGACTCTATCCCTCTCCCTTCCTCTCTGTGAAAAATCAGTAAAATATATATTTTTTAAAAAAGGACGGCGGAGAGGCTGTTTCTGAGGCCGAACCGGCTCCCGCTTCCCTGTCTCCACAAGGGATGGCGACGGCGGGGCTGTCCTGGAGACACGGCAGCTCCAGGGGGCGGAGTGCCGAGCGCAGGGGCCGGCAGCGGGTGCTGCAGCACTGGTCACCAGCCGCCGGGCGGCACTCCTCCTATCTGATAAAATGGTGATATGCAAATGTGACCGCACCTTCGCCACACCCACAAGCCACGCCCACCAGCCAATCAGGAGCGGGGGCGGGGCCGAGGCGGTGCTCGTGAGGCTCGAGGGGCAGGGCGGCCACAGAGCCGGCGTGGGTTCCCCCGGGGCTGAGCGGTCTCCGAGCGGGGCGCCTCGGAGCTGGTGTGGGGTCCCCCTTGGGGCTGGGTGGTCGCCACCGAGGCTAAGGCCTGGGCCACGGGGACGGGGCGGAGGCGGCTGGGGCAGAGCCGGCCATCGGCCCCATTGAGGGGGCAGTTTGGGCTGAGGTGTCACCCACCCCCAGTGCACGATTTTTGTGCACCGGCCCCTAGTAATTAAACAAGTCCCTCCTGAGAGATGCCATGGCTCCTAAGTGCTCTTAACGCTCTGACCACGCCCCACAAAGTGCACCCCTCGCCGCTGCCCCATGGTCCCTGCACCAGGCGAGCCCACCTTCCATTCCCATCTGCCTCCTGTTCACCCCGCAGGCGCCCGCTTTCCTGCTCTAGATGCCCCCCCCCACCCCCCCCAACGTCAGGGGCTCTTCCCCTGGGAAGCTGTCCCCCCAGCAGGGCCTTAGGCCCCTGCCCCGGCAGGCCTGCTCCCTGCACCCCCCCTGCCCTCCCGTGCACCTGCCTCAGAGGCTCTGCTACGGGAGGCTCCCACAGAGGAACCTTGGCCCCCCTGCTTCCTTCCCGCTCGGAGGGGCGGGGCGGGGGGGGGCTGGAGGACCTGGGAACAGAGACTTGAAAAGGGGAGACGACGGGGAAGCCCATCAGGCCCCTGATGAGCCATCCTCTGCCTGTTGGCGCCTCGACAGGAGCGTGGAGCCGCTCGGCTCTGGTCTGCGAAGACTGACCTTGCTCCCCGTTTGCCTGGCGTCGCCTTCCTTCCCAGAGGCTCACCCCCGCGGCTGGGGGCCCAGCGCTGTCAGCCGCCCCATCGCCTGGTGTGGCAGAGATGGAGCCGAGGCCGCAGGCCCCGCACAGTCCGGCTGCCCTGCAGCACTCCAGGCAGGTGACGGGTTTTTGGCAGGAGTCCTCCGGGGCCAGCCCGGGGCAGGCGCCCGCGGCCCCATTAAGTGCGCCCCGCCGCCCGTGAAGTGCCTGCAGGCCTCCGCTCACCCTGCGGCTCCAGGTCGCGACTCTCTCAGCGAGAGCAGACGGCGCCAGGGAGAGAGGGCACAGCCCGGGCGCGGGTGCTAATGGGATGCCCGCGGGGGCCGAGGAGACAGACGAGGTCCTGGCCAGACGGGCACACGGTGGCACCTGGTCTCCGCCGGGGCCTGGCGCAGCCGCGTGACGGCACCTGCTGTCTGCGGGGGAGCGGGCGGGGGCGCCGGCGGGAGCGGGGGACCCGCGGGGCTGCCCAGGCCCCGGCTCCTGCCGCTGCGCCGGCCCCGCTGGCCGCTGGCTGCTATAAATACCGCCCGCGTCTGGAGGCTGCAGGAGGTGACCTAGAACTAACTGTGGGCTCCGGGCGCCCCTCCCCCGCCGGGGCCAGCCCGAGCCCGCCTGCCAGCCCCCCGCACCGGGCGGCCATGCCCGGGACGACCCAGCGCCGAGGCAGACACGGCGGGTCCGACCCCCAGTCTCCTCCGAGGGCACTGGCACCCGCCTGGACCCGTGCTGGGACACAGGGTCCCCGGGGCCACAGCGGGCTGGCCTGCAGAGGACAGTCCCCAGGGCCGTGGGCTTGGCCCCTGCCCCCCACGCAGCCTCCGTGCAGGGAGGGGGTGCTCCAAGCCGCTGATCCTCCTCCCTCCCCGCCCTCTCAGCCCCCGGTCCCCGCTGGAGGCGACCTGGTTTCCAAACTTGTCCTCCCAGCAGCCTCCCCGGGACACGCTCCACTTTGGCAGAGGCCGGCTGCCGCGGGGCCCCCTCCTCCGGACGCCCAGACGGACCCAGGCGCCCAGGCCTGGGGGAGACCCCGGGCCCGGCAGGGTGGGGTGAGGGTGCTGGGGCTCGGGTGCAGGCTTCAGCCTCAGGGCAGGGCCAGGGAGCGGGAGGAGAGACGCTGGAAACAGCCGCAGGGCAGCAGGCGGTGTGGGCACGGTGAGGGCACGGTGAGGTCCGGTGAACACCAATTCGCCCGACACCGGGCAGGGCGCCCGCGCCCCCCGGGGGGTCCCGGCAGTCAGTGAAAGGCATGAGGCAGCCCCCGCGGAGCCCGAGGCGGAGACAGAGGCTGGAGCTCATCCTCAGACAACAATGAACAACTCCGTGTTGTGTGCCCGGCAGGGGGGCCCCTCAGAGCCGGAGTGGGGAGGGGAGGGAGCTGCCTGAAGATGGGAGCAGGCGCGGAGGCCTGAAGGATAAGTGAGCAAAGAGCCACCTCAGTGGGAGGGCATGGGAGGAGGAGGAGGAGGAGGGAAAGAGGAGGAGGACAAGGAGGAGGAGGAGGAGGAGGAGGGGAAGGAGGAGGAGGAAGAGGAGGAAAAGGAAAGGAGTATGAGGATGAGGAGGAGGAGGAGGGGGAGGAGAAGGATGAGAAGGAAGAGGAGGAGAAGGAAGAGAAGGAGGAGGAGGAGGAGAAGAGGAGAAGGAAGAGGAGGAGGAGGAGGAGGAGGATGAGAAGAGAAAAAGGAGGAGGAGGATGAGGAGGAGGAGAAGGAGGAGGAGGAGGAGGAGGAGAAGGGGGGAGGGGAAGGATGAGAAGGATGAGGAGGAGAGGGGGAGGAGGAGGAGGAGGAGGAGGAGAAGGGGGGAGGGGAAGGATGAGAAGGATGAGGAGGAGAGGGGGAGGAGGAGGAGGAGGAGGAGGAGGAGAAGGGGGAGGGGAAGGATGAGAAGGATGAGGAGGAGAGGGGGAGGAGGAGGAGGAGGAGGAGGAGGGGGAGGAGGAGGAGGAAGAGGAGGAGGAGGAGGAGGAGGAGGAGGAGGAGGAGGAGGAGGAGGAGGAGGAGGAGGGAGCTCGGACCAGACCAGCCGGCAGGCAGACGGGCGCTCGGGCGAACAGGCTGGGGGGCCTTAGAGTCCAGGGTCTGAGCTCCACCCCGAGGACACCTGGAAACTGGGGCCAGGCGGGCACCCGGTGGAGAGCAGTGGGGCCCAGACCGAGACTGGCAGGCGACGGTGGCAGGTGGGCGGGCGGCGAGGGAGCGGGCAGGGGCATGGGCGCTGCACCGGGGCCTGCCGCTGGACGGGCCGAGGGGCCGTGCTGGCATCTGCCCTGTTGCCCTGAGACGTCAGAGCCCGCAGGCTCTGGAGCCCCCCCTGCAGGCAGGCCTGGCTCACCCCACCCTGGGGGGACGCCATCAGAACGTGCTCCCCGAGTTCCAGTTCAGCCGGGTCTCGCCCTCAGAGGTCCGTCCGGCAGCCACCACCGAGGGGTCCCCACGAAGAGCCCGAGGCTGGAGGCATTGGCCCTGAACCCGAACTCCCTTCGCTCACCGCCACCGGCCCTGACTGTGAACATGACCCCCGAGGGCACCTGAGCTGGGGGCGGGGGCGGTCACAGAGCTGGTGCAAACCCACGCCGGAGGGGATGGAGGGGTTCCTGTCTGCCGTCACCCTCCCCCCATTTCCGGTCACCACACCCAGTTCGCTGCTTACATCACACCCCTCTGCGGGCCAGCCGCCCCCATCCCGCACCTCCCTCCAGAGGCCCGGGCCTGTCCCAGCCCTGCCCTCAGGCCTCCCTCCCCGCCTGCGTGGCCGACTCTCTCATGGCGGCCCTGTGACCTGCTGCTGGACCCGGTGCTGGCCTCCGCCACCTCCCCACGGTCTTCCTCTCAGCGCCCCATCACCCGACACCCTCGGCTTGTCCCGGTGCTTCCTGGGCCCCAGGTGTGGCTGCAGGCCAGGGCAGCTGCCTGCCTTCTTACTGCGGTGTCCCCAGGACCAGCAGGCCGGATGCCCGCTGGGTCCCTGCTGTCTGCTGTCTGCGGGCCACCACTGGGCAGAGCCTGGGGCCGGGGCCTGACTCCTGTCCTGGGCCCTTTCCAGGCTTCTGCTGCCCCAGGACCCAACTGTGCCCCGTCCACACCCCATCCACGCCCCGTCTGCACCCCTTCCACATCTTACCCGCGCCCCATTAACATCCCTTTTTCGCCCCATCCGCGCCCCGCTTTCGCCCCCCCGCGCCCCGCTTTCGCCCCATCCGCGCCCCGCTTTAGCCCCACCGCGCCCCGCTTTCGCCCCACCGTGCCCCGCTTTCGCCCCACCGCGCCCCGCTTTCGCCCCATCAACATCCCTTTAGCCCCACCGCGCCCCGCTTTCGCCCCACCGCGCCCCGCTTTCGCCCCATCCGCGCCCCGCTTTAGCCCCACCGCGCCCCGCTTTCGCCCCACCGTGCCCCGCTTTCGCCCCACCGCGCCCCGCTTTCGCCCCACCGCGCCCCGCTTTCGCCCCATCCGCGCCCCGCTTTCGCCCCACCGCGCCCCGCTTTCGCCCCACGGCGCCCCGCTTTCGCCCCACCGCGCCCAGCGGCATGGCTCTCTGGCAGGGCTGTCACCCGCTGAGCTTCGCTGGCGCCCGGCCGCCGTGCTGTGGGCGAGGCAAGGGAGAAGTAGGGCGTCTTCACCTCCCTGAGGGGGAAACTGTGGCAGGAAGGGGGTGTGGGGTGCTTTGCCTGGGGTGACACAGTGACCAGTTATCCGGGAGGCCCTGCTGCCTGAGGGGCTCCTCCTGCCCCAGCCCACACCCTGGCTCCCCGGCATCTGTAAGAGGGTGACCTCTGTCCACTCCCGAAAGTGCGCTGCTGCAGGGGGACCTCCCTGGGGGAGCACACGGGCCCTGTTTCCAGGTAGAGCGGGCCCCCCAGCCTCTCCCTGCACAGAGCACCCGTGGGCCCCCAGCCTCTCCCTGCACAGAGCACCCGTGGGCCCCCAGCCTCTCCCTGCACAGAGCTCCCGTGGGCCCCCAGCCTCTCCCTGCACAGAGCACCCGTGGGCCCCCAGCCTCTCCCTGCACAGAGCGCCCGTGGGCCCCCAGCCTCTCCCTGCACAGAGCACCCGTGGGCCCCCAGCCTCTCCCTGCACAGGGCGGAGCGGGCCCCCAGCCTCTCCCTGCACAGAGCACCCGTGGGCCCCCAGCCTCTCCCTGCACAGAGCTCCCGTGGGCCCCCAGCCTCTCCCTGCACAGGGCGCCCCGTGGGCCCCCAGCCTCTCCCTGCACAGAGCACCCGTGGGCCCCCAGCCTCTCCCTGCACAGAGCTCCCGTGGGCCCCAGCCTCTCCCTGCACAGAGCTCCCGTGGGCCCCCAGCCTCTCCCTGCACAGAGCGCCCGTGGGCCCCAGCCTCTCCCTGCACAGAGCTCCCGTGGGCCCCCCAGCCTCTCCCTGCACAGAGCTCCCGTGGGCCCCCAGCCTCTCCCTGCACAGAGCACCCGTGGGCCCCCAGCCTCTCCCTGCACAGAGCTCCCGTGGGCCCCCAGCCTCTCCCTGCACAGAGCGCCCGTGGGCCCCCAGCCTCTCCCTGCACAGAGCTCCCGTGGGCCCCCAGCCTCTCCCTGCACAGAGCTCCCGTGGGCCCCCAGCCTCTCCCTGCACAGAGCTCCCGTGGGCCCCCAGCCTCTCCCTGCACAGAGCTCCCGTGGGCCCCCAGCCTCTCCCTGCACAGGGTGCCCCATGGGGCCCACACCTCCAGCCGGGCGGAGCGGGCCTCAGCGAGGTCAGCCGGGCTGTGGGTAAGAGGAAGGGCAGGGCCTGGGGCAGGGCCTCTGTGTCTTCACCCTAAGGCCGGTGGCGTCCGGCCCCCCTGGGGTTCCCTCTCTAGCCCCCGGATGCCCAGCGTGCTTGGTCTGCAGGCTCTGCCCCGGGAGCCCCATCCCAGCGGCCCAGCCGCCGGGGGCGGGGGGTGGGGGGTGGGCAGGACACGGCCCAGGGTCTTAAGGGCACCGGCCTGAACCAAGATTCAAAACCCAGCCCATCACAGACTCATGACCTCGGGGGCCCTGCGCCTCGGCTCCTCTGGGACAGGGAGCCGGCCCGGGGCTGCCTCCGGGGCTGCGGGCGGGGCACACCGCCCCTCCCGGGCCTGTGCGCTCTGCCCGCTTCCTGGGCCGCAGGACAAACCAGACACCGAGGCTCCCGGGAGGAAAGCGCTGGAAAAGCCTCAGCGGTGAGGTCACTTCCTGTGAGGATAGAGCCCGGGCTTCCCCCCTCCTGCCCCCGGCCCCCCCAGATCCGCCAGCCCCCCTCCGCCTCCCCTCCCACCCCGGGCTTCCCCCCTCCTGCCCCCGGCCCCCCCAGATCCGCCAGCCCCCCTCCGCCTCCCCTCCCACCCGGGCTTCCCCCCTCCTTGCCCCCGGCCCCCCCAGATCCGCCAGCCCCCCTCCGCCTCCCCTCCCACCCCGGGCTTCCCCCCTCCTGCCCCCGGCCCCCCAGATCCGCCAGCCCCCCTTCGGCCTCCCCTCCCACCCCGGGCTTCCCCGTCCTGCCCCCGGCCCCCCAGATCCGCCAGCCCCCCTCCGCCTCCCCTCCCACCCCGGGCTTCCCCCCTCCTGCCCCCGGCCCCCCCCAAGATCCGCCAGCCCCCCCTCCGCCTCCCCTCCCACCCCGGGCTTCCCCCTCCTGCCCCCGGCCCCCCCCAGATCCGCCAAGCCCCCCTCCGCCTCCCTCCCACCCCGGGCTTCCACCCTCCCTGCCCCCGGCCCCCCCAGATCCGCCAGCCCCCCCTCCGCCTCCCCTCCCACCCCGGGCTTCCCCCCTCCTGCCCCCGGACCCCCCAGATCCGCCAGCCCCCCCTCCGCCTCCCCTCCCACCCCTGGCTTCCCCCCTCCTGCCCCAAGCCCCCCCCAGATCCGCCAGCCCCCCTCCGCCTCTCCTCCCCACCCCGGGCTTCCCCCCCTCCTGCCCTAGCCCCCCCAGATCCGCCAGCCCCCCTCCACCTCCCCTCCCACCCCGGGCTTCCCCCCTCCTGCCCCCGGCCCCCCAGATCTGCCAGCCCCCCTCCACCTCCCCTCCCACTGGCACTGCCAGGGGCCCGGAGAGCAGGTGGCACCGAGGCATGCTACCCCTGGCATCTTCCCACCAAGGGCCGAGGGCGAGGAGGGCTGGACGTGAGGGGCTGGCATCCAGACCCGGCCCGCGCCCTGGTGGCCGCCCATCCCCTCTGCACAGGCCTCTCTCTCAGGGCCGGAGGCCACATGAGATCATGTCTGGAAAGGGCCAGCTCCTCAGAGCACAGGCGGGGGGAGGGGGGGGACGAGTGTGCATCAGCGTGCTGATGGTGGCTGGGGGACCTCGGCCTGATGCCCTGAGATGTCAGGGCCCGCTGGCTCCTGGAGCACCCCCTGCAGGCAGGCCCTGGCTCACCCCATCCTGGGGGGATGCTGTGAGAACATGCTCCCCCAGAGTTCTCGTTCGGGGTGGTCCTCGGACTCTGCTCCCACCACTGAGGGATCCCCACGAGGAGCCCGAGTCTGGAGGCATTGGCCCTGACCACCCAACTCCCTTCGCTTACCGCCACTGGCTCTGACCGTGGACATGACCCCGAGACACCTGAGCCCGGGGCACGCAGAGCGGGTGCAAACCCACCCCATTGGTGGCCTCGGTTTCCTGCGGGGCAGACGGCACGCGTGGGGCTTGGTGCCGAGAGCCCAGGTCTGTACTGGGCTTGGCCACTAGGTGTGGACAAGACACGGCCTCTGGGGGCCCCATTCCTATGAAAGGGGATCGGCAGCACCTCAGTGACGCTGGTGACAGCGCGGCCCAAACAGGGGCGTCTTCACCTCACAGTGGAACTCAGGCCACCAGCCCGACAGCGTCTGTGCAGAGTGACCGTGGGTGCCCTTGCTGCCAGGACCGGAGGTCGAGCACAGGGCTGGCTCACTGCCGCCCAGGCCTGCAGGCGCCGGTCCGCCCCAGGTCTGCACCCACCCCGGACCGGCAGGCAGCTGCAGAGAGAGGCTTCGGGGCCTGCGGCCACAGGGACTTGAACCCGAGACCGTCCTCAGGAGATGGGCGCCCCCTCCTTCCATCTCCATCCCGTTCCGGCCTTGGAGGTGATGGTGGCCCCGGGGCCTCACCTGGAGCCAGAGGCCCCCTCGCCAGACCAGCTGCCTCCCCAGCCGCGGCCGGCTCCCGAGGGGAGCGACCAGGCCGTGCCCGGCAGCTGTCCCCAGGCCTGAGCGAGGACAGGCTCCAGGCTGCCCTCTGTTTACAGAGCTCTTCGCCCCCGGGGGGCACGGGCTGCCTCCTGTGACAGCCTGCTGTCCCCGCACTTGTCTGACAACCACCGAGTGGTGGGGAGACCAGGCAGCCCAGTCTGCAAAGCAGGTGCACACGGCCGGCGGCAGCACCTCAATCCCCCGCCCTCCAGCCCAGAGCCACTCGGCGATGCCAACTGCCCACAGGGGGCGCTGTGGGGGGGGTGCCGTCCCTGCCCAGCGAAGGCAGGCCTCTCCCTGAGCGTCCCATCCAGCTGTGGGGGGAAACAGGCTCCCTCTCCCCTGGATGCCAGGTGCCCCCCCCCCAATCAGCTCCCATCTGCCCTGAGGGCCAGGCCGGGGCCCCTGGGAGCTGGCCTCAGCTTCCCTGGCCAGTGGCTGGCCACGCAGCGGGGAGTCCTGTGGACCAGGGAGAGAACGCTGGAGGCCACTGTGGGGGGCAGCCCCAGGCAAGACACCTTGAGCATTCTTTAAATCTCTGTCCGGCTGAATCCAAGATGCCTGGCAAAACACGTCTTGGAAAAACATTCACCAACGAGGCTGAATATGTTATCAGCTTGGCCTTAACTTTGCCTCAGATGTCGGGGAGAGGGCCTTAATATGTAAATGCAGGCTTGCCCTGGAAGGGGGAATGGATAGGGCCTGGGCCCCCCGAAACTCCTTTGATCCTAATGCTGGAGAGACCCCTTTGTATTGTGGAATATAAATAAACCGCTGCTGTTTGGGTTTGGAGTTGCTGTCTCTCCATCAGAGAGAACAGACGTCCCACCCGGCCCCAGCTTTTTCCCTCTACTAGAGGCCCAGTGCACGAAATTTGTGCATGGGGGGGGGGTGTCCCTCAGCCCAGCCTGCACCCTCTCCAATCTGGGACCCCTCAAGGGATGTCCGACTGCCCATTTAGGCCCAATCCCAGTAAAATGGGGCCTAAATGGGCAGTTGGACATCCTTCTCACAATCCAGGACTGCTAGCTCCAAACTACTTGCCTACCTCCCTGATTGCCCTAACCTCTTCTGCCTGCCAGCCTGATCACCCCTAACCACTACCCTGCCAGCCTAATTGATGTCTAACTGCTCACCTGCCAGCCTGTTTGCCCTCAACTTTCCTCCTCTGCTGGCCTAGTCACTCCTAATTACCCTCCCCTGCAGACTTGATCACCCCCAACTGCCCTCCCTTGCAGGCCTGGAACCTCCCAACTTCCCTCCCCTGCTGGCCTGATTGCCCACAACTGCCCTCCCTTGCAAGCCTGGAACCTCCCCCTGCCCTCCCCTGCTGGCCATCTTGTGGTGGCCAACTTGTGTCCACATGGGGGCAGGATCTTTGACCACATGGGGGCAGCCCTCTTGTGTGTTGGAGTGATGCTCAATCTGCATATGACTCTTTTATTAGATAGGATTTCTGCATCTTCTCGTCTATTTCCTTTATTTCTTAATCCCCAGCTCCTCTACTCGGAAACCGGACCCAATCTCTCTCTCCACGCTGGACGTGGAAAAGAGAGAAAAGACCCATAGCCACTCCCAGGAGGGCAGGCAAGGGGCCAGGGGCCGGAGGGGAAACGGTCAAGTCCCCGGGAGGGGGAATGAATAGGGCCTGGCCTCACCGATTCATCTGAAAGGGGGTGTCGGGAGGGACAAGCAGGACTGGTGGACGGGCCAGGCCTCCTGGGGGGGAGGGGCGCCACGGACAGATCCAGGAAAGATAGCGGCCGCCAAGCCTGGGCTCCGGGCCGGGAGCTCCCTTGCCCGTGGCCACACAAAGTCCCATTGATGCTGCCCCTCACCCCCACGCCCCGCGGCCAGCGCCCAACACAGGCTCTGGGGTCTCCAGGCTCCAGCCGGCCCTCCAGCTGCCGAGGCCTCGGCTGCTCTGGCACGCCAGGCATGCCAGGCCCGGCACTGCAGTCACATGCCGAGCGTGGGCGAAGCCGGGCACCGCCGGGGCAGCAGGGGGGACCGCAGGGTGCGGCACTGACGGGCAGCCCGGCCCTCCTCGGTGCAAGCGGGAAGCCCCAAAGCGGGGGACCACCTGCCTGCCACCCTGGCCCAGCCCCACCCAGCTCCCTGGAGGGCAAGTCCTTGGGCAAACAAGGAGCCAGGTTTGGGCGGCACAGCAAACGCAGGGCTGAGCAGAGTAAACACCGCGGGAGAGCACTCAGCCGCTGGGTGGCCTTTCTGGCAGCTGCCACGGGGCCCCCGGTGGGGGGGGGGGGGGGGGAGGGAGGAAACTCGGCCTTTCCCGCTCCCTCCTCCCTGAGGGGAGGAGCCTGAGTATGAGCGGAGGGGGGGGTGCAGCAATGGGAGAATAAGGGGGTATGAGTCCTCAGGGTGCCAGGCTTCTAGGCTTGGGGGCCGCCCCCACCCCTGCACTGAGCTTCTCTGGGGACAGGGCATGTGCCCCTGCCGGACAGAGGCTGCTGGGAGGGTCAGGCCAACCCAGGCCTGGCGCCTCTGCGTGGCCACGTCCTGGCTGGTGCCTCTGAACCAGCCTGGGGACCCTGGGGTCCGGGATGCCCACGTGGACGGCCCTGGCCAAGGGGAAGTGGGCGGGGGCCCGTGTGGGAACGCAGGGCAGAGCTTGGCACGGATGGCGGTCTCCATGCATGGGTGCTCTGTCCAGGGCGGCCCAGATGTGGGGTGGGGCGGGTCACAGCACAGGGGCGGCACCGTGGGAGCTGGCACCACACCCTCCCGGGGCACGCTCACTCAGCCGCTCTGTGGTCCCCTGGCCCTGCCCCCAGGGGAGACTTCTGAGCTGCGGCTGCACCGGGAGGGGCTGCTCCACCAGCAAGAGTTACTCCACCAGCCCCAGCTACTCCAGCTGGCCCCAAACCCAAGGCAGCCCTGAGCCAGGACCCAGAATTCTCTCCGGCTGAGAAAGGAAGGCCTGTGCCCCCGTGGGCCCCACACGGTTTCTGCTTCAGGCTGACCCCGCCCCACGCCGCCGGGGGGGGGGGGGGGGGGGGGAGCGGCGTCTCTTCCTCGAAGACGCCCGCCCCGGGGTGGCACCAGCTGGCGGGGCGGTTTGGCCTCTGGCCGCTCCGCCGCCCGCCACAGTCGAGTGCTCTGCAGGGCCAGCCCGCTGCACGCCTCAGCGCCTGCGCCAGTCTCTGCACAGACAGCCCTCCGAACGCTTGCTTTCCGGGGACCCCTCAGCCTCCAGCAGCTGCCGGCCCTCCGCTCCTGCCCGGGAGCCCTGGTTCCCCGCCGGCCTGCCCGTGTGGCCGGAAGGCCCGATGCCCAGCAGCTGCTCAAAAAATGCCATCCAGGCCCTGGCACCGGCTCCCGGGTTCTTCCGAGACCAGGAGGCCGGCCCGTCGGGCCCCAGAGACTCGCGTGGGAACCGGGCAGGACGGCGCCGTCCTGAGGTCTGAGCACCCGGCCTCCCCAGGCCCAGGCGGCCCCGTCGTCGCCCAAGGCAGACCCACAGTCCACAGGGGGGCGGGCCCAGGGAGAAAGGGCACTGCACGGCCAGCTGCTGCGAAAAGATGTTTGCGGACACGCGCTCCTCGGCTCCCAGGTCAACGCGGGGCGGGCGGGCTGCCCCTCTGCAGATGGGAGCTGGCGGCTCAGCCAAGCCTGGGAGGAGCCAGGGCCCCTCCTGCCCGCCCGGACCCCCCGTGCTCGCTTCTCACGCAGACGGGGAGGGGGCAGGATGCCAGCCCAGCCATTTGCCTCGGCGCCCCCCCGCCCCCCCAGGCTCTGAGGAGCTGACCCCACAGTCAGGAGGACGGTAACACACACGGGGAGAGGAAAGGTCACCCCCCACCTGCCAGAAGGCCCAAACCGGGAACTCCCAGCCACGACCTCCCCCTCAGCGCCCAGGGAGGAGGGGGGGAGCGAGGAGGGAGGAGGGGTAGACGCCCCTAATGACGCCCCCTCTCAGCTGGAAGTAGCTACGGAAGATGGACCTTCACCCCCTGACCTCGCCCGGACTCTCAATTTTTTAAAATATTACCCAAAGCCTGGAATGCTAGACCCTCCCTCCCCGCAACTGGTGGGCAGAGTTATGATGTAACCAGCACCTGCCAAATACCCTAACCCCCCCCCCAACCTCCCCAACCCTGACTCCTGGGTCCATGGGTGCCCAATCCTGTGCCTTATATGAAGCCACCAATCAGCCTGTGCCGGGTACCCTAGGCCCCACCCCCTCCCCCGTAAAAGGCACCTTCACCCGCACCTGCTCTCTCTCTCCCGTGGGAAGAGAGCCAGCAGGGTCCTCTCTTCTCCTAATAAAGTCTGCGTCCTGGTCCCCTGGTCTCCGGCCCTGTTTCATCTTTCCAGGAGGGCGGAGGGCGGAGGAGGGGGGGAGAGAGCAGGCTGGGGAGGGGACCGGGCCCTGCCCCTCCCTGTACCGGCGCCTGGCCAGGGGCCCATCAGGGGGACGTGCTGGGCCTCCTCTGTCCCCAGAGCCGGGGGGGTTTGTAAACCGCAGACACCCGGGTGGGACGGAGCCTTCTGGGCCTGGGAGCCGCACACGCTCATTCGGGGCAGAAGGGGAAGGCCAGGTCACAGCGGCTCCTGCGCAGGGCTGTCCCGGGACCCTGACAGATGGTCTTTCCCCGGAGGACAGGTGTGTGGGCACGGCCAGGAGGGCTAGCCCTCGCCCACGCCGCCTGCTCAAGCTGCCACTCAGGACCGCGGTCGGCCTCGGCTCCTGACCGCAGCAGTGAGCCAGCCGAGAGCCGGGAGGGAGGGAGGGAGAGGGCCTGCCCTCCTGGCTGGGCCCCCAGTCCTGTCACTCAGAGGCCGCGCCCATGAGCCGCATTCCTGCCCCAGCTGCCTGCCCCGGGCCTGCCCGCAGCCGGCATCCACCCTGCGGTCTGCTGTCCTCCCCCACCCCACCCCACCCCACCCCATCGCCCTGACACCCCACCCCATCGCCCCGACACCCCCACCCTGCTGTCTGTTCCTCCCCCCCACCCCATCGCCCCAACACCCCCACCCTGCTGTCTGCTCCTCCCCCCACCCCATCGCCCCGACACCCCCACCCTGCTGTCTGTTCCTCCCCCCCACCCCATCGCCCTGACACCCCCACCCTGCTGTCTGTTCCTTCCCCCCACCCCATCGCTCTGACACCCCACCCTGCTGTCTGCTCCCCCCACCCCATCGCTCTGACACCCCACCCTGCTGTCTGCTCCCCCCACCCCATCGCCCCGACACCCCCACCCCTGCTGTCTGTTCCCCCCCCCCACCCCATCGCCCCGACACCCCCACCCTGCTGTCTGTTCCTCCCCCCCACCCCATTGCTCCGACACCCCACCCTGCTGTCTGCTCCCCCCCCCCCCCATCGCCCCGACACCCCCACCCTGCTGCGGGCTCATGGTGTGGAGCTGCACAGGCGGTGATTCCTGCAGGGGGCCAGCCCACGGGGGTCCCTTTCCCCTGGCCCCAGCCCCACTTCCTGTCTCTCGGACCCCACAGCGTGGCCCCTCTGTGGCCCAGGGATCAATGGCTTCTCTGTTCTCTGGAGGGACAGCACTGCCCCCGGGGCGGGGGGAGGGGGCTCCTTCAGGGAGACAGGGAGAAACCGTGGGTGCTCAGGCTGGGTTGAGGAGCGGGGTGTCAATCCCTGGGCTGAGGAGCGGGGGGGGGGGGGGGGGGGGCTGTGCTGGATGGCGAGTCCTCTCTGGAGGGGGAGGCTGAAAGCGCTGTGGGGTCCGCTCCCAGCCAGCCTGGCCCCCAGCCCCCTCCCGCCCCCTGGCGTCCTGTCCCGCAGACACAGACACCTTCACAGCCACTCCTGCCTCCGAGCAGCCGGGCCGGTGAGTCAGCGGGGAATCCCGGCACCTCCGCTGGTGACAGTTCCGCTGACACCTACAGAGTGGGGCGCCGGCCCCCCCAGCTGAGGGTGAGAGGAACGCCCGCTCCCCCACCCCCATTTCCTGCTCCCTGCGAGGGGGCCCGCAGAGAGGCTGTGGGGCCTGCGCCTGCTCCTCGGGCCCCTGGCCTGACCCTTGTCCGTGGGGGAGGTGGGAGCATGGTGCCCAGCGAGCGTCACCCCTCCGTGCCCCCGGCCTCTGTCACCCTCCGTCTCCGGCCCACTACATACTGCCCTGCACCCCAGGAAGCGCTGTGAGGAGGGAGGAGGGCAGGCCAGGAGGGGACAGGCCTGAAAGCCTGCAAGGGGGACAAAGGCTGCCCCAGCAGGACATCCTGTCCCTCAGAAACCCAGCCAGGTCCCCACAAACCCGCCAGACCGGTTAGCGGCCACCTCCCTGCTGCGGCTGCCTGGGGTGTGTGTGTGGGGGGGACGGCGGGATCCGCTGGCGGCAGAGGACCGCTGGCCTGTCTCCTGGGACTGGACGGCCTGCTGAGCGCACCACCTGTGACTCCGTCCCCTTCCAGCCTGACTCCGGCGCAGCAGGACGCCCTTCGGGGTGCAGGTGAGGAGAGCGAGGGGAGGCTGGGTGTCTGGTCCCCCCCGCCCCCCCGCCACCGGTGGGCTCCAAGGCCAGGGAGAGCAGGCGGGTCTGGAGCTCCCGCCCAGGGTCCAGGCCGCTCACAGGTCCGGAAGGAGGACCGCCTGGGGGTGTCAGTGAAGATGACACGCCTCATCCTGGAGAGCCCACAGCACAGAGTGACCGGGAGACCCGTCCTCGGGCCAGAGCGCAGAGCGATGACGCCGAAATCCCACGCCCCACAGCTGCTCAGCACAGGCAGCTGGAGAAGGCTGCCCTTAGGGCACTGACAGCCGAGCGGGAGGTGACCACCCTGAGAGAGCATGGCTGACTTGTTCCTTCCTCCCTTCTCCTCCCACCCCTACACAAGACCCTCAGGACCTGGAGGCCGGTGCACCTGTGCCTGGACCTGCCCCGGAGGCAGACACACCTGTGCCTGGACCTGCCCCGGAGGCAGACACACCTGTGCCTGGACCTGCCCCGGAGGCAGAGACACCTGTGCCTGGACCTGCCCCGGAGGCAGAGACACCTGTGCCTGGACCTGCCCCGGAGGCAGACACACCTGTGCCTGGACCTGCCCCGGAGGCAGACACACCTGTGCCTGGGCCTGCCCCGGAGGCAGACACACCTGTGCCTGGACCTGCCCCGGAGGCAGATGCACCTGTGCATGGACCTGCCCCGGAGGCAGACACACCTGTGCCTGGGCCTGCCCCGGAGGCAGACACACCTGTGCCTGGACCTGCCCCGGAGGCAGATGCACCTGTGCATGGACCTGCCCCGGAGGCAGACGCACCTGTGCCTGGACCTGCCCCGGAGGCAGACACACCTGTGCATGGACCTGCCCCGGAGGCAGACACACCTGTGCCTGGGCCTGACCCGGCCAGCACAGACGCCTGTCCCCTCTCCTCGGCTCTCGCGGACTCTGTGCTGAGCACGTCCATTCCCTCCCAGCTCCTGCCTCTGGGTTGCTGGCAATGCTGGCTCCGGTGGAGTCCCTGCCAGGACAATACACACGAGTACCCAGAGGGCCGTCTGCCTATTTCCCCGGCCTCACAGGTACTCAGGTGCTTGGTGCTATCTGGGCAGGTATCCAGAGCCCCGTCGAGTTCAGGTTTGAAACTCCCCTCTCTACGGTTCAGGCCAGGAAGGTGTTTGGGGAACAGACCCGGAGCCCATCCATTATTCAGAAAGCAGACTGAAAAGTCGTGACCACAGATCCCACGGGCTTGTGGAAATGGCTGGAATGGTTCCCCCCCCTCCCGCCCCCGACTGAACCGCTCCTTGGCAAACAGCAGCTCTGAGGGCTGCAGCTCAGGGCGGCTGGGGCTGAGGGAAATGGGGGCTCAGCCACAAAGCCAGGCAGGGCGCCGGGGACAGAGGCAGCTCTGGGCAGAAGATGAGAAGCAGACACCTACCCACTGGCAGCGCCAAGAGTTCATGGGAGGCCAGGGTCAGATCCGGAAACCGGTGCCCTCCGGCCCCCCACTATCCGTGGTTAGTTTCATTCCCTGCACCTGGCATCTCCTTTGCTCCTCCCCCCCCCCCCCCCCCCCCCCCCCCCCCCCCCGCCCTGAGCAGCTGTCTCTGAATACACTCTCGCCAGCAGCTGCGACAGACAGGCGGGCTCTTCCTGGACAGCGCAAATAGCTTAGACCCGCGGTCGGCAAACTGCGGCTGGCGAGCCACATGTGGCTCTTTGGCCCCTTGAGGGTGGCTCTTCCACAAAACACCACGGCCTGGGCGGGTCTGCGTTGAAGAAGTGGCGTTAGAAGAAGTTTAAGATTAAAAAATGTGGCTCTTCAAAGAAATGTCAACCGTTGTCCTGCTGATATTTGGCTCTGTGGACCGATAAGTTTGCCGACCACTGGCTTAGACCCCCCCTCCGCCCCCACCAGGCAAGAGGGGCCGAGTGGGAAGGTACGAGACGCCCCAGAGATTAAAGCTAGAAGGGCCCAGGGGAAGCCAGACCTCAAGCCTCCCCGACTCCCCGAATTTTAGAGATGGAGACGTAAGCCCAGAGAGGGACACCGACAAGCCCAAGGGCACACAGCCTCGGCCCCGCCCCGCCCTGCCCGCTTTCCAGACCGGGTTCTGTCCTCAACCACTGCCTCCGAGCACCCCCTCTGAGGCCGGACTCCGGAACGCAGGCTCAGACCCCTCCTGGAAACTGAACTCCGCCCAGAGGCCAGCGAGCTCGGGGGCGCCCCATCCTCCGGCCGCCCGCCCGCCCCCCACTCTTTCCTCTGTTGTTAGAGGCGGGAGGTACGCTTGCCATCGCCAGGGAAGACTCAGTGCCGAGAGGAAGGAGGCGAGTGGGGGAGACAGTGTGAGGGACTGGGGAGCAGCAGGCGCCGCCCGGAGGTGGGGGAGGCCACGGGAAAGGTCACCCCAGCAGGCAGGTCGAGCGAGAGAACTGTCCGGGGGCCTGGGCCTGCCACTGGCCCCTGCGACCGCACATGCTCAGCTCTGCCTGCTTTTCCTTCTTTTTGTTAAACATATTTTATTGATTTTTTACAGAGAGGAACGGGGAGAGAGAGAAAGTCAGAAACATGGATGAGAGAGAAACATCGATCAGCTGCCTCCTGCACACACACACCCCACCCCCCCCCACCCCCGTCGGGGATGTGCCCGCAACCAACCAAGGTCCATGCTCTTGACCGGAATCGAACCCGGGACCCTTCAGTCCGCAGGCCGACGCTCTATTTACCGAGCCAAACCGGTTTCAGCTGCCTTTCCTTCTTATTTCTCCTTGGGAAATAGACACGAGGGGGAAAATGGGAGAGCGTGAGAAGGGGAAAAAGATAGAAAACGCCCAGACTCTGATTCGGGCCGGGGGCTCCCAGAGTCTCTGGTTCGGGCCGGGGGTACCCTAAGGTTCTGCATCTCTAACCCGCTCTCAGGTGTCGCTGCGGCTGGTTCATGCCCACACTTGGGAACATGGAACTCAACTCACGTGGGCACCACGGACAGTGGGGCGGTGGGCACCACGGACAGTGTGGACGGTGGGCACCACGGACAGTGTGGACGGTGGGCACCACGGACAGTGTGGACGGTGGGCACCACGGACAGTGCGGGCGGTGGGCACCACGGACAGTGCGGGCGGTGGGCACCACGGACAGTGCGGGCGGTGGGCACCACGGACAGTGTGGACGGTGGGACAGTGTGGGCGGTGGGCACCACGGACAGTGCGGGCGGTGGGACAGTGTGGACGGTGGGACAGTGTGGGCGGTGGGACAGTGTGGACGGTGGGACAGTGTGGGCGGTGGGACAGTGTGGACGGTGGGACAGTGTGGGCGGTGGGCACCACGGACAGTGCGGGCGGTGGGACAGTGTGGACAGTGGGACAGTGTGGGCGGTGGGACAGTGTGGACGGTGGGCACCACGGACAGTGTGGACGGTGGGACAGTGTGGGCGGTGGGACAGTGTGGACGGTGGGCACCACGGACAGTGTGGACGGTGGGACAGTGTGGGCGGTGGGCACCACGGACAGTGCGGGCGGTGGGACAGTGTGGACGGTGGGACAGTGTGGGCGGTG
The DNA here is from genome assembly GCA_027563665.1 of Antrozous pallidus. NCBI lineage: Eukaryota > Metazoa > Chordata > Mammalia > Chiroptera > Vespertilionidae > Antrozous > Antrozous pallidus. The sequence continues at coordinate 2,295,836 of CM050520.1, read as the reverse complement.
GGACAGTGTGGACGGTGGGACAGTGTGGGCGGTGGGACAGTGTGGACGGTGGGACAGTGCGGGCGGTGGGACAGTGTGGACGGTGGGACAGTGTGGGCGGTGGGACAGTGTGGACGGTGGGACAGTGTGGGCGGTGGGACAGTGTGGACGGTGGGACAGTGTGGGCGGTGGGCACCACGGACAGTGCGGGCGGTGGGACAGTGTGGACAGTGGGACAGTGTGGGCGGTGGGACAGTGTGGGCGGTGGGCACCACGGACAGTGCGGGCGGTGGGACAGTGTGGACAGTGGGACAGTGCGGGCGGTGGGACAGTGTGGGCGGTGGGACAGTGTGGGCGGTGGGCACCACGGACAGTGTGGACGGTGGGACAGTGCGGGCGGTGGGACAGTGTGGGCGGTGGGACAGTGTGGGCGGTGGGCACCACGGACAGTGTGGGCGGTGGGACAGTGTGGGCGGTGGGACAGTGTGGGCGGTGGGACAGTGTGGACAGTGGGACAGTGCGGGCGGTGGGACAGTGTGGGCGGTGGGCACCACGGACAGTGTGGGCGGTGGGACAGTGTGGGCGGTGGGACAGTGTGGACAGTGGGACAGTGCGGGCGGTGGGACAGTGTGGGCGGTGGGCACCACGGACAGTGTGGGCGGTGGGACAGTGTGGGCGGTGGGACAGTGTGGGCGGTGGGACAGTGTGGGCGGTGGGACAGTGTGGACAGTGGGACAGTGTGGGCGGTGGGACAGTGTGGGCGGTGGGACAGTGTGGACAGTGGGACAGTGTGGACGGTGGGACAGTGTGGGCGGTGGGCACCACGGACAGTGTGGGCGGTGGGACAGTGTGGGCGGTGGGACAGTGTGGGTGGTGGGACAGTGTGGACAGTGGGACAGTGCGGGCGGTGGGACAGTGTGGGCGGTGGGACAGTGTGGGCGGTGGGCACCACGGACAGTGTGGGCGGTGGGACAGTGTGGGCGGTGGGACAGTGTGGACGGTGGGACAGTGTGGACGGTGGGACAGTGTGGGCGGTGGGCACCACGGACAGTGTGGGCGGTGGGCATCACGGACAGTGTGGACGGTGGGACAGTGTGGGCGGTGGGACAGTGTGGGCGGTGGGACAGTGTGGACGGTGGGACAGTGTGGGCGGTGGGCACCACGGACAGTGTGGGCGGTGGGCATCACGGACAGTGTGGACGGTGGGACAGTGTGGGCGGTGGGACAGTGTGGGCGGTGGGACAGTGTGGGCGGTGGGACAGTGTGGGCGGTGGGACAGTGTGGGCGGTGGGCACCACGGACAGTGTGGGCGGTGGGCATCACGGACAGTGTGGACGGTGGGACAGTGTGGGCGGTGGGACAGTGTGGGCGGTGGGACAGTGTGGGCGGTGGGACAGTGTGGGCGGTGGGACAGTGTGGGCGGTGGGACAGTGTGGGCGGTGGGCACCACGGACAGTGTGGGCGGTGGGACAGTGTGGGCGGTGGGCACCACGGACAGTGTGGGCGGTGGGCATCACGGACAGTGTGGACGGTGGGACAGTGCGGGCGGTGGGACAGTGTGGGCGGTGGGACAGTGTGGGCGGTGGGACAGTGTGGGCGGTGGGCACCACGGACAGTGTGGGCGGTGGGACAGTGTGGGCGGTGGGCACCACGGACAGTGTGGGCGGTGGGACAGTGTGGGCGGTGGGACAGTGTGGGCGGTGGGACAGTGTGGGCGGTGGGACAGTGTGGGCGGTGGGCACCACGGACAGTGTGGGCGGTGGGACAGTGTGGGCGGTGGGACAGTGTGGGCGGTGGGACAGTGTGGGCGGTGGGCACCACGGACAGTGTGGGCGGTGGGACAGTGTGGGCGGTGGGCACCACGGACAGTGTGGGCGGTGGGACAGTGTGGGCGGTGGGACAGTGTGGGCGGTGGGACAGTGTGGGCGGTGGGACAGTGTGGGCGGTGGGACAGTGTGGGCGGTGGGCACCACGGACAGTGTGGGCGGTGGGACAGTGTGGGCGGTGGGACAGTGTGGGCGGTGGGACAGTGTGGACGGTGGGCACCACGGACAGTGTGGGCGGTGGGACAGTGTGGACGGTGGGCACCACGGACAGTGTGGGCGGTGGGACAGTGTGGGCGGTGGGACAGTGTGGACGGTGGGACAGTGTGGGCGGTGGGCACCACGGACAGTGTGGGCGGTGGGACAGTGTGGGCGGTGGGACAGTGTGGGCGGTGGGCACCACGGACAGTGTGGGCGGTGGGACAGTGTGGGCGGTGGGACAGTGTGGGCGGTGGGCACCACGGACAGTGTGGGCGGTGGGACAGTGTGGGCGGTGGGACAGTGTGGACGGTGGGACAGTGTGGGCGGTGGGACAGTGTGGACGGTGGGACAGTGTGGACGGTGGGACAGTGCGGGCGGTGGGCACCACGGACAGTGTGGGCGGTGGGACAGTGTGGACGGTGGGACAGTGTGGGCGGTGGGACAGTGTGGGCGGTGGGCACCACGGACAGTGTGGGCGGTGGGACAGTGTGGGCGGTGGGACAGTGTGGACGGTGGGACAGTGTGGGCGGTGGGACAGTGTGGACGGTGGGACAGTGTGGGCGGTGGGACAGTGTGGGCGGTGGGCACCACGGACAGTGTGGGCGGTGGGACAGTGTGGGCGGTGGGACAGTGTGGACGGTGGGACAGTGTGGGCGGTGGGCACCACGGACAGTGTGGACGGTGGGACAGTGTGGGCGGTGGGACAGTGTGGGCGGTGGGCACCACGGACAGTGTGGACGGTGGGACAGTGTGGGCGGTGGGACAGTGTGGACGGTGGGACAGTGCGGGCGGTGGGACAGTGTGGGCGGTGGGACAGTGTGGGCGGTGGGCACCACGGACAGTGTGGGCGGTGGGACAGTGTGGGCGGTGGGACAGTGTGGGCGGTGGGCACCACGGACAGTGTGGGCGGTGGGACAGTGTGGGCGGTGGGACAGTGTGGACGGTGGGACAGTGTGGGCGGTGGGCACCACGGACAGTGTGGACGGTGGGACAGTGTGGGCGGTGGGCACCACGGACAGTGTGGGCGGTGGGACAGTGCGGGCGGTGGGACAGTGTGGGCGGTGGGCACCACGGACAGTGTGGGCGGTGGGACAGTGTGGACGGTGGGCACCACGGACAGTGTGGGTGGTGGGACAGTGTGGGCGGTGGGACAGTGTGGGCGGTGGGACAGTGCGGGCGGTGGGACAGTGTGGGCGGTGGGACAGTGTGGGCGGTGGGACAGTGTGGGCGGTGGGACAGTGTGGGCGGTGGGCACCACGGACAGTGTGGGTGGTGGGACAGTGTGGGCGGTGGGACAGTGTGGGTGGTGGGACAGTGCGGGCGGTGGGACAGTGTGGGCGGTGGGACAGTGCGGGCGGTGGGACAGTGTGGACGGTGGGACAGTGCGGGCGGTGGGACAGTGTGGGCGGTGGGACAGTGTGGACGGTGGGCACCACGGACAGTGTGGGTGGTGGGACAGTGTGGACGGTGGGACAGTGTGGACGGTGGGACAGTGTGGGCGGTGGGACAGTGTGGACGGTGGGACAGTGCGGGCGGTGGGACAGTGTGGGCGGTGGGACAGTGTGGGCGGTGGGCACCACGGACAGTGTGGGCGGTGGGACAGTGTGGGCGGTGGGACAGTGTGGGCGGTGGGCACCACGGACAGTGTGGGCGGTGGGACAGTGTGGGCGGTGGGACAGTGTGGACGGTGGGACAGTGTGGGCGGTGGGCACCACGGACAGTGTGGACGGTGGGACAGTGTGGGCGGTGGGCACCACGGACAGTGTGGGCGGTGGGACAGTGCGGGCGGTGGGACAGTGTGGACGGTGGGACAGTGCGGGCGGTGGGACAGTGTGGGCGGTGGGCACCACGGACAGTGTGGGCGGTGGGACAGTGTGGACGGTGGGCACCACGGACAGTGTGGGTGGTGGGACAGTGTGGGCGGTGGGACAGTGTGGGCGGTGGGACAGTGCGGGCGGTGGGACAGTGTGGGCGGTGGGACAGTGTGGGCGGTGGGACAGTGTGGGCGGTGGGACAGTGTGGGCGGTGGGCACCACGGACAGTGTGGGCGGTGGGACAGTGTGGACGGTGGGCACCACGGACAGTGTGGGTGGTGGGACAGTGTGGGCGGTGGGACAGTGTGGGCGGTGAGACAGTGTGGGCGGTGGGACAGTGTGGGCGGTGGGACAGTGTGGGCGGTGGGACAGTGTGGGTGGTGGGACAGTGCGGGCGGTGGGACAGTGTGGGCGGTGGGACAGTGTGGGCGGTGGGACAGTGTGGGCGGTGGGACAGTGTGGACGGTGGGCACCACGGACAGTGTGGGCGGTGGGACAGTGTGGGCGGTGGGACAGTGTGGGCGGTGGGACAGTGTGGGCGGTGGGCACCACGGACAGTGTGGGCGGTGGGACAGTGTGGGCGGTGGGACAGTGTGGGCGGTGGGACAGTGTGGGCGGTGGGACAGTGTGGGCGGTGGGACAGTGTGGGCGGTGGGACAGTGTGGGCGGTGGGACAGTGTGGGCGGTGGGACAGTGTGGGCGGTGGGACAGTGTGGGCGGTGGGACAGTGTGGGCGTGGGACAGTGTGGGCGGTGAGACAGTGTGGGCGGTGGGACAGTGTGGGCGGTGGGACAGTGTGGCGGGGGACAGTGTGGGCGGTGGGACAGTGTGGCGGTGGGACAGTGTGGGCGGTGGGACAGTGTGGGCGGTGGGACAGTGTGGGCGGTGAGACAGTGTGGGCGGTGGGACAGTGTGGGCGGTGGGACAGTGTGGGCGGTGGGACAGTGTGGGCGGTGAGACAGTGTGGGCGGTGGGCACCACGGACAGTGTGGGCGGTGGGACAGTGTGGGTGGTGGGACAATGTGGACGGTGGGACAGTGTGGGCGGTGGGACAGTGTGGGCGGTGGGACAGTGTGGGCGGTGGGACAGTGTGGGCGGTGGGCACCACGGACAGTGTGGGATGTGGGGACAGTGTGGGATGTGGGGCAGTGTGGGCGGTGGGACAGTGTGGGATGTGGGACAGTGTGGGCGGTGGGCACCACGGACAGTGTGGGCGGTGGGCACTTTGGCGGATGATCAGCCAGAACAGAGTCAGCTCTTCCTCGGCCTCAGTCACTGCCCGGCCACTCCAGGTGTGGCCTGGGAGCCACGTCCCCGGGAGCCGGCCTGGGGCTCCGGCCTGAGCGGAATCGGCATTGCTGAGTCCCCGGGCGACCCGGGTCCCCAGTAAAGAAGCACGGGGCTGCGTCCTTGCCGTCTCCCCGGGCTCCCAGAGCAGCTCGGCGACCCCTCTGCTGACCCAGGTGGGCACAGGAGCTGCCACACACAGGAAGCCATGGGTCCGGCCCGGAGCCTGAGCACCCCCGCGCCCCCCACCCCCCACGTCACAAGGCTCCCCAAAAGCCACTCCTCCAGTGGCTCCAATGCCACTCCACCGAGATCCGGGGGGCAGGGCTGGCCAGGTGCTCGCCCAGAAAACGCCAGCTGTGCCCACGCCTCCCTCTCGGCCCAGGCCCACCGGCCCCGGGCGCAGACAGGGCACAGGCCCCGGGGTCCTGCCTCCGGAGGACGCGGCGGAGGCAGGAAGTGGGAACGGGCGCCGGGCAGCCACCGGAGCCTGGTTGGTCTGACGTTCTCTTCTCACCCCAGACGCAGGCCGGCCGCCCCGTCCTCCTCCAGCCGCCGCGGCAGTTACGGCCTCAGAGGCGCCTGGCATCGGCACGGCTCAGCACGCACCTCCAGCTGCGTCGTGACGGAGCTCCCTGCCCCACGGGGCTCAGAGGTCCATCGAGTGCTGGGCAGATGGTGGGCTCTGTGCCCGGTCACCGCCGCCGGAAGCCGCTCAATGGCTTCACCTGCGGGAGGGCGGGGCCGGCTCTCTAAGGGGCCGTTAGCCGGCAATTAGGCCGTGCAGCGGGCAGGCTGGCAGCAAGGCATGCTCCCCGCCGCCCGGCATGACTGGCAGGGGCTGGTGCGGGGAGGGGAGCCCGCGGCGTGCGCCTGCAGCCGGCCGCCGAGTGTCGCCGAGCCCACTGCCTCCTGGCAAAAGGCACGTAACCTCCTGGGCTCCGCTTCCTGTCTGTGAAGTGGGGACCTAACGGGATGTGGCAGGTGCAGGGTCCGAGGAGGCAGCCCCAGGCAGGCCTGTGTGTGGACAGTGACCGGCCTCCCGGGGGGGCGGAGCCCGTCCTCCCTGTGACTGGCAGGGTCTGCAGACCCGGCACAAGGTGGGGGCCCGAGAGGGGGGCCCGATGGGAAGGGGGGGCCTGAGTCCCAGCTGCCAGCCGCAAGTATGTGACTCCCAGCAGGTTCCGTCCGTTCTCCATGGGTGGGTGGGCACCGCCTGGGCAGAGCCCAGAGCCCGGCAGGTGCCCATGGAGCAGGAGCTGTCACTGCGGGTGCGTTAGAGGGGTCACAGCGCACCGAGCGGGGAGGTGAGCCCGGCGGAGAGGAACGCGGGGTGAGCCGGCCGGTGTAGCTGTTGTCACTGGTGCGCTGTCCGCTGTCTCCCCCCCAACCCGGGCACTCCCTGCGGGCCGGTGTAGCTGTTGTCACTGGTGCTCTGTCTGTCCCCTGTCAGCCCCCAGCACTCCCTGCGGGCCAGGTGGGAACTCATGCTACCCTGTTTCCCCGAAAAGAAGACAGTGTCTTATATTAATTTTTGCTCCCAAAGATGCGCTAGATCTTTTTTTTTTTTGGGTGGGGGGATGCCTTGTATTAGAGCGAGTAGGTCTTATTTTCGGGGGATGTCTTACTTTCGGGGACACAGGGTATCCCCAGCCGGGGTGCTGAGCCGAGGGCCGGCGTGCTGGATGAACCCTGGGCCGGGGGGCAGGGCTGTCCTCTCTCCACAGTCGGGCCCCGGCCCACGGAAGGTGCCAGCGGAAGGCCATCCATTCCGAAGGTTCACGCCCCAAACAACCTCTGGGAAAACCCCCCAGCTTTCCTGGAGGATGTGGCTGTTTCCTGGCCCCGGGGCTGGGGCAGACGCCGGCCTTCTCCTCCGCACGTCCTCGGCTGGGGCTTTGTGCCTCACAGGCCGGGTTCCCACGGGGGCTGCCCTGACCGGCGGGGACTGGAGAGGACGGGCGGGGGTCTGGGTTGGCCCAGGATGCCGGGTTCCTGGCTGTGGGCACACGGCCTGACCCCTCCCGGCCACGCACCGTCGTGCCCACGGGCCATCTGCCCACGGGCACAGGGCGGTCAGAGTCTCTGAGGGAGGACGCTGGCCTCCCCCAAAGGCGGACGAAGAGCAGGCCGCCAGTGGGACGGGTGCCAGAGGGAAGGAGACCAAGGGAGGGGGCAGGGGCGGGCCCCGGGAGGGCTGGGCAGGAAGGAAGGGGAAGATGCCAGAGGGCACTGCCAGCCTGAGAAGACGCCAGAAGCTGGGGGAGGCCCGGGGCCAGCCTGCCCGGCGGGCGTGGTCGGGGGCTACCGGGCTGCAGAGGAGAGGCGTCCTCGGGAAAGGGGGGGGGGGAAAGGGAGGCTCTTGGCTTCGCTTTGGCTGGGGTCGGAGAGCAGAGTCAGGAGTAACCCGGGATCCGTAACAGCTGGTGACATGGCCCGGGAGCCTGCGTGTTCCTTCCTGGCACGCGGGGTCGGGGGGGGGGGCACTTCCAGGTGGTATCTCCCTCGATGCCAGGATGCCACATCCCGTTAGGTGCCCGCTTCACAGACAGGAAGCTGAGCCCGGGAGGCTAAATGCCCTGCCAAGTGGCAGCGGGCTCGGCCACGCCCCGGCCAGCGCAGGGAGCGGGAGAGTGACCGGAAGAGGCTGATCAAAGGGGCCCCCGTGGTCTCGTGCTGGAGGCTCGGGCCTGAGCGGGTGGGGCGGGCACGTGCTGCCTGCAGGGGGCACCTGGGCGGGACTGGGCCTGAGACCGGAGGGCGGCCGGGACGCAGGGGACAGCTGTCTGGGCGGCTGGGCCAGGGCCGAGGCAGGGGCGGGCGCGGGCGGGCGCGGGGCGGGCGGGGGCCTGCTGTCATCCCGCCCGCGCACGGCGGGAACGCGGGAAGCCACACCAAACGTCACCCAGCGGCAGCCGTGCCAGCCGGGCCTCATCCCTGCCTCGGCCTGTGACCTCTACCCTCTCCTCCGGGGCCGGGGGCCGGGGGCCGGGGGCCGGGGGTGGGGTCCCCGGCAGCAAGCGGCCTGCCCCCCCCCGCCCCAGGCCCAGCTCTGAGCGGAAATGGACTCAGAGTGACGCTGATGAGAAAGCAGAGGCTCCCCAGCCAACGCCCTGGGAACCCTGCCACGGCGAGGCCGACACCCCCCCTTTCCGGAGCAGCAGCCGCGGATCCCCCTCCACCGGGCTCTCCGCCGTTCGGAGGGACGAGGGGGTGTCCTGCGGCGGCTGTGTGGGGAGCTGGCCTTCCTCACCAAACCCAGCCTGGACCCACCCAGTCAGCCTGCCCGGGCAAGTGGCGGAGAGAGGGGTGAGGGCCCCCCACCCCCCACCCCCAGGCTGGCCCTCGCCCTATCCTCCCCGCACCATGCCCGGAACAGCCTGCAGGCACTGGCCAGCCAACGCGTACCAGGCTGGGGCCGGACACTCACTCTGGGGACCTCCTGCCCGGGTCTGGGTGCAACAGAGTGGGCCCTCGAGGGTGTTCTTGCCAGCTGGCGAGCCACGGACCCCCGGGCCTGTCCTGGCGGGTCAGGGGGCAGGCGCAGCTCCCGGCCTGGGTCCCGGTGCCTGGGCATTCTTGGCCTTCACGCCAGCTCCGGCATCTCCGACGCCAGCGGCTCTCGCCCTGGATCAGCAGCGGCCCCCACTCGCGGCCCTCGGCGCGGGGGGCCGGCAGTGCAGGGGCAGGACCGGCGTGGACCGTTGTTGCTGCCGCTACACGAACGGGGCCACTGAGCCCAGAGAGGCCGGGTGACTCACCCGAGGCCGCCCAGCACAGCCAGGGCCGGAATCCGGGCCCAGCACCCCCACAGGCCCGGCTGCCTCCCTACAATCGCCGTCCGGTGTGAGTGGGCACGCCCGGTCCCCCCGGCACAGGCGGGCGCCCTGCGCAGACCCGCACGGCAGGCCAGCAGGGTGAAGCCGGGCGCCTGCACAGGCCCAGGCGGACACAGAGAGAAGGGGGTACGGATCGGCGCCCGAAACCCCGCCGCTGCCGGGCTCCAAAGCCTGGCCCTGCCGCCGGAGCCGATGCCCAGAGCTGGCCTCTCCGCCTCGTCTGGGGCGTGGGCTCCGGTGGTTACGAGGGCTCGGCGAGCTGACGCGCGCTTGGCGCCTGGCACAGGCCTGGCATCGGGGTTCGGTGAGTGCTCTTTGCCATTACCGTTCGTCCTCCTGAGGACGGGGCTGAGGGCGGGGGGTGAGCCGCCAGCCTTTAAGAGCACACTCACCCTCGGGGACACGGGGGTGCCCCCGCCACGTCAGAGAGGACAGTCCTGGAAGGCAGTGCGGGGCACCATGGGAAAGGTGGGCTGTGTGGGGCCGGGAGGAGAGGCGAGTTCACACCCTGGGTCCCCACCTGCTGGCCTGTCCCTGGGCAGATGGCCGGCCTCCCCGAGCCTCCATCGGCCCCGGGCCGGCGGGGCTGGGCGGGCCTGCTGCGGGCGTCAGGAGCCCCCCTGTCTGGCTGGGCGATGCCTCCACGCTCCCCCGGAAACGGCTGTTACTGCCGCGTATGGTGTGGCCGAGCCGAGCCTCCTGGAGACAGGCATGCGGGGCCTTCCCAGACCCCCAGACCTGAAAGGGTTTGGCAGCAGCCGGGGCGAGGCCTCTGTCCTGGGGGGAGGGGAGAGTCGGAGGGGGGGGGCCAGAGGGGCAGCCCACAGAGCTCACACCTCACCGGCCTCCCGGGGGTGCGGGTGGATGGCACACAGCGAAGGGACATCAATAATAGATGAACCTCAAGGAAGTCCGGGAGCATCAATCATAAATTAATTAATGGCTCCGAAGAGGCAACGGCCAGGGGAACGCCTCACCTTACACAGCCCAGCCCCCGCCTCCCCGCAGCTCCAGGTGGAGGAGTCTGCTTCCCCAACGCAGGTGGAGGCCAGCCCTGCTCTCCCACCCCCCGGCTCGCCCCCCCAGCTCGCCCACCCCCACCCCCAGCTCCCCCACCCTCAGCTCTTCCACCCCCAGCTCCCCTACCCCCAGCTCCCCTACCCTCAGCTCTTCCACCCCCAGCTCCCCAACCCCAGCTCCCCCACCTCCCAGATCTCCCACCCCAGCTCCCCCACCCTCAGCTCTTCCACCCCCAGCTCCCCTACCCCCAGCTCCCTCACTCCCAGCTCCCCCACCCCAGCTCCCCCACTCTCAGCTCTTCCACCCCCAGCTCCCCCAACCCCAGCTCCCCCACCTCCCAGATCTCCCACCCACTAGCTCACCCACCACCAGATCCCCCACCTCCCAGCTCCCCCCCCCCAGCTTCCTCACTCCCAGCTCTCCCACCCCCAGCTCACCCACCCACAGCTCTTCCACCCCCAGCTCGCCCCCCCCAGCTGCCAACCCCCCCACCCCCTCAGCTCAGAGAACACGCAGGTGCTAAGAGGGTTTCATCAGACCTCCAGAACAGTAATTCCTGGGCTGAACTCGGGCAGCGGCGGCTCAGGGGGCCGTGTGGGGAGGAGAGGATCCAGCGCCTGGAAGCCGTGTGAGGACTCGGGGGGCCCCTGGGCAGGTCCTTGGGGGTGACAACGGCCTTGCAGGCAGCGCGGTCTGCCTCCTGGGGATGCCCGGGAGCCCCCAGCGCACCCCCACTCTGGCCGGGGCCTCGAGGAGGCCGAGCCACTGAAAGTCAGGGGCGGGCAAGGCACCGGGCGGGGCTCCGAGGCCGCTGCTGTCCAGGCCCGCCTCTTACCGACCCCGCCACACACCTCGCGCTCCCACCGCACCCCAAAACCATCCGAGGTGGTCTCTCCCCTTCCTGCCCCAGGCCGTCCGCCGCCCAGCGTCAAGCCCCCTCACCCACGCCTGCCCTAGCCGCCAGCCGGCCTGCCCCTCCCGTCCGCTGGCACCCCCTGGCACCGTGCCCTCAGGACACGTCGGAGACTGCTCTCCACACCCCACACGGCCCCGCCGGCGTGGCCCTCGGGGACCCAGCTCCAACCACGTGTGCAACCTCGGCTCTCACCGCTTCCATTTCCGGCACCGGGCGCCCGCCCAGACCACAGACGGCCGAGCCTGGCTTCCCAGACCCCCCCCCCCCTCCGTCCCCCTCATCGCTCCCTGTCCGCTGCGGTCCCCTGCTTGGCCCAGGCTGAGGACATCACACCCCGTCTCCCCAGCTCCCTCCTCCCCGTCACCAGCCTCCTCTGACCTCGGGGGCGCTGCCCCAGAACCGCACACAGACGGCGTGCCCTCCCGGCGTCTTCCCGACAGACGCCCCCCCTCCCCCGGCCCCCCCGCTCGGCGCCGGAACCGCCGTTGGTCGCCGCGGCCCCCGCTGGCACCGGCCCCCGGCAGGTGCTCACCAGCTAGGTGTCCGCCTGTCTGGGGCGGCTCGGTGGCTGAGTGCCGACCCAATGAACCAAGAGGTCACGGGTTCGATCCCCAGGCGGGGCGCCCAGTTGTGAGTTCGATCCCCCGTAGGGGGCGTGCAGGAGGCGTCCGAGCGATGTTTCTCGCTCTCTAGTCCTCTTCCTTCCTCTCTCAAATTCAATAAAAACATGTTTTTAAAAAAAGAAGTATCTGAGTGGAACCCGTTCCCGGGGACAAAGACGTTATTCTGCGGACGACGTGCAGGACCGTCTGTGCCGAGGCGTGGGGCGCGGGGGGGGCGGGGGGGTGTGTGCCCACCTCGAGGAGGGCGTGCCCGGCCGCATCCTCCCTGCCGTGCACGCAGGTCGCCCAGGTCGCCAGGTCGCCAGGTCGCCGCTGTTCTGCGCAAGTGGCTCGAGGGACCCCTGGCCTCGCCAGGCACTGCTGTGGGGCGCGGCCTTCTTGCCAGCACCCCGCCCGGAGAGGTGCTGCTGTCCCCTTTCACAGATGAGGAGACGGAGGTGCAAAAGGGCCCCAGGACTCAGATCGGGGTCTGTTTGACTCCAGAACCCCACGTCGTCATGCCCGTGGGCTCCAATGCTGCCTCCTGTCACCCCCCGCCCGGCGGGGCCTGTCCCCCGCTGAGCTCCGGGAACCTGAGGAGGCACATGGGGCGGGCACAGGTGGACGTGTCTGCGAGCCACGCCTCCGGTCCCGGCTTCCTTCTGAGGACGCGGAGGGAGCAGAAAGGCGCCTCTTATAAGAACCCAACGGGAGCCGAAACCGGTGTGGCTCAGTGGGTAGAGCGTCGGCCTGCGGACTGGAGGGTCCCAGGTTCGATTCCGGTCAAGGGCGTGGACCTTGGCTGCGGGCACATCCCCAGTGGGGGGCGTGCAGGAGGCAGCTGATCGATGTTTCTCTCTCATCCATGTTTCTGACTTTCTATCCCTCTCCCTTCCGCTCTGTAAATAATCAATAAAAATATATTTTTTTAAAAAAAAAAAAGAACCCATCGGGAGGAGTGAAATCCGCCCTCCGCTGCCACCCCCACTGACACCAGGCCGGCCAGACACAGACGCCCCCGGTCCCCCCACCGCCAGGCGCTCACGCCCCCACAGACACGCTGACGGGCACACGTGGCTTCACCCACGTGCCGTCCCGGCCCCCCGGCCCCAGCGGTTTCAGGGGTCCTCCTGGCCCGCACACGCACTCCCTGGAGGCCAGGCTCTCCAGGAAAGAAGAAAATCAAGATAGATCGCCCTGACCGCTGGGGAGCTGACCACATCCTCCAGGGCCCGGGCCGGCGGCTCCGAGATCCATCTTCCCCTGACCACAGGCTCCCGGATCTGTCCCCCGGGCCACTTGTGCGGGCACGGCTGCGGGAGTGCGATGTGGGCAGGGGAGGGTGAAACGGAGCTCAGGCGGGGCGTCCGGCCAACAGGTGATGAACCCCTGAGCTCCCCCCCCCCCCCCGTCCCAGCAGGAGGGCAGGGCGGGGAGCGGCTTCTGAGGACGGGTGCCCGCCCGCCCGGCGCTCTCAGCTCCGGTCCCGAGGCCCCTGTCCGGAGACTCCCGGTCCCCGCGGGACACCCCGCAGCGCACAGCCGGGCACCGTGACTGAGGAGCCGAGGAAGGAGAGCCTGCCAGCAGCTGAGATAAGCACCTTCAGAGAAACACGGTCTGGGGAGAGGCCTGAACCGAGCTCAGCCTGAGAGCCGCTGGGCCTTGGGGTCCACCCCCCCCCGGGACTCCCCCCACCCAGCACCCGGGCATGATGGGGAGCAGTCACTCGGCCGAGGCCCCGGGGCCTCCACCCCCGAGACCTGGGACGCAGCCCCGCTCTGCTCCTGGGCCCAGAGGGCCAGCTCCTCCTCTCTGAGCCGCCGCCCGCCGCCGCCGCCCAGCTCTGCGGGCCAGAGTCCCCGCACCCCAGGCAGACGGCAAGGGGCGGCTGCAAAGGGTCCCAGCGCCCGACCGTGGGGCTGAGCCACCACTCAGAGCAAACGGGCAGCGGCGAGGAGGGGAGCAGGGCGCTCACACCTCGGAGAGCCCTCAGGGCAGGAGGGAGGTGCTGGCACCTCCCGGGGGGCAGAGAGCGGCGCTCCGGGGCGTGTGTGCGGGACAGGGCTCCCCGCCCCGACGCCCGCACAGGGACCCAAGGCCGAGGAAGCGCCTGCAAGGCCAGGCAGAGCCCCGGTCCGCCCCGGAGCAGGGCGAGGCCCACAGGGTGGAAAAGCCAGCCTGACTGACGTGCTCCCCTCTGCGCCGTGGCTGCACCCCGAGACCTGGCCAGGGGGCGGGCACTCCCCGTGGGGGGCATGCTTTGGAAACGTGGAATGCTCAAAGGGGGGCTGTGATGATCAGGCCCCCAGGCAAAGCCTCCAGCTGTGCAGGCCCGCAGGGGCCCCCTCAGCTGCCAGATGCCAGCTGGGTCCACGCCGGGAACTCGTGCCCCACCTGTCGGCCCTCAAGGACCCCTCTGGGGGTGCCCCTCGCCCCTTCTCCTCGCCCCCGTGGCTGAGGGCATTCCCCCAGCCTCTCCAGTCGCCCCGCATCCGGTCTCGGTGTCTCTCCCCGGCCCACACTGCCCCAGCCCACCTGGCGGCTCTGACCCACTTTGCGTCCCTCAGGCCCCGGTCTCAGAACTGCCGCCGAGGCTGCTCCCCGCCCCCACCCTCCGCACCCAGAGCCAAAGGGAATTCTCAAGAGAAAACGCTCGTCTCCGCGTCCCCCTCCCACACAGGCACCCCAGATCTGTCAGCGCAGACACCTCCGAGCCCTGCGTGGCCCCGGAGAGGCAGGCCGGTGGCGGAGCGAGGGCTCCTGAGGCCCCCCCACTCCCGCAGCACCCCACGGCGCTGCCGCCACGCTGTCCTCGGACCCCACGTTCCCCGCCAGAGCTTCTCATTCCCCGAGACGAGTTCTCGACCTCCCCCCGGCTGCTGCCTCCCCACACATCCTGCGCCTCCATGTCCCACCCCCCCACCCCCAGGCCCACCCTGTGATGTAACCCTGGGAGGTGAAGCCACCTGCTCAAGGTCATACCGCCGAGACTAGGGGTCCAGTTTCCTGGCTCCAAGTGCACTGGGGGGTGCCCCAGCTTCAAGGACCCTCAGCAGCACCTCCAAGCACCCACCTTAGCGAGTGAGCCGCCACCTGCCACCCTGGTATCCCACACCCTCAACATCGTCTTTCTGGGTTCCTCGAGGCCTCCCCCAGACTCGGCCCAAGCTTGCCACGTTTATCCTTCTACCCCATTCCCCTTCCCCCGGGGGGATCCACGGAGACCCCTACGACTTCCAGGGGTGGGGCTGGGGCTGCGAGTTGCCCCTCTGTGAAGTCCAACCCCGTGAGACCCTCCCCGGAGGCTCCCCGAGGCCGTGGGGGACAGACATGGGGCCGGCACACGCTCAGGCCCACAGAGGCGTCTTTCAAGCATGGCCCCCAACGATGCTCTGGCCCCAGCGGCCTCTAAGCGGCCAAGAAGACAGGCGATCCCCTGACACCCTGGACGAACCAGTCTCCGGACGGCCGGGCCTGCAACCACAGTCAGAGGGGTGCCACGCCCCTCCCAGCCGTGGACACGGGTCGCCCCTGGGCCCTGCATGTTTCCCACCGTCCACGGACAGTGATCGCTACTGAGACCCCCACTGCCTTCTTCTCTGGAGCTGGATCCAGACTCTTGAGCCCAGGGGACTGCGGGACCCGGACAGACCGCCACCCGGACCGCTATGTGGGGGCCCCGCGGTAGACGCATGTCTACCAGCTTCCCCCAGGCTCCTGCCTCCCCCAGGCCGGTGTCCCCAGCAGGCATGGAGGGGCCTGGTGACAGAGAGAGGCACTGCCCTTCTGCACCCCCGAGCGGGAGGACGGCTGGTCCCCTTCCCATCCGCCCAGGATCAGGCCGCCCCTGCGCCGCGCCGTGCCAGGCCCTTCCCCACGCCGCCGAGAGCACCTGTCATGCCGGCCGGGGCCCCCACGCATCCAGCCCCTGGTGCCATCTCTCCGGACCGCGCCGAGGCCAGAGCAACCCACTCCCCAGCAACGGCAGCACGTCCTCCTCCTCCCCCCCCCGGCCGGGGGCACCCCCGGGTGCCCACCACCCACCTGCGCACAGGGCTGCGCCGCCCCGCACCTGGGCGCCCACCATCCCCCCGGGGGTAGCGGCCAGCCTCCTGACAGCTGTGCCCGCAGAACCGCGCTGCCGGTGCCAGACCCGCACTGCCCACGCCCGCGCCGCGGGGGGTCCCCATCCCCGCGCCGGCGGCTCCGCGGAGCCCACACCTGCCATGGGCGCGCGTGGCGGGCGCTCCTCCGCCCGCGGGACCCGTCGGGCCGGCCACCGCGCGCGCCCCGTACCCTGCGCCTCCGGCCACGCCGCTCGCACCCGCCCAGGGTAGGGTGGGGGGTCCCCCTTACCTCCCGCCCTCCGCAGAGCTCGGCCCGCCGCCGCCGCCGCCGCCGCCGCCGCCGCCTCCATCCTGGGCTCCCCGAGGCCCCGATTCACCAACGCCGCTTCCGCAGGGCGCCGGCGCCGGCGCGGAGGCCGCCTCCGCCCCCCGGGGGACACCGCGTCCTTTACGTAAACCCTGCTCCGCCGCCAGCGGTGACCATGGCGACGACCGCGGGGCGGCAGCGCCCCCTGGTGGCCGGGAGGGGCGCGGCGCCGAGGCCGGAGCTGTGCGGCCAGCCTTCCCCGCTGCGCCGCAGCCGCCTGCCCCGCGCGCGCGTGGGGGCGGTGGGCGCCTGGCTCCCGCCCCGGGTGCGGGCTCCGTGGGCGGCCGGGAGGGGCAGGACAGGCCGCGCCGCCTCGGTCTCCCTCCTCCAGACCCCGCGTGACCGGGCTTCGCGTGGGAGAAGCAGAAAAGCAAGTAGGATTGCTGGAGGACGGGTGCATGGGGGCGGGTGGGTGTGGGGGGGGACGGGACGGGGCCGGTTCCACCTCCCCGAGTGACTGAGAGCTCCTGGAGGGGGTGGAGCGGGTCTCTGTGTCCTCCCCCACCTCCCTCACCTCCCCCCACCCCGCCCCATGGAGCCCAGCGGGGGGCCGGGGAGTCCAAGGGGCACTGGGTCCATGTGGGGTCCCTGGTCGGTGCAGAAACCCGCCGTCCTGCTCCTCTCCGCACGCGCCCATTCATTCGGGCTGCAAGGCACACCTGCCCTGAGCGCGCTCCCAGCAGAGAGGGCCGCAAGGGGTCCCCACGCGGGATTGCTTCACGGAGGGGGTTGCGGATGCCGGGACCTGCAGGACCCCGGCTCTGGCCTCAGGAGCTCAGTCCACGGGCACCAGACCATCACGAGGCGGGCGCCTGCGGGCGGCCCTGCCGGAGCTTTTCCTGGGAGGAAGGGGGCGTCATCACCCCACTGCCCACCCAGCTGGTCTCCCAGGTGGAGGAGAACTTGTCAGAGGCAGAAAGGGGGCCGCCTGGGTCTGCGGGGGAAGTGGGGCACTTGGTCACCCCAGCTCAGTGCAAACTGGGAGCCACCAGCATGGTGCCGGAGCGGGTGAGTGCAGGGGGGCCTGGGACCGGTCTCAGCCGGAAACACACCTGGGCCAGGGCCCCCTTCCTCTGTGGGAGAAGCGGGGAGCTACTTGGGGAAGGAGCTCGGGGTCCCCTGTGGGGAATCTGATGTCAGACGGCCGCTTCCCTACAAAGAGAAAATGGGGTGAGGGTCCAGACAAATACTGGGCCGGGCCCCTCAGGGGGTTCAGGGGAGAGCTGAGCCCTGTCTTCCCCACCCCACCCCCCCAAGGGCAGGGACCCCCCGAGGCTCGAAGGAGTTTAGGGACCTTCTTTCCAGGTCATTGCAATCAACCAGAATGGACACTGTCAAGCCTCAAGTCCCTTGGTCCAAAGGCCTCGATTTCCAGGAGAACCTTGGCCCTGGCCCGGTGGCTCCGTGGGTGACAGCATCAGCAGCAACACCAGGGCTGCAGGTCCCATGGCTCCTACAGGAAGCAGCCAACCAACGCACAAACAAAACACTGATCTCCCCCCTCTGCCTTTCTTTCTCTCTCTCATTTCCCCCGTCTCTCTCAAATCAATCAATCAGTAAAAGATTTCATACAAAGGGTCTTAACGGCCCAGCGTGGGCTGTGGGCCCTCAGCTACGGCCAGGGGAGGAGGTGCCATGTAGACAGACATGGCGCCCACTCCTGCGGGAGGGAGGGGAGTCTCAGAGGAGGAGGAATCGGGAGTGGAACAGCCAGTCCAAACACTGACTACTCCATTCTGCCCCTTAGCTGTCCCGTGCACACAAATTCACAGTACATCCCTCTCCCCGCTTACACACACACACACGCACACGCACACGCACACGCACACGCACCTCCTTCTATTCAACCAACGTGATCCTCACCAAACCCCGTCCAGGGGTCCCTGTTCAGCCTGATGTTCGAGATGCAAGGCCGAGACCTTCCAGGGGATGTTTGTGTCTCCTCCGCTTCCACGGCGATCCCACCTGGGCCTCTAACAGCTGAACTTTCGAAAGGGTAAGTTCAACCAGCAACAGGGTGGCCTTTGAACTCTTACTGCACCAGCGAGGACCTGGTTGAAAACACAGAACCGGAAGGGGGAGGCTGATGAGGGTAGAGGGACGATGGAGGGCGATAAGGCCATTGACTTGGGGTGATAGACACACAACACAGCACACAGACGATAGGTGACAGAACCACACACCTGAAACACACATGGTTTCGTTCACCAGCGTCCCCCCCCCCAATCCAATAAAAATGCTTGAGCCTGGCACTGCATCATCATTAGAAAAGAGGGGAAAATGCAGACTCTCAGGCCCAAGAGTGTCGCCAGACTAACAGGATCCCGGGCGATTCGGATGCTCGCTAACGTTTGAGAAGCAGCGCTAGTCTAAGTATCGGGGGAAAGGGAAGGGGGAGTATGAGAAGTGCTTTTAAATTGTGATGATTTCTATTTATTTATTTTTCTAAGTATATTTTATTGATTTTTTACAGAGAGGAAGGGAAAGGATAGAGAGAAACATCAACGAGAAACATTCATCGATCAGCTGCCTCCTGCACACCCCCTACTGGGGATGTGCCTGCAACCAAGGTACATGCCCTTGACCGGAATTGACTCTGGGACCTTTCAGCCCGCAGGCCGATGCTCTGTCCACTGAGCCACACCGTTTCGGCGATAATTCCCATTTAAAAAGGAAAGGGCCGGTGTGGCTCCGTGGGTGAGGCGCTGTCCCATCCACCCACTGGCCGTTTGCTTCTCAGTCTGGGTACCTGCCCAGGGGCAGGCTGATTCCTGGTGGGGAGTGTGCAGGAGGCCGCTGATTGATCTCTCTGCCTCTCCCTCCCTCTCTGTGTCTCTCTCTCCCTCTCTCTGTGCCTCTCCCTCCCTCTCTCTCTGCCTCTCCCTCCCTCTCCCTCCCTCTCCCTTCCTCTTTCTCTAAAAATCAATAAAAACTATTTTAAAAGGAAATAGAAAGGGAAAGGGGTTCATTATTTCCTCTTTATAACTCCAATACCCAGCAGGGAGATGCACGCAGAGGCTGCCCTCCCCACGTTTGCTCCTGGTCACACACTCTTTTAAAAAAAAAATAAAAAATATGTCATTGATTTTTACAGAGAGGAAGGGAGAGGGACAGAGAGAAATATCGATGAGAGAGAGACATTATCAGCTGCCTTCTGCATTCCCCCTACTGGGGATGTGTCCACAACCAAGGTGTATGCCCTTGACCTGGAATCGAACCCGGTACCTTTCAGTCCGCAGGCCGACGCTCTATCCATTGAGCCACACCGGTTTCGTCTGGTTGCACACTCTCAGAGGGTGCTGATGACTGCCTTCCCGTAGCTGCCTTCCATGCGCCCCACCTGCCGCCTGCATCTCCCCGGGCCGGACCCTCCGCCCTGTGGGCTGAGCCGAGCCTCAGTCTTCCTCCTGGCGGGTCTGAGCCGAGGGCCTCCTGGGTGGAAAGCATTGTAGCAGGTGTTCACCGACAGTCACCTCTGGGCCTTCAAGTGGGAGCTACTCCGGGGGGACCCGGCCCCACCCCTCCCGTCCGGTCTGTGTGTGTGTGATCTGAGGATCCCCCGATGCCCGGCGGCCGTCCGTTCCCCGTTCAGTGGAGCCCCATGGTGCCTCCTGGGGGACAGGTCTCCCTCTGGTCGGTTCCAGCACCATCACCCCGGCGCTGCCCGGACGGGCCGTAGACAGCAGGCACCCTGAGACGCTTCGGAAGGCGCGTACCCTCCGAGAGCATGCAGCACCCTCTTTGCCCCAAGGCCAGGCTGCCCTTCCCCTCCAGGGCCTCTGACGGGGTTCGGCCACGTGTCTTTGGGGACAGCCACCAGCACCATGAGCAGACAGACGGCGGCGAGGGCAGGAGCGAGGGCGGCAGAACAGGTGGCGAGCTCAGGCTGGTCCTGGTCCAGCTGCCTGGCCAACCGCCCGGTGCCAACCGCCCAGCCTGGCCTCGGTTTCCCTCTGGGTCCCAGTGGGGCTGGTCACACAGCCCCTCCTCCCCGGGTGTGTGTGTGCGTGCGTGTGTGTGCACATTAACTAATTAACGAGTGTGACTGTGTCTGCTGCCACACAGCCGCTCATTAACCGCCGGGTGTTGTCATTAGAGAGACGGAGGGTGTGTGACAGGCAGTGCCGGCTGGAGGCAGATCCGCTCCCCTCGCCGCCTCCCCATCCCCTTCCTCCGTCTGCCCCGCGCTCTGCAAGCCGAACATCCTGCAAGATGAAACGGAGATGATCCCCCCCCCCCGCCCCCCAATGCAGCGCGGGACTTTTGCGCAGTTCCCCATCCCAGAATGTGACTCAGGGCCGAGCTGCGCGGCGGAATCTGCCTGCGACAGCAGCTGGCACAGCTGTGCCTGCCCCCGACACACCACACGCGGGGCGCCCAGCAGCTGCAAATGGGGCGGCTGGGCCAGTGATGGCATCAGGGTGAAGCTTGCTGCCAAAAGGCAACTGCAGAATTCCTGAGCCGGGCACTCCGCCCTCCCCCCGTGGCCGCATTGCCCGTGGTCCTGGGTTTGAGTGGCAGCTGGAGGGAGGGAGCGTCAACACGGCCCACTGGCTTGGGACATGGGGGGAGGGGGCGGGGGGCAAGAGGGGACAGGGGGGTTGAGAGCTGCAGGGCTTTGGAGTCTAAAGTGTCTGCTCACGGCCGCGGGGGATCGGATGGCTGGATTCAGCTCAGTGGCAGGGAATAGGATAACCGGATGAAGTCACAGCTCCAGTCCCGAGAGGCCCCTGTGTGACGGCGGATGTGACTCCCTGCGGCCCCTGGGAGCTCCCACCCGGACCCGGGGGCTGGGTCCCCATCCCGGAGGGTTGCCAGGTGCGCCCCCCCTCCCCCAAATCCCCGAGTCCTGAGATCACTCAGTTCCCCAGCAGGTGGATAACCCGCCTCTGACAGCCACGGGGAATGTTGCTCATCCAAACAGCACAGACGCCGCCTTGCGGGGCGGCGAGGCGGGGAGAGGGCTGAGGGGGCCGAGCTGTCAGGCGCCCACGGGCAGAGACCAGCCAGGTTCTGAGGTCTAGGAAATGCACGTGGCTCCGGGCGGGGCACCTGGAGCCAGCTCTGGACGTAGGAGCACCCCCGGTGGGATGTGAGCCCTCTCCCTCTGAACAGGCTGCTCGCCCTGCCTCCCCGCTCCTCCTGCTGTGAGATGCAGGGGTGGGTCCCAGGGACAAACAGCCTGAAAGTGGGGGCTGGACCGCATGGCTGTGCAGGCAGCCCCCCCCGCCCCCCCCCCCAGGTGCTGAGGCCTGTGCTAGAGGCGAGCTGTCCCGCCTGCAAGCTCACACCTCGTACCTGACTGAGCGCAGTTCCCAGGGTCTCAGCAGATCTGGGGGGGGGGGGTGGTGGGTGATCGCGGTGGGTGGTCGCTGGGAGAGGTGGGGTGCTGGGGTTTGGGTGGTGGTGACGGGCAGGGATGGGAAGAAGGTGGCTCTGGGAGGCGCATCCATTCCTGCCTCGTCCCCCTTTCACCTGAGTCTCGCCAGGACCTTCACCGCAGTGCCAGAGGATTGGGGGATGCCCACACTCATTAAATGAGCCTGTTTGTGGGTGTCTGCGCCCCGATGGGCATTGCAGGGACCAGTGTTTCTCCTCCGGGCACTGGGGAGCTACAGAAGCGAAAGAGCCTGTCTCAGGGGAAGCTCGTGTGGTGACTGCCTAGTACCGTCCATCTGCTCTTTCCGGACAGCAGTCCCGAGAGTCGTCTGTCCCCTGGGGGTGCTTATCTAGCCATTCACCCACCCACTCAACCCCCACCTGCCTCTTCACCCACTCATTCACTCACCCACCCATTCAGCCTCTCACACATCCTTCTATGCAGTCTGTCCATTACCCACCCATCCACCATTCATCCATCCACTTTTCCTTCATCCACTCACCCATCCATTCATCCACCATTCCTCCACACATCTATCTTCCATCCATCTAGTCAACTGTCCATCCATCCATCCATCCATCTGTCCATCCATTCATCTATCCATCCATCCATCCATCCATCCATCCAACCATCTTTCCACCTATTCATCCATCCATCCATCATCTATCCATCCATCCATCTGTCCATCCATCCATCCATCTTTCCACCTATTCATCCATCCATCCATCTGTCCATCCATCCATCCTCTTTCCACCTATTCATCCATCCATCCATCCATCCATCTATCCATTCATCCATTCATCCATCCATCCATCCATCCATCTTTCCACCTATTCATCCATCCATCCATCCATCCATCCATCCATCCATTCATCTGTCCATCTACCCATTCATCCATCCACCTATCTATCCACCAACTCTTCCATCCATCCACCCACCCATTTATCTGACATATATCCTAAATCATGTCCTATTGATTCTTCCTCCAAAATACCTTTGAAACCACCCACTTCTGACCATTTTCAACCGGCAGTTGGATATCCCCCGAGGGATCCCGGACTGAAGGGAGTGCAGGCTGGGCTGATGGGACCCTCCCCCCGGCCCCGCACGAATTTCATGCACCGGGACTCTAGTTGCTGTTAATAAGATACATATCCACTTGTTTTTGTAACGTATGCAACAAAACATACAGCTTGATGAATGTCTATATGTGTGTATCCTGTGGCCACACCCAGATGAAGACACAGAACTTTTCCTGTTCCCTTTTGCCCTTCACAGTCAACAGCTCCTCCCCTTCCCACCCACTGGGAGGAATCTCCACTTGCACTTCTATGCCATCGGTTTGTCTTGTCTGTTCCTGAACTTCCCGGATAGGTGCTTAGGAGCGGAATTGCTGGGACGTCGAATGGACTTAAGATTCAAATTCTTCTCGTCGTCTCTACCACCCGGCATGTCCAACACGCCCACTCCCATCTCAGGCCACGCTCTGCTCTGCCCTCCGTCCTCCAGCCACGTCAGTCATGCCAAACACCCCGTCCTCAGATGTCTCCTTTGTAGGTGCCGTTCCCTCTGCTGGATGCCCCCCCCCCCCTACATATCCATTCCCAGGATACTTCCTCCAGGACGGAGGCCGGGCTCCCTCTCTCTGGTGTGCCTCCACATTCACTCACTCCTGGGACACTTACCAAGGCTGGCTGTGACATTCACGCAGCTGCTTGAGTCTGCCTATCCCCCCACCCCATCCCCAGACCAGAAGCTCCCTGTGGGCGGGGACTGAGTCATGTTGTGTCCTCAGTTCTTAGCCCTCATCCTGGCCATTGTAGGCCACAGCGGCTCCCTGCTCGAGGTCACACCAGCGCGTCCTGCCTGGCAGGGAGGGGAGGTCTGGTCCGGGTGCAGGAGGCTGTCGGAGAGGAGGAGACGGGGAAGGAGACAGGGAGTGAGAGCAGCAGGCCCCGGGGCTGCCCTGGGCCTCCCTCTCATTCACCAGCGTCTCCAGGGCAAGGAGACTCTTGAAAGCTCTTCCTCTGGATCCTACCGCAGGCGGGAAATGCTGATCTCTGAGAGAGAGAGAGAGAGAGAGAGAGAGAGAGAGAGAGAGGAGGGGAGGGAGAGAGGGAGAGAGAGAGAGAAGGAGAGGGAGAGGGAAAGAGAGAGGGAGAGGGGGAGGGAGAAGGAGAAAGGGGGAGGGAGAAGGAGGGGGGAGGGAGA
>CM050520.1:2202330-2267330 GCA_027563665.1 Antrozous pallidus | reverse complement strand
CGGGACGGGCTGTTCTGTTGCCCGGACTTGTGGTGCCTGGAGTTTTGCCAGGAGTGTTGCCCGTGTCCCGTCGCCAGCAGCTGTCCCTCCCGCGGCTCTGAGCCCGGGCAGCTCCCCCCCCCCCCCCCCCGCGGTCCCAACATGCAGTCCCGGGGGTCCGAGGCCCGGCCGGTCTAAGCCAGCCGTGCGTGGATTTGCGGGGAGGCGTCCGGCCTGCTTTTGGAAAGACCCTTCCTCACTCCGGAGAGAGCCCGGGAGCCGTCTCTCCCACCGCCCCCCACGGCCACGCCGCAGCTGCCAGGGAAGCCAGGGGGACGGAGGGGGGCCGAGGCTCGGCCAGAGCCTTGATCTCGCCATACCTGACGCCCACCAACCTGCCGTCCCACACGCTCGTCCCATCCCCTCCAGCTGAAGCGCCTCTGCTGTGTCCCTTGCCCCTGCAGCCTCGGGTGACGGAGGCATTCCGTGCCGGCTGCGGGGGGTGGGGGGGGCGGGGGCAGGAGAGGCGCCTGGGGCAGTGCTCGGGGAGCCCCGGAGCCCTGCGTCGCCACCGGTCACCGCCAGGGGGAGTGCAGGCACAGAGAGCGGGCTGCAGGGAGAGGGAGCCTGAGCCTGGGGCCGGCGACCACAGGCACTCGATCAGCGTCTGCCCCCCGGGACGGATGTCCCGTGCGTCCACTTCCCCCGCAATGCCCCGTCTCCGCCAGATGCAAAGGAAGAAGTAATCGCATTATCTGATTAAGGTATTCCGGCCCCAGGGCACCCGCAACTCCGGCTTAAGCCACCAGCGCAGGTCTGTGTGGCTAAGAGGCTTAGCACCCCAAGGCTGGAAGTAATCAGGCCGGCGGGGGCGGGGGGGGGCAGGCATTAATGAAATAAATGCTTACGAAGGGCCTCCTGTGTGCTGGGCACAGTGCGGGCCAAGGTGGCCGAGGAGGCCCCCGGTCTTGGCTGCCCACAGGAAGCCCGGGGGGGGGGTGTCTTTGAGAAGGGAGGGACCCCTGCTGCCTGCTCAGGGCCTTCTCTGCACCCTGGGCTGGTACAGCAGGGGGTTGAGGCCCCCCGAGATGGACCAAGGCTTCACCCCTGAGCGGAAGCACCAGACAGACAAAGGTGGGTGGGTGACAGCCCTCTGCCCCACCCCAGTCCTGGGCCCCCCATCTCCCCGTCTCCGCAGGAAGCACTGCCGTGGTCAAGTACAAGCAGACACCACACCCGTGTCCCCCGTGCCTCTCTTTCTCATGCGGCAGTCACCATATAAACACGCCGTCCGGAGTCTCGGTCTTTTCCTTGAAAACTAGAGGCCCCGTGCACAGAATCCGTGCACGGGGAGGGTCCCTCGGCCTGGCTGGCGATGGGGGCCCATGGGGCCTTCCTTCACTCCACGCCGCCCCCTGGTGGCCAGCACACGTCACAGCGAGCGATCGAACGCCCCGTCCCTTTGGGGACACTTTGTATACGATTAGCCTTTTACAGATACAGTTGGTGGATATCTCCCTGCTCTGCCCCCTGCGGTGCAGTGTGCTTTCTTGCTGTTTTCACAGCGGTATAACATTCCTCCCAAAGCTGGTCTCTCCAGTCCTGTGGAGAGTGGCTACAGCGTTTGGACAGGTTCAAGCCTCGGGCCAATAAAAGGGCACAGTCCTTCGTGCAAAGCCACCGGCAGGTCCCAGCGTGGAGGGCAGAGCCTCCCAGCACAGTGACAGCCAACAGCTGTGGTTGTGAGCTTGAACCCGTGGTCCAAACACATGCCCCCCCCCCCCCCCCCGTGATACAGGCTGCAGGTAAACAAAGCCGGGTCAGGTGCATGTGGTTGAGTAGGACTGAACCCCACGGGAATGCTGTCAACATCTTGACCACGTCCTTCCTTTGCCTCGTGGCATCGGCTATAAAGTAAAGACACGGCTTGGAGTCTGTGGCTCTGTCGCCAGCTCTCCATCGGAGAGGACAGTGTCCCACCCGGACCCAGCTTTCTCCTCTTGTCCGTCTTTTCTCCCCGCTTCACCGGTCCCCCTCAGGCTCCCCCTTGGCCGCGCTGGCCCAGCACACAGTCCCGAAAAAATGCGCGTCTAGGCTGTCTGCCATCTTTCGCTGTATGTAATGAGCCTCGCCAAGCGCCCGTGTGTGTCCATCAAGCACGCACAGCTCTGCCCAGAGGACAACATGTGTACTCGGGACGAAACGTGGGGGCTAGAGGGAGGATAACGGGGAGGGGCTGAGTGTGAGCACAGGGTTTCTTTCGGGGGCGATAAAGACGTGGTGCAATGTGATAGTGGGGACGATTGGGCAAAGGTAGTGAATGTCCTGGAACCCACTGGGCCGCACACTTTAAAGGGAGGACTTTCAGACAATAAATAATAACAAACGGCGATGGAGGAGACCTGGGTGCAGCTGGGGGGGGGGGGGGGCTCTGAGGTGAGTACCCAGCAGAACGAGGTTTAATCTCCGTGCCCCCGCCCGAAGGTGCTCCCCCCCTCAATGCACACCTAGGAAGCTTTAGGGCCTCCTGCCCGGCTGGGCCCAGACTGGGGGCGGGGTGGGGGGTGGTCAGTGAGCCCACGGCAGCCGCTGGGAGCAGGGTCTTTAAAAAGCAGCAGCAACCATCACACAGAGGAAACAGGAGGCCTGGCCAAAACCGGTGTGGCTCAGTGGATGGAGCGTCGGCCTGCGGACCGGAAAGTCCCAGGTTTGATTCCGGTCAAGGGCATGTGCCTTGGCTGCGGGCACATCCCCAGTGGGGGGGCGTGTAGGAGGCAGCTGATCGATGTTTCTGACTTTCTATCCCTCTCCCTTCCGCTCTGTGAAGAATCAATAAAATATATGAAAAAACAAAACAGGAGGCCTGGCCCCGAGGGGCTGGGGCGGGGCGGGGGCGGGAACCCCGCACACTGGGGACGGGGCTGCTGCCCCCCATCCCCAGGCAGACGCGTTGCCTCGTGCACAGGAGCGTGGGCTCCGAGCTGGGGGCCCTGGGCTCACGTCCGGCCCCTCCTGTTTCCCTGGGCCCCCTGGAACTATGGTCGGCAAACTGCGGCTCGGGAGCCACATGCGGCTCTTTGGCCCCTGGAGTGCGGCTCTTCCACAAAATACCACGGCCCGGGCGAGTCTGTGTTGAAGAAGTGGCGTTAGAAGAAGTTCAAGTTTAAAAAATGTGGCTCTCCAGAGAAATTCCAATTGTTGTGCTGTTGACATGTGGCTCTGTGGATAAGGAGTTTGCCGACCACTGCACTGGAGCATCAGCTTCCCGTCCCCCCGCCCCCAGTACCTGTTCCTCGGATGGGGGGACGCCTTATGCACCGGGCTTTTCCCAGGAGCGGGGACAGCGGGGGCTCCGTGGGGCTCCGCTTCCACAGGCCAAAGCAGAGAGTGAGGCCAGGGGATGAGTGTCTGGTCCCAGGCCCCCTGACTGACCCCCAAGTTTTTTTTCTTTGGGGACGAACGTGGGGTCCTACGAGAGGGACGGCCCAGCCTCTCTGGTGTGGGCGGCACCTCCTCCCGCTCACATGGCACCTGGCCAAGGCCTGGCACTGAGCGGGGCGGAGAAGTGTTGGCTGAGCCAGGCAGGGGCGCCCCAGGACCCCTCTCCCGGCGTGAGTTCCCTGGGGCAGGTGCAGTCCCTCGTTTGGCCACTAGAGGTCTCCACGCTCCGTCAAATGGCTGCTCCCGGGCTCTGGGCTCCCCGGCATCGGATAACCAAACCCGAGGAGGAGGGTCCAGCCGGAGCCCCCGCTAGATGGTGACTGGCATGGGACACGCCCTGGCCTCCGGGATGCCACCGGTGCCCCCCGCTCGCCCCTGGGGCCGGGTCCCGGGTCCCGGTGAGGACCAGCGGCTGAGACTGTCCAGCACAATGTGGGTGCAAGGAGCTGGGGAGGGGTCTGGGGGCTGGGGGCTGGG
The DNA here is from genome assembly GCA_027563665.1 of Antrozous pallidus. Classification (NCBI taxonomy): domain Eukaryota; kingdom Metazoa; phylum Chordata; class Mammalia; order Chiroptera; family Vespertilionidae; genus Antrozous; species Antrozous pallidus. The sequence goes on along the minus strand of CM050520.1, from coordinate 2,263,433 downwards.
GGCTGGCGGTGTCTGAGCACCTGCTCTGTACTCACCTGCCCCAGCTCAGAGTTTTCCTGGATTCCCCGCCCCAGCCCAGCTGAGCCCGCTGCCCCCCCATTCACATGCAGCTTGGAGACGAAGTGACTGGCATGGGGAGGGGGGGGGAGCTGGGGGGCGGGGGTGCAGCCTGACTCTGCCGGGTTCCAGGGCCTGTGCTCTCATCACCCCTGGGCACCTGGCGTCTGGAGGGACCCACTGTCCCCCGGTCCCCCCTCACTCACACACTCAGTCGCTCTCTCCCAGGATCACACTGTATATACTCTCTCAGACACACCCGTGGTCCCCCCCCCCCCACTCCCCCAGACTCCGAGCCCCTCACACCAGGGCTCTGGGCTGGAAGATTCACCCCCAAACCCGCAGCTCTGCCGATTCCCGCCCTCCCTCCGTAGACGGAGGTGGCAGCGGTGCGGCCCCCTTCTCGAGGCTGCGGGGGGTGAGCTGCATGTTTTATGCGGTTGGTCTGTTTTGACCACAATTTGAAAAGTTTAGATTCGGGCTCTGACCCCTGAAATCCCACTGAGGCTTGTCGGGGAGAGCCTAGGGATCTATTTTTTAATATATATATATTTTTTATTGATTTGCGAGAGGAAGGGAAAGGGAGGGAGGGAGAGAAACATCAACGATGAGAGAGAATCATGGATCGACTGCCTCCTGTGCACCCCCTACTGGGGATCCAGCCTGCAACCCCGGCCTGTGCCCTTGACCGGAATCGAACCCGGGACCCTTTAGTCCGCAGGCCGACGCTCCATCCACGGAGCCCCACCGGGCAGGGCGCTAGGAGTCCATTTTGGAATCCCCCCGGGGCCTGGCGGTGTGGCTGTTGGTTGGAGCGTCGACCGGTGCGTGGCGAGGTCGCGGGCTCAATCCCAGGTGAGTTCCAGGCCTGGCACGGACACCGCCCCCCCCCCCCCCCCCCCCCCGCCCCAGACGGCAGGTTCGATCCGGTCCAGGCGAGAGGGGGAAGCACCGATGTCCCGCTCTCACATCGAGGTCTCCCTCTGTCTCTCCTCCCTGTCCCCCCTCTCTGACAATTGTGGAACTGCATCCTCAGGGGAGGATTAACAACAACAAAAAACCCTTTTCAAACAGCTCCCTGGGGCAGGGGTCGGCAAACCGGGGGGCTCGCGAGCCACACGAGGCTCTTTGGCTACTTGAGTGCGGCTCTTCCACAAAACACCACGGCCTGGGCGAGTCTATGTTGAAGAAGGGGCTTTAGAAGAAGTTTACGTTTAAAAAATGTGGCTCTCCAAGGAAATTTCAGTCGTTGTCCTGTTGGTGTTTGGCTCTGGTGACTAAGGAGTTTGCCGACCGCTGCCCTGTGGGACCCTGTGCACAGTCCAGTTTGGGGAGAGCTTGCCCCCTGAGTATCTCCCCGTCTGTCCACTTCCCCGGCCAGGGCCTCCACCTTCGGGGCCCAAGGCCTGTGGCCCCCCCGCCCCCCCGCTCCCCAGCCTCTCCAGCCCGCAGCTGCCCCCTGATCTTCCTAATCTCAAACCCCAGGCTCACCAGCCCCGGGGAAAACCCGCACACGCCCCCCTTTGCCCCTGGAACGAACCGGAAAAACCCGCAGCCTCCCGCAGGCAGGGAGTCTGGCGGACAGAGCGAGAGGCAGGGAGGCCTCGGAGCGGGCACGGGCTGGCAGGCGCCGGGCACCGGACGCAGAGACAGAGACGAGCCGCCGCGGGGAGGGGAAAGGAGGCACCGCACTGGCCGGGTGCTGAGCTGTGTTTGGCAAGGACGGGGGTGAAGGCAAGGGCAGGGGCGCAGTGGGCCGAGGCTCAGGCTGACGGCCCCAGGGGAAGGCAGAGCTGGGCTGGGCAGTGGAGGGAGGGAAGGCGAAGGGAGGCGAGGGGAGGGAAGGGAGGGGAGGGGAGGGGAGGGGAGGGGAGGGGAGGGGAGGGGAGGCGAGGGGAGGGGAGGGGAGGGGAGGGGAAGGGAGGGGAGGGGGCAGTGAAACTGAGGGAGCAGTGGAAGGTGAGCCTAGGAGGAGGTTTGGGAAGAGTGCCCAGGGAGGGTAAAGGCCTCTCTGCTGGGGGGGGGGGGGGGGTCGGGGAGGCACTGAGGGCTTCCAGGTTGCTCTGCCCTGACCTCCCCGGCCCTCCGGTCCCCCAGCGGCTCTGGGTGTCCTCAGCCTGAGTCCTCCCGGCCCTCCGGTCCCCCAGCGGCTCTGGGTGTCCTCAGCCTGAGTCCTCCCCGGCCCTCCGGTCCCCCAGCGGCTCTGGGTGTCCTCAGCCTGAGTCCTCCCCGGCCCTCCGGTCCCCCAGCGGCTCTGGGTGTCCTCAGCCTGAGTCCTCTCTGCCCTCCGGTCCCCCAGCGGCTCTGGGTGTCCTCAGCCTGAGTCCTCCCCGGCTGTCCGGTCCCCCAGCGGCTCTGGGTGTCCTCAGCCTGAGTCCTCCCCGGTCCTCCGGTCCCCCAGCGGCTCTGGGTGTCCTCGGCCTGAGTCCTCCCTGCCCTCCGGTCCCCCAGCGGCTCTGGGTGTCCTCGGCCTGAGTCCTCCCTGCCCTCCGGTCCCCCAGCGGCTCTGGGTGTCCTCGGCCTGAGTCCTCCCTGCCCTCCGGTCCCCCAGCGGCTCTGGGTGTCCTCGGCCTGAGTCCTCCCCTGCCCCTCCGGTCCCCCAGCGGCTCTGGGTGTCCTCGGCCTGAGTCCTCCCTGCCCTCCGGTCCCCCAGCGGCTCTGGGTGTCCTCGGCCTGAGTCCTCCCTGCCCTCCGGTCCCCCAGCGGCTCTGGGTGTCCTCAGCCTGAGTCCTCCCCGGCCGTCCGGTCCCCCAGCGGCTCTGGGTGTCCTCGGCCTGAGTCCTCTCTGCCCACAAACGTGGACACACAGGGACAGGGTGGGGCCGGGCAAGGTGACCTGGCTGGGAGGGGAGGGGCAGAGCTCCATTCGCAGGAGCCCCCGGGTTTCCAATGACTGAACACATCGCCAGCTCTCAGCCCCTCCCGGCCTGGTGTGTCCTGTGGACCTGCTCCTCTCCTGTAACCTGTGCGCGCGCATGTGCATGTGTTTGTGCATGGGTGTGTAAGTGTGTGTGAGTGTGTGTGTGTGTACACGTGTATAAGTGTGTGTTTGTATGCGTGTGTAAGTGTGTGTGTGTGCGCGCCCGTGTATAAGTGTGTGTGTGAGTGTGTGTGTTTGTATGTGTGTGTGTGAGTGTGTGTGTGTGTATGAGTGAGTGTCTTTGGGGTTGTGTAGCCACACAGTCCTGTCTTGGCCTGGCTGTGTGTGTATCTGCGGGTGTCTCTGAAAAGCTGGGGTGCACAGCACAGGTGGGTTTATGAGTGAGGAACCCTCCTTGGATGTAAGAGGAGTTTGGGGTCCCACTCCTGCCCCCCCAGATGCCCCCACAGTCCCCTAGAAAGCGGTGCAGCCACAGCACCGTCTGGGCCCAGTCTCTCCAGTCAGCCCCACGCCCCGGGGCAGCGCCCCTCCGGGGAGAGGGATTCTGGAGCCGCCCTTACCCAGCATGCCTTTCAGGAAGGCCCTTCCTCCGCTCTCAGTGGTCAGATAACCGGTCCTGGGGCCGGGGGTCCCCTTTCCCACCCCCTTTCCGACCTCTCTCTGCCCCATCACAAACACACACACACACACTCACACACACATACTCACACACACACATATACACACACTCACACACATACACACACTCACACATACTCACACACACACATACTCACACACACATGCACACACACATACACACATACACACACTCATATATACACATATACTCACACACACACATACACACACACACATACTCACACACATACACACATACTCACACACACACACACACTCTCACACAAGCACAGGCACACTCACACACACTCACACATACACGCGCACACACATATACACACACATACTCACACACATACACACACACTCACATACACACTCACACACACTCACACACACTCACATACACACATATATACACACATACATGCACACACATATACACAGTCACACACATATACACACATACACACATACACACATACACACTCACATACACACACACTCACACACACATACACACACAGATTCACACACATACACACATACACACACACTATGCACACACACATATATACACACACATACACACTCACATACACACACTCACACACACATACACACACTCTCACACAAGCACAGGCACACTCACACACATACACCACACGCACATACACTCTCACACACTCACACACACTCACATACATGCATATACACACACACTCACACACACACACTCACATACACACATGCACACACACATATACACACACATACACACACTCTCACACAAGCACAGGCACACTCACACACATACACACACGCACATACACTCTCTCTCACACACACTCACATACATGCATACACACACACTCACATACACACATGCACACACACATATATACACACACATACACACACTCTCACTCAAGCACAGGCACACTCACACACATACACACACGCACATACACTCTCTCACACACACACACACAGGCACTCAGCTCCCTGCCTGCGGCAGAAGCAAGGTCCTGCCCGACCTGGGGGGGCTGGCTGAGCCCCGGCCTCACTCCGGGGGCGGGGGTGGCGATCAGGCCACAAGCCCAGGGACAGCGCAGCCACCCCGGCCCCTGCGGGCGGCTCCGGCCTCCGGGGGGGGGAGGGCAGAGCTGCCCGAGGCGGCCAGCGGCCGGCCCCGCAGCCGTGGCGGGAGATTAATGGGATGCAGTCTAAGCGTGTTCCCGGGCAGGTGTGTGAGTCCGCTAAAGCATCTGACTGCCCAGCGCCACGGGGGTGGGGGGTAGACACGGTCCAGGACGTCCAAGGTCACACTGACAGCTCCGGGAGTGGACAGAGCACTGGGCAGCGAGTCCCCCGGCTCCTGGACCTCGGAAAACAGGACTGTGTGGGGCCTCGCTCGCTCCGGCAGGGCCTGCTACCCCCGTCTCTCCGGAGCGTGAGGAGCGGGTGCCTGAGTGGAGGTGCTGGCGCTACAGCGGGCGGCCCTGGGTCAGCTCGGACCCTCCTCCACGCCCAGAGCGCTCCGGGCGATGGCCCACGGCGGCCGACACCCCCTGTGGCCACTGAGAGGCGCTCTAGCCTGTTCCTCTGGCCCAGCCCCGTCCTCCTCAGCCCCTGTGGTCTCCCCTGGCCCATCTCCGATCGCTGGGCGAGGAGGGCTGGGGCCGGCTTCTGGGGCAAGGTCAATGTCACGCTGGTCCTCTTTCCCCCTCCTCGGCCCCCTCCCCCCGCCGCCCATGAAGCAGCCGCCCACCCTCACTCTCTCTCCGCAGCCCACTTCCCTCAGGCCCCTGTGCGTCCCCTGTGCCAGGTTAGGGCCAGCCTCAGAGATCAGGGGCTCAGAGTGGGTCAGCCACCGGCTCGAGGTCACACAGCCGGGTCTATTCCAAACGCCAGAGCCCAGCCCTGGTTCCGGGGATGCCCAGGCGGGTGTGGGGGCTCAGCCCGCCCCCCCGCCCCCCACAGGCAGGAAGGGCCCGGTCAGCGGGCCTGGGGGCTCCTGGGGACGAGGGGGCTGGGCCTTCCTCAGCGTCCCCCCCACTGCTAGGGGTCAGGGGCCCAGCCGACAGTGGGGGTGGCGGGGTGGCGTTGGCACCGGTGTTGGGATCTTTACCAGAAAGTGGGTGTTTAGGGGAGGGCGGGCCGAGGGCTACGGGTGGGGCTCAGGACCCCGGGTCACTCTGGCTCAGACGGACAGCAAGTAGGAGGCGGGGCTGTGTGGGTGGACGGGGGGCGGGGGGGGGGGCATCGGGGAGGGAGAGGAAGCTGTGATTTGAGGAGGGAAGCGAAGGCTTGGGAGGCCGAAGGGTCCAGTGTGGGTGGGCGTGGAGCTGACCTGGGGGCTGTGGCACCCAGGGGGCTGGGCTGCTGGGGGAGTCAACGGGGACACCGAGTGTGGCTCTCTGCAGGGTGAGTGCTCTCGACCGCCCAGGGACGCGGGAGGGAAGCCTAGGCTCCCAGAGCGAAACCCGGCTGGCTCCCGGCCCCCAAGCAGCCCCTCCGGCAGCCCGCGCCCGCCAGCCCGTGTCCCCGTCCTCCCCCCCCCCGACAGGGCCTGTGTCCTTGTCCTCCCCTGCCCGCCCACCCGCTATCCGGTCAGCATGCTGTGGAGGCGGGCAGGCCCGGGCCGGGCTCTGGGTTCGGGGGGGGGGGGGGGAGGTGAGCTCAGCTGGGCCCGGGACACGTGGCAGAGCCAAGGAGAAACGCGGTGGGGAGGCTGCTGCAGGTGCGGGGCCCCGTCCCCCAGGAGGCTGATTGCGGGGGGGCCTGGCCAGAAGCGTCCTCCTGGAAAATCCCAGCCCTTCCCCGGGCAGGTGAGAACCTGCTCTGCCCGCCCGCCCGGCCGGCCCTCCTCCCGCCGTGTCCGGGGCACCTGACTTGAAAGGACTATAAATAGAGGGATGACGGAAGCTTCCGGAAGCCGGGGGGGCGGGGGGAGGGACTCTGACTGTCCCCGGAGGGCCCAGAGGCCGCTGTGCCGGGCAGCGTTTCCCTGGTGGGTCTCTCAGGCGGCACAGGGTCCCCCTGGCCCGGAGGTCTGGGAGGGGCGCGCGGACAGAGGGGACACCTGGGGAAGCAAGAGACGGAGCAGGCGGGGGGCTCAGGGGGGGGGGTCAGGGGGCTGGGCAAAGGAGGCCTGGGGTATGGCAGGCGAGGGCCCAGGGCCTGGCAGGCCAGGGTCAGGGCTCCGTTCTGGGGTCCCGTCTGGCTCTCCCTGGGAGCACCCCGGTCGGCTGGGCCCCGGCTCTCGGGCGGTCCTGTCTGCGGACGCGAGTTCGGAGCAGCACACGGGAGCGAGTCAAGGGCAGTCCGGGCTCCCGGGCACCGTGCCAGGACGGGCACCCCCACCCTCCCTGTGGGATGGACAAGACACTCGCTGGTCCCCAGTGTCTGCTCTCCTGCCTTCTCTGCTATAAAAGCCCTGATGTGTTTTTCTGTTTTGTTAATCCTCACCCAAGGATATTTTCCCATTGATTTTTAGAGAGCGTGGGGGGTGGGGGTGGGGGGTGGTGGGAGAGAAACTTCGATGTGAAAGGGACACCCCTGTTGGCTGCCTCCGGCACACGTCCAGACGCGGGCGGGGACCGAGCCTGCCACGGAGGTGCTGCCCTTCCGGAATGGCCCCCGGGCCCTTCAGTCCGGAAGCCGACGCTCTATCCACCCAGTCAGACCCTGGGCAGCACCCTGGTTTGTAGCTGGCACAAACCAGGTGGATGAGGAGGCACCTCCTGGCCTTGGTGACGGCGAGCTTGGCCCCGGCCGAGCCTGCCGCCGCGTGCGGGCAGAGCGTCCCCACTACAGTCACCTCCCGGGTCCCTGCTACAGTCACCTCCCGGGTCCCTGCTACAGCCACCTCCCAGACATCACTGCTACAACCACCTCCCAGACATCACTGCTACAGTCACCTCCCGGGTCCCTGCTACAGCCACCTCCCAGACATCCCTGCTACAGCCACCTCCCAGACATCCCTGCTACAGCCACCTCCCAGACATCACTGCTACAACCACCTCCCAGACATCACTGCTACAACCACCTCCCAGACATCCCTGCTACAGCCACCTCCCAGACATCACTGCTACAGTCACCTCCCAGACATCACTGCTACAGCCACCTCCCAGACATCCCTGCTACAGCCACCTCCCAGACATCCCTGCTACAACCACCTCCCAGACATCACTGCTACAGCCACCTCCCGGGTCCCTGCTACAGCCACCTCCCAGACATCACTGCTACAGCCACCTCCCAGACATCCCTGCTACAGTCACCTCCCAGACATCCCTGCTACAGCCACCTCCCAGACATCACTGCTACAGCCACCTCCCAGACATCCCTGCTACAGTCACCTCCCAGACATCACTGCTACAACCACCTCCCAGACATCCCTGCTACAGCCACCTCCCAGACATCACTGCTACAGCCACCTCCCGGGTCCCTGCTGGAGTCACCTCCCGGGCGTCACACTGGCTCCCTGCACCAGGCCAGCACCTCCAAGTCCCTGCGGTGCCAGCAGGACGCCCCCCACAGGAGTTTTGTTGGCAGAAGCGTGCGGCATCCTGAGAGAGCGCGTTCCTGCGCCAGCCCCTCCCAGACCGCCTGCTCTGGATGTGGGGTCCTGGCCTCCTCGCCAGCCTCAGACCCACATGCCCACCGAGCGGCCACCTGAGGAGGAAACACGGAGAGAAACCAGCTGATGCACCAGCCGTGGCAGTCCTGGGGGCCCTCCTCAGCCCTCCCCATACACAGGCTGCGCGGTCTTCTCTCTGCCATGGTGAAGTCCTGGCTAATAAAAGAGTAACAGGCAAATTTGACCGTATCTTTGCTCCACCCAGAAGCCACGCTCACAGCCACGCCCACCAGCCAATCAGGAGCAGATTATGCAAATAAAACCCAACTAAGATGGCTGCCACCAATGGCTGCCGGTTTCCCCGGCAACAGAGGAAGCCAAGCTTTGTACCTGCCGTTGCTGGCCTAGGCCTCCACTCAATGCTACAAAGTTTCAATTATAAAAGATACAGAAATGGCAGCAGCCACTGAGCTGGAGAGAACAGAGGCTTGGGTTTCCCTGGCAACAGAGGAGGCCAAGCTTTCCACCTGCTGTTGCTGGCCTAGGCCTCTACTCTAGGTTACAAAGTTTCAAATAGAAATAGTTGCCACCCCTGAGAGCAGAAGGCTTGGCTTCACTCCAGGCTACAAAGTTTCATTTGTAGACATAGATTAATCCCAGATCCCATGGCCTCCACTTGGGTCGCTGGGGGCCTTGGTTAGCCTGCAAACCTCCACAGGCCCCTTGCCCAGGCCGCCCCACACCCCAAAGGAACCCCCACCCTGATCTAGGACACTCTTCAGGGCAAACCAGCTGGCCCCCACCCATGCACCAGGCCTCTATCCTATATAATAAAAGAGTAATACACAGATTGACCATCACTTCAACACATAAGAGGACTGCCCCATGGGGTCAAAGATCCTTCCCCCATGTGGACACAAGATGGCCACCACAAGATGGCCAGCAGGGGAGGGCTGTTGGGAGGTTCCAGGCCCTGCAAAGGAGGGCAGTTGTGGTCAATCAGGCCAGCAGGGGAGGGCAGTTGGGAGCGATCAAGCCTGCAGGGGAGGGCAGTTAGGGGTGACCAGGCTGGCAGAGGAGGGAGGCTGGGGGCAAACAGGATGGCAGGGGAGCAGACATCAATTAGGCTGGCAGGGTAGTGGTTAGGGGGTGATCAGGCTGGCAGGCAGAAGCAGTTAGGGGCAATCAGGGAGGCAGGCAGGTGAGCAGTTTGGAGCCAGCAGTCCTGGACTGTGAGAAGGATGTCCAATTTCCCGTTTAGGCCCGATCCTACTGGGATCCTACCAGGATCGGACCTAAACGGGCAGCCGGACAACCTTCGAGGGGTCCCAGATTGGAGAGGGTGCAGGCTGGGCTAAGGTACATTCCCCGTCCCCTCATCCCCGTGCACGAATTTTGTGCACCGAGCTTCTAGTTATAATGATGATGATGATGATGATGATGATGATAAAAGTTGCCCTTTAACGCAGACCCTCCTCCAGTGGTCATCTCGCTGTGGGAGGCCGGGACACATCCCATGAGCTCTGGGGTCTGCGGGCCCAGGCCAGCCGGTGACCAGCCTGGTCATTAACCGCTCTCTGCCCCGTGTCCTCACCTGAGCAGCGGCATGAGGGGCGCTGATGGCTCGGCCGGTGCGACTCGGCCGCTGAGCGTTGACCTAGGAACTGGGGTCTGTTCCATTCCGGTGGGGGCCCAGGCCCGGGTTCCGGGCTCCATCTCCAGCAGGGGGCGTGCAGGCGGCAGCCGGTCCCTGACCCTCTCTCATCACCGATGTTCCTCTCCCGCTCCCTCTCCCTTCCTTCTCTGAGGTCAATTTAAACTGTTTTTTTTTAAGACTCGGCGGTGAAGGAAGAGGGTGAGTCCTGGGCCTGGCTTTCCACACCACACATCCAGCAACGTCAGTACAAACGGTGGCTCAGCCCACGGACTTCGCTTCGCCGCGATTTCAGGGCGGCCGCCCGTGGAAGGTGCTGAGGTTGTCCCCAGCTTTCCGAGGAGGGAGGACGCCCAGAGAGGTCTGCCGACGCGGGCAGGTGGCCGAGCGGAAGCCGGAGCCCAGGGCTGCCTGTTCAGAGCCCGTGTCCCTCACACTCGCCGCTCTCCCCCCCCCCACCCCCGCCTCGGGCTTCCCATCTCTGCCGGGCGGGCGCAGGCAGGTGGCGTCCTGCTCCCCGTGATCGCAGGCCCGGGTGCCAAGCCTCTCGGGGAGTCCCGGGCCTGCCTCAGGGCAGCGAGGAGCGGGCACCGCGCAGATCGCCCGTCTCGGGCCTCGTGCTCCTGCCCCTGCGGAGGGTGTGGGGCCCCCGGGCGGGAGGAGCCGGGCCCCCGTGCCCAGACTCCAGCGGCTAAATTTAGGTGCCGGGCTCTGCGACAACAGGGGTAATTAGGGTGTTATGTCACTTTCCTGCTGCCTCTCACGGCCCCCGAGCAGTCAGTCACAAGCCGCTCAGGCGGGGAGGAGGCGTGGGTGGGCAGCGGGAGGAGGGATGGACAGTCCGTGCGGGGGGAGGTGGCGGGACCCACAGCCTTCGCCCCCAACCCCAGGGCTCGCAGAGCAGAGCGGCCTGGGCCTGGCCGCCGCCCCTGCTGCCCTGGGACCCCAGCCGGGCGCTGGGCGCCCCAGGAGGCGATTTTCAGGCCAAAACCGGGCGCCCTCCGGTTCACGCCCCGTCGGTGGGACATCTGGCGGGAAGCGGGGCCCTGTCATTAGCAGCGCTCGCCCAGGGGAGTGCATGGGCAGTGGGGTGGTGGGGGGGGGTTCGTGTGTGGTGCGTGTGCGGTGTGTGTGTGGTGTATGTACAGTGTGCAGTGTGTGTGCAGTGTGTGCGGTGTGTGTGCGGTGTGTGTGCAGTGTGTGTATGTGTGTGCAGTGTGTGTGCGGTGCGTGTGTGGGGTGTGTGCTGTGTGTGTGCGGTGCATGTACAGTGCATGTGCGGTGTGTGTGTGGTGTGTGTGCAGTGCGTGTGCAGTGCATGCGTGGTATATGTGTGGTGTGTGTGGTGTGTGCGGTGTGTGTGCAGTGCGTGTGCGGTGCATGTGTGGTGTATGTGCAGTGCGTGTGCGTGTGCTCTCAGCACGCCCTTCCAGCAGCGACAGGAAAGGCTCTGCAGCCCCATTTCAGAGGAGGCGGTGGAGACGCTAGCGTCCCGGTTGCTCGGCTGAGGCGGGGAGCCCGGCCTGAACCCCGCAGGCTGGCCGCAGGGCCCGTGTTCCTGGCCACGGCGCCAGCCCGCTCTGGCCACGGCGCCAGCCCGCTCTGGCCACGGTGCCAGCCCGCTCTGGCCACGGCGGCCTGCAGGTGACCCCTCTGTGGCCAGAGAAAAGGCACCACGGCGCCAGCCCGCTCTGGCCACGGCGGCCTGCAGGTGACCCCTCTGTGGCCAGAGAAAAGGCACCACGGCGCCAGCCCGCTCTGGCCACGGCGGCCTGCAGGTGGCCCTCTGTGGCCAGAGAAAAGGCACCGGCGCCTTTGCCACGAGGAGAGAAGGCACGCGAGGCGGTCAGAGCTGCCCCTGCAGAGCGCACCGGTGAGGCAGGCGCTGAAGGGCACGGCTGCAGCCCAAGCCACCATGAGGCTTCCGTCTCGGGCTCATGGCGGCTGCCGAGGGTCCCCGTCCCTGTCCGTATGGAAACCAGACCGGCATCGCCGGTTAGAGAGCGGGCAGAGCCGAACCCGGTGTGGCTCAGAGGATAGAGCACCCGCCTGCGGACTGAAAGGTCCCGGGTTCGATTCCGCTCAAGGGCATGTACCTTGGCTGCGGGCACATCCCCAGTGTGGGGTGTGCAGAAGGCAGCTGATCGATGTCTCTCTCATTGGTGTTTCTCTATCCCTCTCCTTCCTCTCTGTAAAAAATCAACAAAAAAAATATTTTTTAAAAAAGCGGGCAGAGCATTGGCGTAGAGCGTCCTCCAAAGAGGATATGCAAATGGCCAGGCGGCCCATGAAAGATGCTCTGAGTCTGTATCAGTGGTCATGGGGGGCGGGAGGGGGGAGCAAATCAAAACCCCCACGAGAAACCCCTTCCCACCCACGGGGTCGCCAGAATGAGAGGCATCCGGTCACCAGGGCCGACAAGGATGGGAAGACGCTGCCGCCCTCGGGGCGTTGCTGGTGGGGAAACAGGCTGGCAGCTCCTCCAAGGGTTAGACGTGGCCTCGCCACGTGGCCCAGCAAGCCCACGCCGAGGTAGGCACCGGGAGAACGGAGCGTGCGTGTGCACGAGACACAGGCAGGCCAGCGGCCCAGCGGCGCCGTGGACACATAACCCAAACAGCGCTCCGCCACGTGGGTGAGCCGGAAGCCGCCTGTCGGGCCACGGGATGTTCTTCCGCCTTAAAAAGGGGGCGGGGCACCCGCAGGCTGCGTGGGGGAGCCGTGGACACTTCGTGTTACACCAAGGGCTACCTGTGGTGCGGTTTCCTCTACAGGAAGCAGCCAGCGGGGGACGGTTCGGAGAACCAGGAAGCAGATGGGTGGCTCCCAGGCGCTGGGGGCTACGGAGGGCGGGGGTGGGAGCAGGGTTTTCTCTGGGGTGATGTCTGTGTTCCGGAGGTAGGTACCCTGTTTTCCCGAAAGTAAGACATCCCCCGAAAATAAGACCTACTCGTCGTAATATAAGGCATCCTCCCGAAAATAAGACCTAGTGCATCTTTGGGAGCAAAAATTATTATAAAACACTGTCTTATTTTCGGGGAAACAGGGTAGTGGCAGCAAGTAAGCTGATGCATCGCTGAATATTATGCTTTAAAAGGGTGGACCTTATGGCATTTGTGGACGGAAGGAGCCACATGCTGGCCTGGCAGCTCAGGGGAGGCCTGCGTGGCGGTCTTGCAAACTCAGAGACTAAAATAACCACAAAAGATGGTCTGAAAATTAAATATAACTACAAACAGATTATGGTGGGTAGTCATGTCCCAGGCCTGTATTTTCCCTGACAAGGTTCCACTTAGATCTTTCCTGAGCCGTTTGCCTTTCTGCCTCTAAGATCACATGAGATGTCCGGGTCACTTGTCACCCCCCGTTTTCTGGAGCCCCTGGGGCTCGGCCAGGTGTGGTGGGCGCCAGGTCAGAGGCCACCGATTCCTTCGTTATCATGTTAATTGTTCCTGCACCCACTTAAGTATGTGTCCATCATTTTACTTTAAAAAATATATATATATTTGATTGATTTTTCACAGAAAGGAAGGGAGAGAGATAGAGAGTCAGAAACATCGATCAGCTGCCTCCTACACATCCCCCAGTGGGGATGTGCCCACAACTCAGGTACATGCCCATGACCAGAATCGAACCCGGGACCCTTCAGTCCGCAGGCCGACGCTCTATCCGCTGAGCCAAACCGGTTTCGGCCATCATTTTACTTCTTATCCAATTCCAGGTGGGATTGCTTTATCCCACCTCCTTAATCCATCACCAATGGATTTCATGTAACCCTCCTCTGATGGCGATGTATAAATACAGACGTAACCCGCCATTCTCCGGAGCATTATCTCAATTCATTGAGGTTCTGCTTCCCGGCATATGTCCACAGGGTGGCTCAAACAAACTCACTGAAATTCTTTACAGGTTTCAATGGTTTTTCCGTTAACACGCGTGAATTCTATCCCAATAAAGCTGCTCTTCAAACACATCGGCCTGTGAGAGTCGCAGGAGCACAGACGGAGGCCCACAGACCTTAGGCCTGAACATTCCCAAACCAAGCACACGAGCTGGGGAGTAAATCATGTTCCCTGCCCCTGCCTTCACAAACACCCCTCCGCGGGGACGAACGCCGAGGAGGGGGCACGAAGCGATGGCTTTCATATGCTAGAGAGCTGACGTGTTTGGGTGTCCTGTTGACGGACCAGCTGTGTTTGGACAAGTGATAGAATAAAGACGCTCGAAACTCCGATTCTTATAGTTTTATTGTGGTCTAGGAATGGGAGTCATCTAAAATGACTGAAGAGCTACAGCTTTTATCAAACTCATACATGATCATCATTTAAATTCTTAAAAATGACTTCCAAGAAGGTATTTACCAAAAATTTTCAACAAATCAACCTCTCTCTCTCCCTCTCTCCCTCTCTCCCTCTCTCCCTCTCTCTCCTCTCTCTCCCCACTCCCTCTCTCCCCCTCCCCCATCTCCTCCCTTCTCCCCTTCTCCCTCTCTCTCCCTCCCTCTCTCTCTCTCCCTCACTCTCTCCCTCACTCTGTTTCTCTCTCTCTCCCTCTCTCTCTCCTCACTCCCTCTCCCCCCCCTCCCCCCATCTCCTTCTCCCTTCTCCCCCCTCCCTCTCTCTCCCTCGCTCTCTCTCTCACTCTCTGTTTCTCTCTCTCCCCACTCCCTCTCTCCCCCTCCCCATCTCCTTCCCCCTCTCCCTCTCTCTCTCTCTCTCCCTCTCTCCCTCTCTCTCTCTCTCTCTCTCTCCCTGCCTCACTCTCTCTGTTTCTCTCCCTCTCTCTCTCCCTCTCTCTCCCCCTCTCTCTCCCTCCCTCTCTCCCCCCTCTCCCCCTCTCCTTCTCTCTCTCTCCCCCCTCTCCCCCTCTCCCTCTCTCTCTCTCTCCCTCCCTCTCTCCCCTCTCCCCCCCCCATCAATCAATAACAAACGTTAAAAGAATAAACGGGCTCTCCTGACTGAGTCCCCAAGGGCAGGACTCGGTCTCCCCATGTAGTGTCAGGAGCTCTAGGGCAGAGCCTCTCCCCTGAGGGCGGGGGGCGGCGGGGTGAGGGGGGACTCTAATCTCGATGCATCTTGGGGAATCTGCCTAGACCGTGGGCTGGCCAGGCCCCCGGGCAGGGACGGTGCAGATGGCGGGGACGGCTCCGCTCCTCGGAGGGGCAGGCCTGCCAGCTGAGCCCGGGAACACTGACAGCGGCTCAGCACTGCTGCCACTCAGCAGACGGGCGCTCCCCAGGGAGACATCGGCGGCGGCGGGCGGGCGGTTTGGGCTGTCACCCTGAGCTGGGGGCCGGCCGCCTGGGTGTCATCCGTGACCGGCAGAGGGAGGCGGAGGGGGTCCTGGCGGGGGGGGGGGGAGGGCTGATGCTGAGTCAGGGGCGGGGGCTCCCCCTGCCTGAGTGAAGGGGCGAGGGCACCTGGTCTCTGGGGGACCCCTCCAGGCTGCCTGCCTGTGGCCCCGGTGCCCTGGCCCTGCCCTCCCGTTGGTCCCCGAGGCCCAGCTCCGATGAGCAGCCTGGGGGGGGGGGTGCGGCGGCTGGAGGGGGGGACTGAGAGCCACTGTAAAGGTCAGCGGCCCCAGGGACTGGGAATCCACGATGCAAATGTGGAATTTACACTCGCCGTGCGCCGACCCGCCTGCCCGCCGCCTGGGTGCATGCACCAGCGGCCCGGCACCGGGACGGCCCGGCCTCGTCCACAGCGGGCCGCGCCGGGCTCCCCACGCTGCAGGCACTCCCGCGGGGGCCGGGGGGCCGGCCTCGTCCGCATCGGGCCGCGCCGGGCTCCCCACGCTGCAGGCACTCCCGCGGGGGCCGGGGGCCGGCCTCGTCCGCAGCGGGCCGCGCCGGGCTCCCCACGCTGCAGGCACTCCCGCGGGGGCCGGGGGGCCGTGGAGGGGGGCCTCCTCCGGCCCAGACATCCCAGGGCCGGCATGGAGAGTCACTGGCGACCACCAGCCTCTCGCCGGTTATCTGGCTCCGCCGGACACTCTCCAGGCCCGGCTCCGGCCGTCAGACCCGAGGCCCACGCCACACGGAACCCGGATCCCGCGTGAGCCGTGAGCCGGGCTTCTCGTGACGCCTCCCAACCACCCGCGTCTCCGCCTGCTGCCCCAGGCCGGGGAACGGAGGGCAGCGGGGAAAGGCCCTGCCGGGACCCCGCGCCCCAACTGAGCGAGCCGGGACTCACCCCACGTCTGCGTCATCACCCGCAGCAGCCCCCATCTTCGTCAGCCCCTCACGCCTGGCCACCGTCCCTCAAGTCGCTTAGCCGAGTAGGCTGGACCAGTGTCCTCTGCACCAGGCACCAGGCGCCAGCACCGAGAGGCTGCGTGTGTGTGTGAATGCACGTGTGCGCTTGTGTGTGTGAATGTGTGCACATGTGTGAATGTGTGTGCATGTGCATGTGTGCGTGTGTGAACGTGCGTGTGCGTGTGTATTAATGCATGTGTGTGCATGTGTGTGTGAACGTATGTGTGTGCATGTGTGTGGACGTATGAATGTGTGTGTGGACACGTGTGAATGCACGTGTGTGCTTGTGTGTGTGAATGTGTGCGCATGTGTGAACGTGCGTGTGTATTAATGCACGCGCGTGCATATGCACGTGTGTGAACGTATGTGTGTGCATGTGTGTGGACGTGTGAATGTATATGTGTGGACACGTGTGAATGCATGTGGGCGTGGGCGTGGGTGTGTGCATGTGCATGTGAACGTGTGCAAGTGTGTGTGAATGTGTGTGTGCGTGTGCGAGTGCATGTGTCCCATCCAGCTGTGTGCGGGGTGCTGTGCAGTGAGGCTGGGCAGGAATCCTGGGCTCAGGACCAGATCGGGCGTGCTGAGTGACCTCCAGACCTTCACCCCACCTTTCAGGACCTCAGACTCGTCCGTGACCCCAGAACAGGGGTCAGGGACCTTTCTGCCCCAACCCCTCCTCCGTGCGCCTGGAAACCCTGTGGCTGAGTCGGCCTCCTCCTCTCTGCGCTTCCACGTCCTACCAGCCCCCAGCGACCGGCATGGCATGGAGCTTGACACCCCGTGGGTGCTGGCACGGCCCGCTCTGGCCTGATGACACCCCGCCATTCCGAGGCCCCAGGAATGCCGTCCACAGGGCGGGTGCTTCCGGGTGGCCCGTCTTCATTTGCAAACCAACTCGTCCTCCCTCGCTGGCCGCTGGGGCGCAGAGCCCTTAATCCTGCTGACAGCCGGGGAACCAGTTTCGCCGCTGTTGACGGAGCTGGCCCGCCTGGGCCCGCAGGCCGGGATCAGAGTTCAGCTGTCCTGGGCCCTTTGGGGCCTGGGGGAGGGGAGCGGGAAAGGCCTTCGTAGCCCAGGCCGCCCCAGCGCCAGGGAGCCTCCCTCGGGGCGGAGACCAGCCCCAGACGAGCTGGCAGGCATTGGAGGCACCGCACAGGCTCGTGGTGAGAAGTGAGCATCACGCTGGGCCTCTCTGCTCCGTGGACACTCACCAACGTAAGGGCTGTTTGAGGGTTTCTAGCCGCAGACAAGCCGTCACCCAAACGGCCACCAGCAAATCCACGGAGGGCGCCGAGCTTGGTGGAAGCCGCAGCGGCCTGCGAGCACGCATGCGGGGCGGCACTTGAACACGGCTGTTGATCACAGCATTTCAGTCATCACCAACAACCAGAGACAACTCCGTGTGTGACAATGAGGGGTCAACACCAAAGACCAGAGACCGCTTCGTGTGTGACAATGAGGGGTCATCACCAAACACCAGAGACCACTCCGTGTGTGACAATGAGGGGTCATCACCAAAGACCAGAGACTGCTGTGTGACAATGAGGGGTCAACACCAAAGACCAGAGACCGCTGTGTGACAATGAGGGGTCATCACCAAACACCAGAGACTGCTCCGTGTGTGACAATGAGGGGTCAACACCAAAGACCAGAGACCGCTGTGTGACAATGAGGGGTCATCACCAAAGATCAGAGACCGCTCCGTGTGGGACCACAAGGGGTCATCACCAAAGACCAGAGACCACTCCGTGTGTGACAATGAGGGGTTATCACCAAACACCAGAGACCGCTCTGTGTGTGACAATGAGGGGTTATCACCAAACACCAGAGACCACTCCGTGTGTGACAATGAGGGGTTATCACCAAAGATCAGAGACCACTCCATGTGTGACAATGAGGGTTATCACCAAAGACCAGAGACCGTTCCGTGTGTGACAATGAGGAGTCATCACCAAAGATCAGAGACCACTCCGTGTGTGACAATGAGGGGTCATCACCAAACACCAGAGACCACTCCGTGTGTGACAATGAGGGGTCATCACCAAATACCAGAGACCGCTCTGTGTGTGACAATGAGGGGTTATCACCAAACACCAGAGACCACTCCGTGTGTGACAATGAGGGGTCATCACCAAACACCAGAGACCGCTCTGTGTGTGACAATGAGGGGTCAACACCAAAGACCAGAGACCACTGTGTGACAATGAGGGGTCATCACCAAAGATCAGAGACCGCTCCGTGTGGGACCACAAGGGGTCATCACCAAAGACCAGAGACTGCTCCGTGTGTGACAATGAGGGGTCATCACCAAAGACCAGAGACCACTCCGTGTGTGACAATGAGGGGTTATCACCAAACACCAGAGACCGCTCTGTGTGTGACAATGAGGGGTTATCACCAAACACCAGAGACCACTCCGTGTGTGACAATGAGGGGTTATCACCAAAGATCAGAGACCACTCCATGTGTGACAATGAGGGGTCATCACCAAAGACCAGAGACCACTCCGTGTGTGACAATGAGGGGTTATCACCAAAGACCAGAGACCGTTCCGTGTGTGACAATGAGGAGTCATCACCAAAGATCAGAGACCACTCCGTGTGTGACAATGAGGGGTCATCACCAAATACCAGAGACCGCTCTGTGTGTGACAATGAGGGGTCATCACCAAACACCAGAGACCGCTCTGTGTGTGACAATGAGGGGTTATCACCAAACACCAGAGACCACTCCGTGTGTGACAATGAGGGGTCATCACCAAACACCAGAGACCACTCCGTGTGTGACAATGAGGGGTTATCACCAAACACCAGAGACCACTCCGTGTGTGACAATGAGGGGTTATCACCAAACACCAGAGACCACTCCGTGTGTGACAATGAGGGGTTATCACCAAACACCAGAGACCACTCCGTGTGTGACAATGAGGGGTCATCACCAAACACCAGAGACCGCTCTGTGTGTGACAATGAGGGGTTATCACCAAACACCAGAGACCACTCCGTGTGTGACAATGAGGGGTTATCACCAAAGATCAGAGACCACTCCATGTGTGACAATGAGGGGTCATCACCAAAGACCAGAGACCACTCCGTGTGTGACAATGAGGGGTCATCACCAAAGACCAGAGACCGTTCCGTGTGTGACAATGAGGGGTTATCACCAAAGACCAGAGACCACTCCGTGTGTGACAATGAGGGGTCATCACCAAAGACCAGAGACCGTTCCATGTGTGACAATGAGGGGTCATCACCAAAGACCAGAGACCGTTCCGTGTGTGACAATGAGGGGTTATCACCAAAGACCAGAGACCACTCCGTGTGTGACAATGAGGGGTCATCACCAAACACCAGAGACCGCTCCGTGTGTGACAATGAGGGGTTATCACCAAAGACCAGAGACCGCTCCGTGTGTGACAATGAGGGGTCATCACCAAACACCAGAGACCACTCCGTGTGTGACAATGAGGGGTTATCACCAAAGACCAGAGACCACTCCGTGTGTGACAATGAGGGGTCATCACCAAAGATCAGAGACCACTCTGTGTGTGAGAATGAGGGGTTATCACCAACAACCAGAGACAACTCCGTCTGTGACAATGAGGGGTTATCACCAAACACCAGAGACCACTCCGTGTGTGACAATGAGGGGTCATCACCAAAGACCAGAGACCGTTCCGTGTGTGACAATGAGGGGTTATCACCAAAGACCAGAGACCACTCCGTGTGTGACAATGAGGGGTTATCACCAACAACCAGAGACAACTCCGTCTGTGACAATGAGGGGTTATCACCAAACACCAGAGACCACTCCGTGTGTGACAATGAGGGGTCATCACCAAAGACCAGAGACCGCTGTGTGACAATGAGGGGTCATCACCAACAACCAGAGACAACTCCGTCTGTGACAATGAGGGGTCATCACCAAACACCAGAGACCACTCTGTGTGTGACAATGAGGGGTCAACACCAAAGATCAAAGACCGCTTCATGTGTGACAATGAGGGGTCATCACCAAACACCAGAGACCACTCCGTGTGTGACAATGAGGGGTCATCACCAAAGATCAGAGACCACTCCGTGTGTGACAATGAGGGGTTATCACCAAACACCAGAGACCACTCCGTGTGTGACAATGAGGGGTCATCACCAAAGACCAGAGACCGCTCTGTGTGTGACAATGAGGGGTCATCACCAAACACCAGAGACCACTCCGTGTGTGACAATGAGGGGTCATCACCAAAGACCAGAGACCGCTCCGTGTGTGACAATGAGGGGTTATCACCAAACACCAGAGACCGCTCCGTGTGTGACAATGAGGGGTCATCACCAAAGACCAGGGACCACTCTGTGAGCGGCCACAGGGGCCTCTCAGAGCACGTGTGCCCCTGCACACAGGCAGGGACACGCGTCTGGAGGAAGAACCAGGAGCTGACGTGGAGCGGTAACACCGAATGCGGCGTAGAGCAGGGTTGTGCGTTTTAAAGCGAGAACGTGCGTGCAGGCGGTGGTCTGGGACAGCGGTCGGCACACTCCTCAGTCCACCGAGCCAAACATCAACAGGACCACGATGGACATTTCTTCTGGGAGCCACAGTTTTAAAACGTAACCTCTTCTAACGCCACTTCTTCAGTAGACTCGTGGTATTTTGTGGAAGAGCCACCCTCAAGGCGCCAAAGAGCCGCAGGTGGCCCGAGAGCCGCAGCTTGCCGACCGCGGTCCGGAAGGCCACACAGGCCGGCGGCCGCACCCCTCTCCGGAGAGGGTGCCGGCTGGCCTCGGCGGAGCGCAAAGCCCGTCACGGTGTGTTTTGAGTTGTGGATTCTGAATCGTGTGCATGCAGCACCCATTTGAAATGCAGACGTACGTTATTTTTTTAATTCATTGTTTGAAAGTTATTTTTTTAATATCCATTTTTTCATTTGAAACCCCCCACCCCCAGCTGAGATTGAATTTCAGGTGCTTGGGCTCTGGGTGTCCCGGGGAGAGAACGGCGACCGGGGAACCTGGGCTCGGGGTCCGGGCCGCGAGGTGGGACCCCAGGTGCTGAGTGGGCCGGCCCTGAGCCCTCGAGCCCACCCCTCGATGGCAAGCGGTGGGGCTGAGAGTGGCGTGGACACCTGCCCGCCTGGCCCCGCGCCCGTGTGCAAACCTCGAGGCAGGTCGGCTCCTGTCACCTTCTGCCCCGTCCCCGCGGGCTCTGGCTGGAGCAGGGCCGGAAGCCAATCACTGTTTTAACGATGGAGAGCTGTGGACAGGGAGTTCGGGGGGCTGGTCCACCTTGACGGCTCTGAGGGGTCGGAGCTGGTTACTGGGATGTTGGTGGTTGAAGCAGCCCCACCTGTTAGTCCTAACAGATTCACTGATTGGCTTTTATTGGTGTTCCCTGCCTGGGGGATACAGCTGTGTCTTATTATTTTAATCTTTATAAAAGGGAGGGTAAAGCCAGAGCGGGGCGTAGTCTTCCCCCTAGAGTTGGGCTACCGCCTGGCCCCCATTTCCAAATTAATGTTTTTCTGAGTGTCTTTATTCATTTGTGTGCGGCCTCCTCCAGAAACCCGAACCCTGAACCGGGGCCCCTGAATCACGCAGGACGTGAAAGGGGCTCCCACAGAGCAGCCCCCGGGCAGCGTGGGGTGTAGCGATGCAGAGGGCCTGGCGGGGCCCACTGCCCTCCATGAAGAAGGATGGAGCGGACTGCACCCTCCCCCCCGGCGGGAAAGCCGCCCTCCCCGGCCCCACCCGGCCCGGCCCCCTCCCTCCACCGCGCAGACCCGGGCAGGCTCCCTGCGCCTGTGCCTGCTGGCCTCTGTGCCAGGTGCTCTCCCGCACAAAGGAGCCGGCTCACCTGCCCACACTCCCCGGGCGGGAGCCATGTTGGCACCTGTGCCCTGGCCAGGCCCCGGCCCACCCCCAGGGTCCGGTCGGCCCAGAGGCCCCGGCTCGGCAGCGTTTCGGAGGCCCAGGCGGGCGGCAGCGAGAGCTGTGCTGCCGGGAAACGGTCTCCCTGGAGTCCCCCCGCCCCCCTCCCACCCCGGGAGGCGGCGGAGACGGGGGAGGGAGGGTGCCACCCACTCCCTCCTGAGCCGAGCGGAGCCGGGCGGGGCGGGGGGAGGGGGCCTGGCAGGAGGGCCACGGGGCTGCAGGGCGTACAGAGCCCCCTCCTGCGTGTCCTCAGTGGAGGGATCAGAGCAGACGGGCCCTCGGGCCCTCGGAGAGGTGTCTCCCCGGGGACAAAGGCCTCCGGTGACAGCCGTTCCCGTGCTGCCAAGGCCAGAGGTTACCTTGCTGGACGTCCCAGGCCGGGGAGGGGTCTTCCTGCACCTGTCTCGAAAGGCGTGGCCGACCTGCTGCGTTGCAGGACCTACTGCAGCGATGGGCGCCCTCTGGAGCTGGGTGCGGCAACATTCGCCAAAAACCCGAGCATGACTCGGGCGGTGTGTCACCCCGAGAAAAAAACCCCCAATTCTCCGTGTGCGACCGCATGCGGCCGCGTGTCATCGAAAACGGCTACACGTGTCAGTGCTGACACGCGTGTCACAGGTTCGCCATCACGGACCTACTGTGTGCCAGGACCTTCCCACACACGGTGTCTAAGCCTCGCGAGATGCTCGGTGATTAGCACCATTTTGCAGAAACGGAGGTGCAGAGACCTGGCGACTTGCCCTCAAGCCACATTCCTGCCCCCCAAGTCTCTGGTTGCTTTCCTGCCTCCCCACACCCCACTAGTGTGTCCTGGCCCAGCTCTCAGGCCGGGTGGGCCTGGAGCGGGTGGAACCTACAAGAGGGAGCCCTCCCACTCAAGAGCCAGGAGGTGGGACCCCGCAGCAAGGGGACAGGAAGTGGGAGACCCGAGCGAGTCTTGGGGGGCTGGGCGAGCACGGGAACAGAGGGGCTGGGAGGGCTGGACCGGAATGTGGGGTCCGAGAGCCAGGACGAGGACGACGAGCAACGTCTCCCCGGAGAGAGGAGCAGCAGGCGCTGGACGGCATGAGGCCCGGGGCAGGGTTGGGCCAGGCAGGCGGTCGCTGCGAGAGAATCTTCTGGAACAAGGCGCTTCGGCTGAAGCCGGGCTGCACTGCCTCCCAGTAGGGTGACCTCGGGCAGTGACTGGCCCTTCTAGGCTTCCGTCCTCCCAGCCATCAACTGGCCATGGCGACCTCACTGGCTGCGGTGAAACAAACGGATCGAAGTCATGTCCCGCCCGCTGGCCGCGTGGCTCAGCGGCTGAGCATCCATCTACGAACCAGGGGGTCAGGGTTCGATTCCCGGCCAGGGCACCGCCCCGGGCTGCGGGCTCGATCCCCGGTGCGGGGCGTGCAGGGGGCAGCCGATTCACGATCCTCTCCCACCACCGATGTTTCTGTCTCTCCCTCCCGCTCCCTCCCTCTCCGACGTCAATAAAAACGTATTTTTGACAAGACACGCCCAGCACTTGGGGTGATGCCTGTCAGACACGGAGCACTCGTCTCAGCGACCGCCCGTTGTCAGCGACCGGGCCCCCCCGCCCTGAGCTGCGGGCACGTGGGCTCCGCGCCCCTGCGCTTCGAGGGGGAGCAGCTGGGGAGACAGGAAGGCGTGTGGGAAAGGAGCCGCCGGCACAGGCCTCGGGGTTCCTGGCCCCGATTCGGGGGCCCCTGTCTTTCCAGACCCCGGTGGGTGACCAGACAGGCAAGCACAGGCCCTGGGAGCTGGGTCCCCGCCGCCCTCTGTCCGCACCCCAGTTCCAGGTGGACAGGGGACTTCACACCAGCTTCCCTGGGTGGGCATCTCTGTGCCCACTTAGCAAGGCTGCCAGCCCGGCTCCAGTGCCCCCTGCCCAGCCCAGGGGCGGGGTGGTGTCTGGGCAGCGGCCGGCAGGCTCACCCAGGGGCCCCTAATGAGGCGTGTAAAGGCCAGCGAGGCTGCGGGAGGCGGGGAGCCGCCCGGCGCTGGCGGTTGCTGGGGTGAGCCATCCTGTCATCGCCTGTAATGACCGTAATCAGCTCGTTACCACTCGGGCTGCCGGTGACTCAGACCTGAGCTGCCGAGGGATCCTGCCTCCCCCCCAATCCCCTCCCCCCACATCTGTGCAACAGCTGGGCTCCGGGACAGCCAGTCCTGGGCAGGCCGGCACCATCTGCTCCTCCCGGGGAGTCGGTCCCCCGAGAGGGTGCACCCCTGGGGGGCGGGCCCCCTGGGAGGGCAGGTGCGGGGAGCCTGGGTCAGGGTGGTCTCCACAGGTGTGCCAGGCATCCAGCTGGGGAGTCAGGAGGCCAGGGGCTCTGCTGGCCCCGGGTGGACACAGAACGACTTGTTTTCCTGACACTGGAGCCTGGGCGTCCCCATTGGCTGTCGGCTCACTGCCCGCTCCCCCCCCCCCCACCTGGCCGAGTTCAGCGTGAGGCCTGGGGTACCTGTGTGTGTTGGGGTGCATCCGAGGACGATTGAATGCTGATTTCTTTGGGGTGTGGAGGGGGCGTGAATGAGAGGGCTGGGAGGCAGAGGCACCTTTGAGCTCTACCCAACCCCAGACTGCCCACCGATTTGGGGTCCTCAACCCCTCTCTCCTACCCCTGCCTGGATGAGGGGGCTCTTTCCCCATAGCTGCCCCTTCCTAAAACTGGGGTCCCAGTAAGAACAACAGCAATATGGGTGCTCAGTGCAACCCCCGGGCCCCTTTGGAGACTGGGTGCCAGGAGGGCTGGGGGTGTGTGGGGGAGGATCCTAACTCGTGCACGGATGAGGGCACCGAGGTTCACCTCAGGTCACCCGGCCGGCAAGTGGTGGCGGGGGCGGAGCCCCTCGGGAGCCGGCTCTCAGGGCCACGGGGCCACAGGGCCACGGGGCCACGGGGCCACAGGGCCACAGGGCCACAGGGCCACAGGGCCACAGAGCCACGCACAGAATCCGGGAAACGGAGACAAAATAACTCGAGGAGGCTGAGCAATGTGAGCAGTTGACAGCTGATCAGTCATGAAGGTCTATCTTCCCCAAACACAGACACGGGGGAGCAATGGCCTCCATACTCCGGGCCGCCCAGGACGGACCAGTCGTGGTCCCGTTCTCCGCGACGCCCTTTACAATGAAACCAACCAGCCGAAACCGGTTTGGCTCAGTGGATGGAGCGTCAGCCTGCGGACTGAGGGGTCCCAGGTTCGATTCCGGTCAAGGGCATGGACCTTGGTTGCGGGCACATCCCCAGTGGGGGTGTGTGTAAGAGGCAGCTGATGGATGTTTCTCTCTCATCCATGTTTCTGACTCTCTCTCCCTCTCCCTTCCGCTCTGTGAAAAACCAATAAAATATATTTTTAAAAAAGAAAAGGGGGAGGGCTCTGGGTGGGGAAACCTGGCTGCTCATCTGACTTCACACACAACAGGCGGGGAGGGGTGCCCCGCATCTGCTTGGCCCACGAAGGGGCCAGCTGCTTAGAGCGGAACTGCTCTGGCTGAAGGGAAAGAGGGGGGGGGTCCCCTCGGGGGGGACTGCTTCTCTCCCCACCTCTCCCTTTCAGAGAGTGAAACTGTTGCCCATCCAGCTACCCTGTTTCCCCGAAAATAAGACAGTGTCTTGTATTAATTTTTGCTCCCAAAGATGCACTAGGTCTTATTTTCGGGGGGATGCCTTCTATTACAGCGAGTAGGTCTTATTTTCGGGGGATGTCTTACTTTTGGGGAAACAGGGTAGCAGCGGTGGCATCAGGCCTGGCATCCAGACGCCAGGACTCCCCAGGGGAGGGACCAGGAGACCTCGGGGCTGTCTCCTCCCAGAGCGGGGTGCCATGCCCTGCCCCCCTCCCCTCGGGCTGAGCCAGGCCTGGGAGGGGCCCAGAGCCCCGGCCGGCCGCAAACACTCTGAGCACCTGCACTCACAGGCGATCAGGGCAGCGGTCTCCAGGGCCGTGCCCAGCAGCGGCTCCTGACTCCGGGGACAGCCCTGTGTGCACGGGGCCACCTAGTTCCCTCTGTTGACACACCAGACGGCCTGTTCCATCAGCAAACACTGGCCCGGGCGGCCGTGGGATTGGCTGGCGGGTCTCTCCCCGCCCCCTCCCCTCCTTGCCTAAACAGACAGCCTGTTTGTCCTGGGGGCCCCCCCCGGGCCCTCCCCCTCCCAGCCCCGCCCGCCCGGTGACTCACCCTCCCGCTCCTGCCGTCTGTCAGCCAGGCAGGCCCGGGGACAGCTCTTAGGACAAGCCCTGAGCACTGGGCCATGCGACACCTTCCTCTCACTTTTACAGGTGCCCCCCCCCCGCCCCAGGGGAGGGAGTGGCCAGGTCATGCGCACTCGGGAGGGCAGGGCCGGCACTCCGCCTCTCGATTGGGCTTGAGTGGAGCCTCTGTATCTCTGCACCTGCTGTTCCTTCCGTCAGGAGACCCACTGGGGGGGTGGGGGGGGACCGGCCACAGCACCTAGGTCTCCACGTCTCCCCCACTTCCCCATCAGAGCCGTCACACATGAAGGTCAAGGTCTGGGCGGATTCTCCTCCAGCCCAGCTCCCAGGCGCCCAGAGGGAGTCCTGAGCCAGTGTCAGCCAGGCCCTGGGCCGTGCGGCTCAGTGGATGGAGCGTCAACCCGTGGACCGAAGGGTCCCGGGTTCGGTTCTGGTCCAGGGCGTGTACCTGGGTTGCAGGCTCAATCCCCAGGTTGGGGTGCGTGCGGGAGGCAGCCAGTCGTGTGTCTCTCACACACCGATGTTTCTCTCTGTCTCCCCCCTCCCTCCCTCCCACTCTCTAAACATCGATGGAAACATATCCTCTGCCGAGGAGTAACAAAACAAAACTACAGCCGAGACCGGTGTGGCTCCGGGGACAGAGCGCCGGCCTGCGGACTGAAGGGTCCCGGGTTCGATTCCGGTCAAGGGCATGGACCTTGGCTGCGGGCACATCCCCGATGGGGGGTGTGCAGGAGGCCGCTGATGGATGTTTCTCTCTCATCGATGTTTCTGACTTTCTATCTCTCTCCCTTCCTCTCTGTAAAAAATCAATGAAATATATATATATATATATTTTTTAAATTACAAGGTCAATTGGGACAAAGCTCAATCCTGGCCCCTCCAATCCTGGTGCCAGCTCCCCTGGGCCAGGGCTATTCGGGGAGGCCTCCCCTGTCCCCTCCCCCCACACACACACACCTGTTCCGGGACCCTGGGGGGGGTGCTTTCCACACGGGGGCGCCCTGGCTTCCCTGTGCCCGGCCCAGCCCGGGCGGGTGAGTCAGGGGCGGACGTCAGCCCCCCACGGAGCGCTGGCGGTGCCCTGAGGCTGGCACGCGTCCCGGCCGCACCCGCATCTAAAAGAAGACACGCTGGCTCCTCCGCACCCACCGTGGAAAGGAGAGGGCGGACTGGAAACTGGCTCCCGACACGCACAGCGACGCGAGGGGATGGGCGGCGGGGGGCGGGGTGAGCCAGTGGGGACCTGCACCGGGGGAGGGGGGGGAGGGGGTGCCTCCATCAAAGCCACCCCCACGGATCGGGCGCGCGCTAGGTGACGGGCACTGCTGGCGCTGGGACATCCCCGAGTCCGAGCACGGGGAGCCGGAGCAGGGGGAGGCAGGGGCGGGGCACAGAAGGGTGGGGTCCTGACAGACGGGGAAACTGAGACGCAGGAGGGCCTGAGATCCTGCAGGGAGACAGCGCAGAGGCAAGCCCCAAGGCCGCGCATGTGGGCGCAGGAGTGAGGGGACCCCAATGTGTCCAGGTGCGGCCTCTCCATGGTCCCGGGGGGGGGGGGCTGGTGAGGGCAGGCCCCCTCTCTGCCCATGGCAGGGGACGGGGGAGGGGGGGGAGCCTCCGGGGCCCCAGGGCACACGGCGCAGCGGAGGCTCCTGGGTAAGCCACGGGAGGGCACTCAGTGGTCCGCCCCCGGCCCCGGCCCCTCCGGCTCCCGTGCGAGCGGGCGCTGTCGGCTGCCCGGCCTCCCCTGGACTAAACCCGACGCCTCTTACTCGCCGGGCGAGCCGGGGGCAGCAGCGGGTCTGGCTCCCGAGAAACCCCGCTCCTGGCAGCGCAGGCGGGCCTGGGCCAGCGGTCGGCAAACTCCTCAGCCCACAGAGCCCCTACCAAGGGCACAGCGACGGAAATTTCTTGTGAGAGCCACTGTTTAAACTGAGACTTCTTCCAACGACACTTCTTCCACACAGACTCGCCCAGGCCGGGGCGTTTTGTGGAAGAGCCACGCTCCCGGGGCCCCAGAGCCGCATGCGGCTCCACCACAGGCCTGGACAGAACGGCTCCGGCTGCGGGGCAGGGCCAAGGCGCAGACAGTTCCGAGGCCCGGGCACCGAGTGAGCCGTAGAGCCGGGCCTCGCAGCCCTGCCCTCGGCGCCGGCTGACCGGCTTGGGCGCCCCTCCCTCCGGGCCTGTTTGCCGGAGCTGGGAGCCACCGGGGCCGTGAACGGCACAAAGCCCTGGCGGGCCCCCCCGCCCCCCCCAGCGGTGTTAGCTGGGACGCCGCACTGGCCCTTTCGGGGCTCCCCTGGAAATGGCGATAATGCGACCCTTCTTCTCCTCCAGGCGCCCTTCAGCCACCGGACCCCGGGGGCCGTCCCAGACTCGGGACAAAGCGAGCTGCTCTTGGGTCACCAAGCCACCCCCACAAACCCCCGACCCGAACTGTCTGCCGTTCCGGCCCTCACGCCTCTCGGAGCTTCTTAGGATCCTTTCTCTGAGGCTGCTCCGTCCTTCCTTCCCTCGGCGCCTGTCACCCCCTGCCCAGCCTCCCTCTGGCCCGTGTGGGGGGCCGCTGTGCAGGGGGTGCTCCGTGCGGCTGGGCTGGGTCTCACTAACCACTGGACCGCCACCCCGCACGAGCCTGGGCCAGAGCTGGTCTCTATAGATGACCTGCAGTCGTGCAGTCACTCAACAAACAGCTCTTGGGGCGAGCGGCGTGCCCCGCTCCAGGCTGGGCGGGGGGGGGACCGGTAACAGAGGCTAACAGTGTG
Organism: Antrozous pallidus; assembly: GCA_027563665.1. Classification (NCBI taxonomy): domain Eukaryota; kingdom Metazoa; phylum Chordata; class Mammalia; order Chiroptera; family Vespertilionidae; genus Antrozous; species Antrozous pallidus. Next base: position 2,234,458 of record CM050520.1, on the reverse strand, counting down.
GTGCAGCCTCACCCTCCAGGGACAGGCTTCCGACCTGCAGGTGGTGAGCACTCTGGGGGCGCGGGGGGCAGCGGGAGCTGCATCGGGCTGCCTGACTCGGGAACCCAGGAAGGCTTCCTGGAGGAGGCGGCAGCCAATCTGTGACCTGAGGGTCCGCTGGCTCAGCAGGTGGCCAGGTGGGAAACAGAGGCCTAGAGGGCGGGGGAAACACAGGGGCTTCTGGGAAATCTCCGTGGATGGGCTGGCTCTGCTGTCCCTATTGCCGGCTCCTTCCAGCCTCTGACAGAGGAAAAGGCCTCCCCTCCCTCTGGGTCAGCTCCCCACCCCCCCAGAGGCCGGGAGCCTGGAATACTGGCCACTTGTCTTCCCCTCCCCCGCCCCCGTCTGCCCGTCACTCCTCCCCTCGGAGCCTCGGCTGCCTCATCTGCGAAATGGGTGGTTGGCATCAGGAGAGACCCGGGTGTGGGGGGAGTCCCGGCCCGGCCCTGCCAGCCGGAGTGAGTCCGGAGGGGGAAGGAGGGGGCGGGATGGGGAGGTGGGGGGGGCTGAGCACTTCGCTGCCCCGCCCGCACTCCGGTCTCCCCGACCCGCAGTCAGCAGCTGCCTCCACCCCGTCGCCGCCCGCTGGGACTCCTCGCAGGCCAGGGTGCCGCCCCTGCCATTAGCCGCTCCTCGGCCCCTGGTGAGCGGCTGGGGGGGGGGGTGCGTGCGGCTCCTGGGGGAAGGTGCCCAGCCGGGCAGGCCAAGCCGGTCCCCAGCCTGAGCCCTTCCCAGGACGCCAGCTCCCACCCCCGGTGTCCATGGCGGTGACCAGCCCCCCCCCAGGAGGAGGGCCAGGCTCATTCGCCCCATAACCCCTCCTGTTCCCTCCCTACACACGTGTGCACGCACACACATATACACACACACTCACACACTCACACATACACACATATACAGACATATATACACACACATATACACATATACACACATATACACACATACACACACATACACACACATACACAGAGACAAATATATACACACACATGCACACATACACACTCACATACACACATGTATACACACTCACATACACACATGTATACACACTCACTCACATACACACATACACACATATATACATACATATACACACTTACATTCACACATATATCCATACACACATACACGCGTCACACATACACACCTATACTCACATACACACACAAACACACACAAACACAATACACATATACATACACACACTCACACGCACACATATATACACATACACAAACACACAAACACACATATATACATATACACACTCACACGCACACATATATACACACGCACGTATATACGCCTATATACACACATGCACACATATATTCACTACACACACGCACATATACGCATGCACACACTCACATACACTCGCGCACCTATGTGCGAATGCACACACATACACACACGCATGCACAAGACACGGCCTCAGCACAGGCCCTGCCTCCAGCCTCCGGGGAGGGCTGGCTGGTGGGTAATTTTCTAGAAGCTCACAAGTCCAGAAAGCACTGGGCTCTGCGGGGGGGGGGGGGGGGGGGGGGGGGAGATGGGGGCAGAGAGGGGAGGAGAGAAGGAGAGAGGTCCTGCCCTGACCGCCCGGAGGAAACGGCCTGCAGGGCGCGGAGGGAAACAGGAAGGGCCTGACTGCCTGGAAGTCCGCAGGGTGGGGGCTGGGAGGGCCGAGAGCAAAGTCGCCCCCCCCCGCCCTTGTCGCCTCTCCCTTGTCTCCCCCCCCCCCCCCCCCAGGGCTGGCCTGGTTTGTTTCTCACCGTCTGCGGGCCGGCGGCCGGCGAGGCTCAGGACCCAGGACCCAGGAGGGCAGGGTTCGATTCCCAGTCGGGCACAGGCCCGGGTTTCGGGCTCCACCCCGGTGTGTGCGGGAGAGTATGGGGGGGGGTGCAGGAGGCAGCCGAGCCGTGATGTTTCTATCTCTACCTCTCCTCTCTCCTCTCCTCGCTCTCTAAAAACCAACAAAAACGTTTGCTTGTTTTAAAAAGAGCACAATCCAGACCCTCCACGTCGCTGGGCACCCGCCCCGCCTCCCATCCCCCCGTCCCCCGGCACCGGCACCGGCACCGGCACCGGCACCCACTCGCTCTTCCTCCCGATCCCGCCAGTCACTGTGCCCCCCCCCAGCCCCTCAGCACAGGCCAGCTCCGTCCCCCACGCGTCTCCCCACATCATCCACGGCACCCCCCACCAGACCACCCCCTGGGGGAACAGACCCCGCACCCCTCCATCTCAGCCCACCCGCCTGGCCCCCGCATTCCGCCCCCCTGCTCCCCGCGGGAGACTCCGGAGCTGTCTCCGCTGCCATCCTTCTCTCCCCATTCTCTCAGACCCCCTGCGGTCTGGCTGCCATCCCGCCCCCGTCAGCAGCGCTCCTGCCGAGCCCGGCGGTGTGGCTCAGTGGATAGAGCACCCGCCCTCGGGCCGGAGGGTCCCGGGTTCGATTCTGATCGAGCGCATGTCCCTCGGTTGCGGGCTCTTCCTGGCCCTGGTCCTGCCATGGGGGAGGCACCCGATGGACGTGTCTCTCTCTGTCCCCCCCCAACCCCCCCACACACACACTCTGTAAAAACCGATGGAAGGATTTGGGTGATTATTAAGCAAATAAAGGTGCTCCGGGGCCTCCACAGAGCTGTGCCCACGTGCGCTGCCCTCCCCTCAGAAGACAGGGGTCCCCTCCACCGTCCTCACCCCTCACTGCGGTTGGCCCCGCCCGGTGGCTGGTCTGCCCGCTCTCTCATGGTGTTTGCAGCTGAACCCGGACCCACCAGCCCGGGGCCCTCCCCGGCGCCCCCTGGACCTCGGGGGCTCGGATCTGCCTGCCCCCTGCAGGGGGGGGCCCTCTCCCCCGGGGGGGAAGATGGGCTCTGGGGGAGGGGCAGCGTCTTTAGATCCCGCCGGGTTGTGACTCCGGAGGGCCGAAGTGCGTGGTCAGGGCGGGGTCCGAGTGTCCGGGGGGCGGGGGGGGGGACTGAAGGGAAAATTCCGGAAAGTGTCCTTGGGGCTGGAGATAACGGGAAGTTGGAGAAACGCTGCTCTGACTCCAACTCCCCACTCCACGGCCAGCCTCTCCCCCAGCGCTCCTCCCAACCCACTGCCGTCCGTCCTCCGTCCTCCGTCCTCCGTCCTCCGTCCATCAGAACCTCCGTGGGCTCTGCCCTCAGATCCCAGTCCGACCCCCCCCCCGCCCCGCCGCCCCGTATCTCCGGCTGAGCCGCCTCCTCCTGGCCTGCGTTGTTGCAGCACAGCCCCCCAACTGTTCCTCTCCCCGACAGCCAGCAATCCTTTACCACCAGCAGCTCAGCTCCCCCCCCCCCCCCGCCCCTCACAGAGCCCGCAGAGCCTGCCCGCCCCTACTCTTCTCCCAGGCCCCCCAGCTCCCACACTTCTCCCAGCCCCCTGCCTGCCCTGGCTCCCTCTGCTACCCTCCCTCCCCCTTCCTCCCCCCTCCCTCTCCCTCCCTCCCTCCCTCCCCTTTCCTCCTCCTCCCCCTCCCTCCCTCCCCTTTCCTCCTCCTCCTTTCTACCCCTCCATCTCTCTCCCTCCCCTCCTTCTCTCTCCCCCTCCTTTCCTTCCCTTCCCTTCCCCTCCCTTCCTCTCCTTTCTCCCCCCCTCCCTCTCCTTTCTCCCCCCTCCCTCCCCCATCCCCCCCTCTGCTCCTCCAGCTCCCTTGCTGGCTGCCCCTGTCCCTGGTGCACGGAACCCAGGCAGCTGCAGGCTGAACCCCCTCCCTCTCTGTCTTTGCTCAGATGCCCCCGGCCTATCCAGTGCTCCTGAAAACATTCGCTCCCTGCCCTGCTCCTGCCCCACCTCACCCCCTCACACACACTGGCTGCGGGCCGCCCCCGCCCCGTGCCCCCGCCGGCTCCCATAGTGCGGGGCGGGGGTCTTCGCACGGTCCCCGCTGTGTGAGCAGCATGAGCAGACTTCCTGGCACGTAGTAGGTGTGTCTGACGCCCCCTGGGCACCCACTCCGGGCTCCTGCCAATCTCCCCACTTCTGCACGCGCCCCTCCCTCTCTGAAATGCGCCCCCACACTGTCCTTTCGCCAGTTCTGTCTCCCGCTAGAGCCCTGAGCCCCTCCGCCAGGCCAGAAGACAGGAGGCGGCTTCTCCCCAGAAGCAATGGGCCCCCCAGGGAGGACTTTGAGCTGAAAAGCAGCAAGGTCACCCCTGCTCTGGCACCCACAGGCCCGGGGAGGGAAGGGGAGCCGCTGGCGCCGGGGGCACAGGGAGGAAGCCAGGCAGAAGCGAGGACCTGGCTGGGCAGGGCCCTGGGCCAGGGAGCCTGAGGGCCGGAGAGAGAACCAGGAGCGGGCACGGCCGGGCCTCATAACCGGCTCCAGGGGAGGGGAGGAAAAGGGCGGGACACAGCCAGGATGTGTCTGGTGGACGGGGCGGGCGGGCACCCTGGCCAGGCGCAGGGAATGGGCGGGAGCCACATCAGAGGGGAGGAGGCTTATGGGAGACTCGCCCCTCCTCGCCCCTGCAGCCTCCACCCCATCCACCAGGCACCAAGGGCCCCAGCTCTTCCGGCCACAAAGGGAGATGCCCACGGTGACTAGAGGAGGTGGGACTCCCTGTGTGTGGGGGGGGGGGGGGGGACCTGGAGTTCGGGGGGAGGGGCCCACACAGAATACAGGCCGGAAGTCTGTGCCCAAACATTTACGGGGTAGCTTCCGGCCGACGAGTCTACACACACCTCTGTGGCATCCCTAGGTGGGCGCCAAATGTGGGAACCCCTTTCACGTCCCGTGTGATTCAGGGTCCCCGGTTCAGGGTTCGGGTTTCTGGAGGAGGCCGCACACAAATGAATAAAGAGACTTAGAAAAGCATTAATTTGGAAATGGGGGCCAGACGGTAGCCCAACTCTAGTGGGAGGACTACTGCTCACTCTGGCTTCACCCTCCCTTTTATTAAGATTAAAATCATAAGATACAGCTGTATCCCCCAGGCCAGAAACACCAGTAAAAGCCAATCAGTAGAGCTTCTTAGGACTAACAGGTGGGGCTGCTCCAACCACCAACATTCAGTCACCAGCTCCGACCCCTCAGAGCCATCAAGGTGGACCGGCCCCCCGGATCCCCATCCACAGCTTTCCGTCATCAAAACAATGATCGGCTTCCGGCGTGCCCCACCTTCCGCGTGGCCCTGTTTGACCAGAAGGACAAACAGGACAGGGAGTGGCCTTGTGACATCACGGGGACTCCTGAGTGCAGCCCGGGGCGTGGGGGCCGGAGAGGGCAGGCGCCCGCGGAGCATCTCCCTGGAAGAGCCAGCTCACCCCACACCCTCATGTTGCAGACCCAAGAGAGACTCGAGGTCATGGGGCGTGCCCGATTTCCCCAGGGGCAAGCAGGCTCTGAAGACGGGCTTGCTGGTCTGATGAGAGACTAATAATAGCATAGATGTCCTTTTCTAAAATATGTTTTTATTGATTTCTGAGAGGAAAGGAGAGAGAGAGAAACATCAATGATGAGAGAGAATCTTTGATCGGCTGCCTCCTGCACGTCCCCCACTGGGAGTGGGGCCGGCAACCCGGGCCTGTGCCCTGACCGGAAATGAACTATGACCTCAGAACCAGTGCTCACCCCCTGGGGCTGCACATATCCCTTCCTTCCTGAGTCGTCCGTCCCCCAGACCCTCGCTGGGTGGGGAGCGGGGCCACCTCGTGCCAGCATAGTGCCACAGTCCCCCCTCCACACATCCTTGCTCCTCCGTCTCCATGACGGGCCCTTTCCTCTCCGTCCAACTCATCCCCGCAAGAAGGAAAGAGGCTCCCTGCTGGTGTGAGGACTGGGCAGTTGGGAGCCCCCTGGCTTTCTCCAAGGCCAGAGTCCTTGCCCTGTCTCCTAGGGGTGCACGCGTTTTGTTCACACCGGCCCCTGTACACATACGGTTCTATGTAGCCCCGACCCTGGAGGGGGGGGGGCTTGGTCTCACTCAAGCTGGCATTCCCCCAGGGGGCCCAGGCCAGGGGGGGGCGTTCAGAAACCGGGAGGAAGGCTTGCCCAGGCGGACTCACCCCCCGATTGTGCCCTCCCCGTCTGTGCCCTCGCACCTGTCCCACTGTGTGCCCTCACCCAGAGGCGGAGCCCCGGGTAAGGCCGCCGTGTACGCAGAGCCAGCACACGGCGGCCTGTCTGCTGAAGGGCTCCGTTAAAAAGCGAATGAGGGAAAAGATGGGTAGTAATGGACAATTCTTGACATTAAAGAGCTTCCGGTCCGCGGCCTGGGCGAGGGAGTGGACAGGAAGCAGGCCTGGAGAGGCCCACAAACACCCCCAAAGCCGACAATCGCAGCAGCGCCGGGCTGAAGAAGGACCCCGAGGCCGCAGAGACTCGCCTGGGAGAATCAGGGAGGGCTCCCTGGAGGCAGTGGCGTTTGAGATGGGCTTTAAAGGGTGGAAACACACGGCAGAAACTCAGCAGCAGTTCTGAGCGGAAGGAAGAGCACGGGGCAAGGTGACGAGGGAGGGCAGGGTCCTTATACGGGGAGGACTTGGTGTCAGGTACTATTTCTTTCTCTCTTTTTAAAAAAAAATATGTTTTATTGATTTTTTACAGAGAGGAAGGGAGAGGGATAGAGAGTCAGAAATATCGATGAGAGAGAAACATCCATCAGCTGCCTCCTGCACACCCCCTACTGGGAATGTGCCAGCAACCAAGGTCCATGCCCTTGACCAGAATCGAACCTGAGACCTTCCAGTCCACGGGCCGACGCCCTATCCACTGACCCAAACCGGTTTCGGCTGGCGACGTTCCTCACAGGCCGTGGGGAGCCACCAGAGGCCCGGGGCGTGGTGCCGGGGGCAGCATGGTCGGATCTCCAGAAAGTCACCATGAGGGAGGGCGCTGGGCTGGAGCGGAGAACGCAGGGCGGTCTGGAGGCCGAGGGTGAGAAGCTGGGGGTGTCCCACTCAGGGGGGCAGCTGGCAAGTTTGTGATGTGAGTGTGAGAGGCTCCACGAGGACGGGTCTGAAGGCCCTGGGCACGGGTTTGAGGTGGGGGGAGACACCCGCCCTCCCCGTTGTGCACCTGTCCCTCTGGGTGCCCGTCACCCGGAGGCGGGGCCCCGGTGAGGACGCCGAGCGCACGGCGGAGGGTCTGCGGAAGGACTCTGTCACAAAGTGAACGGAGGCGAGGCGATGGGAGGCTTTGGGGGACCGATCTGGGCTTGGGAGAGCGAGGGGCCCTGCACAGGCCTGGGGAGGCCCCAGGGGCGGGCGGCTGCCTCCCTGGGAACCGGTTCACCCCTCCCGCGCGGAGATGCTGCGTTAGGAAGGTGGATGCCGGCCGGGCGGGAGGGAGGTCAGGGCCCCAGGGACAGCGCCAGGAGCCGGGCTGAAGCACAGCGAGGCCGTGGGAGTGGATGAGCTCATGCGGGAGAGAGTGCGGGGTGAGGAAGGAGGGAGCAGCGAAGGACAGAGCCTTGGGGAGTGCCCACAGCCGGCGGGGGGCGGGAACAGGAAGAGAGGGGATGCAGGAGGAAACGGGGTGGCCCCCCACCTTCTCCCTCTTTCCCAGCGCTGCCCGCCTCTGCTGTGGCCCCACGTGTAGAAGCTGGCCAAATGGGGCCGCAGAGCCGGCTTCTAAGCTCCCGGGGAGAAGGCAGCAAGGCCCAGGGGTTAACTTGGCCTTGAGGCCTGGCCAGCCCTGGGGGGACTCCCAGCTGCCCCCCTCCGCACCCCTCTGGCTGTGTGGCCTCCGGAGAGCCACCCCCCTCAGGTCCACAGCCCCCTCGCCTCGCCTCTCCTTCCCCGGGGATCACAGCCCAGCCTCTTCCTCGGCGGCGGGACTATTAGCGGGTTAATGCGTGTTGTGCACTTGGCACTTGGGCCTGGCCAGCCCTCAGCTCAATAAGGGCGGCTGCTGCCATCACCATGATTGCCGGGGCGGACTGAATCCTGGCGCCGGGTCTGGCTGGGCCGAGAGTCCAACAGCCCCAGAGCCCCGAGCGAGGGGGGGCCTGGCACCTAAACTCTCCCAGCCCGCGAGTCCGGGGCCCCTCCCGCTGTCCTCCCAGCGCAGAGGCGGGCGTGGGAACTGGGCAGTGACAGCTCGCTCGGCGCTGATAGCCCTTCACCTGCTGAGAAAGGGGACCCCCTTTCCCCCTCCCGCTGTGGTCTTTCACCCCAGCCGGGGCGCAGGGATGGGGCCTCGGTCCCAGGGTTGGGGCTCCTTTGGGGGCGTGTCATACCCCTAACGGGAGGCACCAGTATGTGCCTCTCCGGGGAGAACGTGGAGGTGGACGAAGCCTCTGTCCGCACGGTAACTCACCAGCTCCCGCGGGCACCGTTGCCCAGACGCCCCCTCCACGCCCCACATTCCCGCCACAGCCCGACCCCACGGGAGACTGCGCTCTGGGTGGGTCGGTCCAAGCTGGTAAGGAGGAAGGAGGCAGTGGGGGCCGGTCACTGGGCTGTGGGGGCCCTAAGCCCAACGCCTCCTCCCCCATCCCTGACTCCCACCCCCCCGGACTGTGCAGCTGGGGCTCCCCCAGGCCTTGGGGAGTGGCACCGGCTGTGACCGGGCTGGCAGAGTGGGTGAAGGTCGTGAGTTCAGGGGTGCTGGCTCTTGTCCTTCAACCACCGAGGCCTGCCCCTGGGTCTCCCCTAAGCCTCTGTGTCCTCTCTCCGCCTCGGGCTCCGGGGCTCATTTGCGGGGCGCCGGAAGCAGGCGAATGGGTCCCGTGGGCCGCACGCCCTGTCTGCGCAGCCTCCGTTGGGCAGGAAGAAGAGGGGTGTCCCGTCAGGCTGGGGACACTTACTCAGACCCCATCTACCCGGACCGGGTCGGGGCCCCCTGGCGGGATGGGCCTGACTGCAGCAGCCTGCACCGGGGGGGCTCAGGCCGGGGTCCCCCACCGCAGGCGGAGGCGTCTGGCGCCAGGAGGCCCCGCCAACTAGGCCACGGCTGGCGGGCCGCGTGGGGCTCCGGGAAAGGTGGCCGCAGGAGCCCCGGCTTTGAACAATGCACAGAGGTTTCTGCGATTTCAAAAGAGCTGCTCTCGCTGATCCAGGGGCCAGAGGGGCGGCTGGTGAGAGGGCTTGGTTCCCCGTCGGCCGAGGATCAAAAAGCTTTTGGTCAAAGAGCCTTTAAATACCTTGAAAGGCAGGTGTCGCCAGTACCACGGGCTCCGTGGGCCCCAAGGGGGACGGAGCCGTCTGAGCGGCCAGCAGGCTGGCTCCAGCCACGGGGTGTGCCGGGGAGGGGGGTGGAGGGCCGTGGAGGCTGCAGGGAGGGAGGTGGGGGTAGACCACAAGCCCACCCCCATCGGGGTGGGGGAAACCGATGTGCAGAGGGTGAGGAGGGCAGAATGCTGCGTCTATATCTGGATACACATCTCCCTAGGGAGGAGCGGTCCACGGGGGTCATTCGATTCCCGAAGGAGTCCAAGGCCAAATCAAGATTAAACAGCGAGCCCTCGCTGCGGTGGCTCAGTGGATAGAGCGTCGGCCTGCGGACTGAAGGGTCCCAGGTTTGATTCCGGTCAAGGGCACACGCCTGGGGTGCAGGCTCGATCCCCCAGGAGGGGGCGTGCAGGAGGCAGGGAATCGACGATTCTCTCTCGTCCTTGAGGTTTCTACCTGTGCCTCTCCCTTCCTCTCTGAAATCAATAAAAAGATATTTTTGAAAGAAAAAACATTAAACACCGACATTCTTACGGTGCAGACAGGTCGTCCGAGGCTCAGCGGGACGGAGCCCTCTGCCCCAGGTCACACAGCTTGTAATCGGCACGCCCGGCTTCCCCAAGGGGGTGTCTCCGCACAGGCCCGACGCCATGATTCTGACTGAGGCTGGGGCCGTCCATTTATCTTTCGGGGTGCAAAGAGTTGGAGGGGCTGGGCCAAAGCACATGGGGGTGTCAGGGCGGCCATGCAGAGAGACTCAGAGCCAGAATCTGGATGGGGTGCAGTTACAGGGAGAAAGCTGGGGTGACTGGGGCTGGGGAAGGCGTTTTGGAAAGAGAAAGCTTCTGGCCCTGCAACCTGACCTGAGGACGAGGAATGGGGACCCAGGGCTAGGGAAGGTTGGCGTGGGCAGGGTGCTGGGAACCTGGGGTCACCCCCAAGGAGTCAGAACAGACCACCAACCAGCCTTTGCCTAGCCTTCTCCCCAGCGTATTCTCACAGGCCCGTGTGGTGCAATTATTTAGCCCTATTTTATTTTTTAAATATATATTTTTTTATTTATTTCAGAAGGGCAGGGAGAGGGAGAGAGAGATAGGAAATGATGAGAGAGAATCACGGATTGGCTGCCTCCTGCGCGCCCCACACTGGGGATCGAGCCTGCAACCCAGGTGGCAGAAGCAGGACCAGCGTTCAAGTCCGGGATTCCTTCCCGGAGGCTGGGGGCCGGACCTGCGGCTCAGCATCGGCCCCCGCAGCCCAGCGGGCGGAAGTGCGGCCTGCGCAGACCCTGGGGGGCCTCCAGGTTCAGAGGTCACCGGGGCCGGAGAGGAGAGGTCACTGACGAGCAAACATGAATCCGGTCTCCACTGTGACGAGGGGGGCACATGCCGGAAGCCGATCGTTGTTTTAATGACGGAGAGCTGTGGACGTGGAGTCGGAGGAGGGCTGGTTGACCTTGACTGCTCTGAGGGGTCGGAGCTCATCGATAGATATTGGTGGCTGAAGCAGCCCCCACCTGTTAGTCCTAAGAACATTCACTGATTGGCTTTTACTGGTGTTTCTGGCCTGGGGATACGGCTGTATCTTATGATCTTAATCTTAATAAAAGGGATGGTGAAGCCAGAGCAAGCAGTAGTCCTCCCACTAGAGTTGGACTATCGCCTGGCCCCCATTTCCCAAACTAGTATTTTTCTAAGTCTCTTTATTCATTTGTGTGCGGCCTCCTCCAGAAACCCAAACCCTGAACCGGGGACCCTGAATCACGTGGGACGTGAAAGGGGTTCCCACAGGCACAGAGACGGTGGCAGTGGCTGCTGGGAGTTTTCGGTCACAAACTCTCTGGGGAGGTGACTGCTGTGAATTTGATGCTTGTACCTTCTCCAGACTCTTGCCCTCCGCAGGGGAGGACAGGGACGCCGGGGTCGGGGGCAGCTGCAGGGACAGGTGGCCGAGCAGGTCCCCACTCCGGCCCGGCACATCGCGGGCTCGGCTGGTCTCTGAGCCTGTCCCTCCCGGCTCAGGGCAATGCCCACCCCGTGTCTCTGGCCACACGGACGATGGCAAGGAGGGAGGCGTGTTTGTCCTGTCACGTGAGCTGCACAAACAGCTCCCTCGGCGCTTGTGTTGATAATTCAGCCGGCGTGGGCCGGGGAGCCGTGGGCCGGGGAGCCGTGCGGGCCGCAGCGTGGAGACCGTGGTGGGCAGAGGCCAGAGGGGAGCCAGGGGCCCTGCCTCCCAGCCGTGGCTTAGCCACCGAGCCAGGTGGCCTCTGGGGCCCTGGCGAGGAGAGTGCGGGCCTGGCGGCTGCTCCTGGGGACAGAGCGTCCTCCCGAAGCCAACCCGGGACACCCCCGGGCCCCGACGGCAGCGCCAGATCGAAAACAGGCCTGAGGGGCCGTAGGACACAGCAGCTGCCGGCGAGGCCAGCGCGTCAGGGGGCCCGGGACAGGAGGCCAGAGCTTCCAAGAATGACAGGGGGACCGGCGGGGGGAGGCCAAGCACCAAAGCCCAGGGACAGGGCCTGCGGGCCGGATGGGGTTTGGCGGGGGGGCATCACCTGCTGATCTCCCTTTTGGAGGGGGGCCTGCTCACCCCGACTCCGGCTTCGTCTCCTGCCTGTGCCCAGTCCTCCGTGAGTGCTCAGAAGGCAGGCGCCCCCAGTGCCCGTCGACGCCTGGCAGGACGGCTCAGAGGTTTGACATCTGGAGGAACCTCCTGGACGGGCAAGACGCGGAAAGGCGGAGAGCGTGGCGTCTCGCTGGAGGCTACGCAGCAGCGACGCACTCCGTGTCCGGCCACACGGTCTGTGCCCGGCATCGCAGCCAAGCGCTTTAACGGTGTCATCTCCCTTCACCTTTCTCGGGGCGGACGGAAGCAGGGCTACTGTGGCCCCATTGCGCAGATGCAAAGACAGAGGCCCGCGGGGGTCAAGTCGCCCGCCCAGGGTCACACCGCTGTGAGGGACAGAACTGCACAAAGCCGTGTCCCCTCCTCTTTCCCAGGACAGCAGCGACGAGGAGACGAAGCGACCGAGGCCCTGGGAAAGGGTGTCTTTAAACGTTTAGGGCGGCCCCGGGCGGCGTGGCTCAGTGGCTAGAGCGACGGCCTGTGGACTGAAGGGTCCCAGGTTCGATTCCGGCCAAGGGCACAGGCCTGGGTTGCGGGCTTGATCCCCGGTAGGGGGCGTGCTGGAGGCAGCCGATGAATGATTCTCTCTCATCATGGATGTTTCCATCTCTCTCTCTTCCTCTCCCTTCTTCCCTGAAATCAATAAAGAAATATATTTTTTAAAAAAAATGTTTAGGGCGTCTGTGAGACAGGCAGGCAACCCCCGGGGCCTCCGTTTCCACCACAGAGCCCCATGGGGTGGATCTGGTATGTCCGATGGACACGCCGGCTCTGACGTTCCAGAATAACACTTGTCCAGTGGCTGCTGGGGGTGCACGAGGTGGGGGTGGATATGTTTGTGAGGGACGGGCTGTCTGCTCTCCGGTGGTGCAGCCACCAGTCTCCTCCTGAATCTCAGCATCTCCCCCCGGGGCGTGGGCAAAGGCTGGGGGTCAGGACCGAGGGGTGCCCCCCTGCGCTCTGGCCCCTCCCTGGGCTGTCGGCTCAAGGGGCCTTTAGCTACTGCCCCTGTGGGTCAGTGCCTGCCCCTCTGCCACCTGTGGGTGCCCTGGGCCCCCACCCAGACGCCCACTCCCTCACCCCCTCTGAGGACCTCTGTGGCTCTGGATGCATCCAGAGCGCTGTGGAGCCGCAGCAGTGAGCTCAGTGCTCCCGCTCTGGCCCTGCAGGGTGCTGAGCAGACAGGCTCCTGAACGGGGACCTTTCTGTGTGGTGCCCGCCGGCGGGGAGATGGTTGGGGGGTGGGGACAGGAGGCAGGTGAGTAAGAGGGGCGCTATTTGCTCTTTGCCAGGACAATGAGAGGCGGCGGGGGGGGGGGGGGAGACCCTGGGCCCTGGGGTGTCGGCCTGGCTTTCGGAGATTGGCCAGAAAGGGATGTGGGACTGTACTGGCTTCTCGGCTGCCTGCGGGAATAGGAAACGGAATGGCCCTTCACGGGGGGGACAAGGTTGAGATTCACGGCCACTGAGGAATTGTGGGCCGGAGCCTACCAGCGCCGGTTTTCCTGCCATGTTTAATTGGAACATTCAATCCAATGGAATCTGTCTCCAAGGGAGCAATCTCCACAAAGGGGTGCTTGGGGATTTCCTTGTCTGTTCGTGGCCGGAAGCGCTGTGGGTAGAGGGGTGTGTGGGTGTGGGTGTGCGTGTGTGTGTGTGTGCATGTGTGTGTGGGGGGCGGGGGTGTGGGGGAAGACTTGAGACAAAGGTTTGTCCCTGTGGGTGCAGCTGCCTGCTGGGCCGTGGGAAGATGGAGGTGAGCTGGGCGGGAGCCTGCAGGGTGAAATCGGTTAGTGGGTTTCTCAGGGTGGCAGTGGAAGCCAGGGCTGTCTGAGAACTGCATTCTCAGTGGAGGGGGGAGCAGGCTGCTGCACGGGGGGCCCAGGATTGCGCCTTCCAGCCCACCCCCTCCGATTGGGAGGGGACGGAGGGGGAGCTTCCTGAACCAGGCCGCTGTGCGTCTGTTTCTCCCGTGTGGAGGTGTGTTTGCGTGCCTGTGTGTGGGGTGGGTGGGCGCAGGTCTCCATACCTGAAACCACCAATGGTTTGGCTCCAGGCCTTTCAAACCCTTGGGAGTAGCCCCCTTCCCAGGCCCCTCTTCTCCACCACAGAATCAAACACCAATTCTGCGGAGAAAGAGGAACTGGGTTTCCCCTGATTTGGACTGAGCTGAGCTGACAAAGGGGCAGAGCGAGCCCAGAAAGCCCCAGGATTGGAAGGGCAAAGAGAGATTCCTTTCCTCCCCACTAAAGCAAGGTGAAGAAAAGGGGGTGGGGGCGTGGGGCGCTGTGGGGGAGAGAGATGAGCACAGGCTGCAAAGTCTGTTTTCTTTCTTTTGAGGCACTGCGGTAAGCGGGGCGGCCCCTGGGCTAGTCCCCCACCAAGAGTGGCGATTCTAGACTTTTCCCTTACACATGCCTGCAAGCTTGGGGGGCCTAAGAGGAGCTGATCCAGGCTCAGGCTAGCAAAAATAACTCCAGTCCTGGTTTTCGCACACACCGGCCCGTCTTCCCGGGATCTTGGCGGCGAGGAGTCCCGAGCTGACGCCCTGCAGCCGCCGCCACCTGGAAAACCTGGACGGGATTCCAACGCCTCTCGGAGCGGGATCAGAGGGCACCTCGGAGGAGGCGGCTGGCACCGCGGCCCTTCGCCCTCCGAAGCCGCTGCCATCGGGGGCGGGTCGCTCAAGTGCAGCGGGACCCCAGGCTCCGAGCGCGCCCAGCGGAGGGCGCGGTGCCCTCCCTGCGGGGGCCGCGGGCGGGCGGGGCGCGGGGCGCGGGGCGCGGCGGTGCCCTCGGGGCGGCTCGGGGCGGCGGCGGCGCGGGCTGCAGTGCGGCGGGCGGCCGGCAGGGGCAGCAGCGGGCACGGGCACGGGCGGCGCCGGCGGTGCCCGGGGCGCGCTCTCACTCACACACACACACACACACACACACACACGCACACACACACGCACGCACACGCCTCGTACACACACACTCACACACGCTCCGGCACGCACACGCAGCGCGGGCCGGAGGGAGGCGGCTCGGCGGCGGCGGGAGGCTGGCGGGCGGCCCCCGCTCCCCGGCTCCGCGGCCCCGTGCAGCCCGCGCGGCCCCCGCCCTCGGACCCGCCCCCGGGGGTCGCTGGGCCCCATGCCCTGCGGCGGCGGAGCAGCGTGCGGCCACGGGCGGCTCTGAGAAGGGACCATGTACCGGGACCCGGAGGCGGCCAGCCCAGGTGAGCGCGGCCCCGCGGGCTGGGCGCCCCGCACCGGCGGGCAGGACGGCGGCAGCGCGGGGCGCCGATTCCCCTAGGGTCATCCCAGCCGCGGGCACGGGCGTGAGCGGCCACGGCTCGGACCCCGGACCCCCACCTCCCGGGGGTCCGAGCCCCTTGCCGGCCGGATGCCCGGCGCTCGCTTCGCAGTGTCCCCGCAAGGACCTCCCCCCCGCGCCCCGCAGCCCCAAGGACAGCGTGCCTGGCGGAGCGAGGCGCTGGCTCCGGGAGGGAGCGGGCAGCGCCTCCGGCACCCCCGGGGACCCCCCCCTCCCGGTACCAGCGCCCCGAATGGGGAGGTGCCCGCGCTAGGGGGACCCCAGGACCAGGGTCCCGGGAAGCTTTGGATCGAGGCTGCGGGCACTGGGGAGCGGTGCCCTCGGCGGTGCCAACTGTGACTGGAGAGGGTGCCAGGGGGGGGGCAAGCGGGGAATCTGGTGCAGCCGCAGGGGAGGGGGCTGGGGAGCCGCAGGAGCGATGGGGGGGGCGACTAGAGCACCTGGAGAGAAGGCAGCAGAGATGAATGGGAGGGTCCCCAGGGGGGTGCTCTCCTGGGCCTGGGGAGGGGGGCGCCGAGAGCCCCAAACTCACTCCTGTCCTGTGGGGGAGGGCGGGGGAGGGGCGCTCCTCTGCCTTTCTCCGGAGCTGGAGCCCGCGTCTGCTCGGCATCCTGGCATCCTGGCATCTCAGCCAGGAACCCTCCTTCCTTCCTTGGGCAATTGCCGTGCCATTTCCTCCCTGGCTCCCGACGCCTCCTCGTGCAGTGCCCACCTGTAGACAGGTCCCCTCCGGCTCCTGCCCAGGCTGGTCTCGGCGCCCTCCCGGGGCGCCCCACCCCAGGCCCGGCACTCCCGTTTCGGGGTTTCTTCTCTGATGCTGAAAGCACGTCACCCGGGCCTGGGGACTCGCTCTCAGAGGAGCCTCCGGGGGGTACCGATGCCGGGACCGGGAGCGGGGGCCGCAGGGGCCGGAGCAGCTCTGAGCCCCCCCCCCCCCACACACACACACACAGAAGGGACCCGGAGCTCAGGGCAGCCAGCGGGCGCCTGCCGTGCCCCTTCTCGCCTCCGGCCCCACTTTGCAGGTTCCCTCTGGAGACCCTCCATCTGCCCTTGCCTCCTCTAGACTCTTCCCAGCCCCGTCCGGTCCCTGCAGCTGCCTGGGGGGGGGGGGGGCACCTGGTGTCAGGCACCGCCCTCCCTCGGGACTCCACTCGGGTTTCAGGCTAAGAAGACTCAGTCTCCCTCTCTGGAGCCTCGTGCCCATCGGTGAATGTCCTCTAGGGGATGGCCGAGGGGACATAGCCTTTGAAGATTCCTCCCTTCATCTGGACCCAGGCGGCTGACCAAGGGCAGGGGCGTTCTGCTCGGCTCACCCCTCGAAGCGAACAGCTTAGTGCAGAGACCAGGCTGGGGGGTGAGGCTGGAAGGAGAGAGGCAGGAAGGACACCCTGGCCCCTGCCCAGCCAGGCTGACAGCCTCCCTCCTTCTGTTAGGTTCGTGGCCTGGGGCTATGCCCTTGTCCTCTCTCCAGCCCTCCTCTCCCCTCCCAGGCCTGGCACCCTGACAGCGCCGCTCCCCGCACACCCCTGCCCTCTCCGCGGACGCCAACTTTGTGTGTTTGGCATCTTGGGGTGACAGGCCTGGAGCCCCTGCACCGTTCCCTCTCCCACTCGCAGCGGGCCCCGCAGTCTTGCCCACCCCACCCCCTGCAGCCGAGGACCCACAGTGCCATGGCAGGGGCAGCTCCGGAACTGAGGGCTGCTTCCCTCTGGGGCGGGCACTGGGCTGGGTGGGGTCACTCAGATCTGCTTTTGCTCCTAAGCCCCTGGGGAACTCTGAGGGGCCAGAGACCTCCCTCTGGCCGCCGTGTCCCCCGCATCCCTGGCTACCTCCTGTAACCTCACAGCTCCAGGCTAGACCCCCCCCCAGCTCACCCCTGCTCATCCCAGGCTGTCCCAGCCTCTGCTCCCCCGGCCAGGCCTCTGTGTCCCCTCTCTCTGTCCCCCCACCGTTCCTGTGGACGGCGCCAGGCGGGAGTGAGACAGGCAGATGAACCAGTTCCTCTGGTCCCCCAGGACCCAGCGCCTTTTCTATCCTGACCCCGTCACCCCACTCCCAGGCACACCTGTGGCCCAGTCCTTGGACATGTCTTAGTCTCCATCCTATCCTGCTCCCCTGTCCCCAGCTGGCTCCAGCGGTCCCCGTGGAGCCGCCTCACTCAGCCACCCTCCTCCCCACTCGGCATGTCACCGTGGGCCCAGCTCACGGGAAAGTCCTTACTCACGGGACAGGACAGCACAGCGCCCCTCCCACTTGGGGCCCTGGTCCCAGGCAGGTCTCCCAGACCCCTCGAGGCTGGAGCAGGGGAGCGAGGGGGAAGCCGGAGCCTAAGGAGGAAGGAAGATTCCCGTCAGCTTCTGCCTAATCTCTGTCCGGCCTTCCAACTCCACCTGCACACTCGCCTCTGCCGCCCCCCCACCCCCCGCAACCATACTGCCCTCTCCCCATTCCCATCTTCCCCCTGTGTGTCCCCGGGCCGCCTGGCCAGGGGGCCTCCCTGTGTCCCTCCCTGTGTCCCTCTGATGCCTGTCCCGGCCCAGGCAGGGCTTCAGCCTGCCTGCAGGGGTCAGCGTGGCCGTGGGCAGGCAGGACGGCAGAGGGAGGGAGGGAGGGAGAGGTGACCTTGCAGTGAGTCAGTGAGCAGGGCCGGGAGGCAAAGTCTGAGCTCCCACGGCAGTGTGGGGACAGAGGCCAGGGCCTGAGGGGGCCTGCCATGCCCAGCCCTCTGCCAGCTTGTCTCTGGGGGTAGCGGTGCTTGAGGTCCCGTCTGCTCCACCTGTTAACGCCCTGCCCCCTCCAGCAGCTCTGCTGGGCAGGCCCTTCCTGGGAAGTATGGGGGCGGGGGGGCACACTGCATGGGCCTCCTCTCTCGAGGCAGAAGGATCCACACGATTGCCCGTGCCCCTGGGCACAAGCTAGGGCAGTGGCTGCTGGTGCCGTGCGGGCCAGGAGCTGGGGGTACGGCTGGAAGAACAGATGAGGCGTGTGCTGTGAGGCCATCCGGGTGAGGGGGCCAGGGCTGGGGTGTTGGATGGCCCAAGGGCCTGGCTGTCGAACCATCTGTCCGGCAGACTCTCCCCCTAGCTTCACCTACCCCTCCATCCCCCCACCCCTCACCTGCCCCGTTTGACAGGCCCAGACCTCCCCGGCCTGTGTCTGTGCTTGGGTCAGCGTCTAGGACTGAAGTTCAAATGACCTCTGAACCGGCCATGACCCAGGGGGCCCCTGAGGCGGCGCCGGGCTGGGATGAGGGGCAGGGAGGGAGGGGTGGCTCCCGGGGGGGTTGGGTCAGGGGAGCCCAGGCTCCCGTGCTATTGCGTGTCCCGTGGAGACGGGACCCTTGGTTCATCTGTTCGGGGCCCTGTGGGGACAGCTTGATGGATGGGCTGGGGGTTCAGGGACTGTGGGGGGAGGGGGGAGGCAAGGGGGGGGCTGGAACAGGCTGCATTGGGGGGGAGCACACGGGCCAGCAGGTGACAGTGAGGACAGCGGGGAGCACGGGAACAGGTGGGTGTCGGGGGAACAAAGACAGGCCCTGGGCAGCGGGACGTGGCTGACCCCAAACTCAGGCCCACAGGTCTTGGAAGGTAACAGAGTGCCCTCGAGAGCTGCCCCCTTCTCCCCTCTAGCCCCCCTTCCCCGTGCCCGGCGGCTGCAGGAGGTCTTCAGGGAAAGGCAGAGGAGTGGATGGCTACCTCCCTTTCTCCCCACTCCCTGCCCACCCCCGTCCTCTCAGGGGCTTTGAATCCTCATTGAATCTGATGGACCATTTTCAATCACTGCTCCCCCAGGGGAGTGAGGGGAACAGCAGGGAGAGGAGAGGAGAGGGAGCCTGCGGGGGGGAGGGGTGGCTTGAACCCACAGTCCTGGAGCAGGGCTTTGGCCGGGAGAGCAGTGGGCTGCCCAGCCTGCTCAGGGGCACCGAGGCCTCCTGGGTGGGCACAAGACACCCTGCCGGGAGCCGGCCTCCTGCTCTGCGGGCAGTGCCCCGCAGGTGGCACATGCAACTGGTGAGGTCAGCTCTCTGTTGGGACAGTCGCTGGTCTGGCCCGGCGCCAGAGCCGGCCTGTGCCAGGCCCAGCCCGGGTGCCCGCCTGCCTTGCCAGGGAACCCCAGTCAGTGGTGCCAGGCGGACGGTGCCAGGTCCGTGGACATGGAAGTGGCTGACTTTCCAGGCGGCGGGGGGCAGCCTGGCTGGGCCCTGTCCAGCTTGTGTCTGGAGGGCCGGGCTCCGTCTCACCCAGCCGGCTCCCCGGGGTCAGGCAGAGCTGGCAGCCGGCGCGGGACCTGTGGAGGGGGCTGGACGGCGCCCAGCGCCGGCTCCTGGGATCCTGGGCCCCGTCGCTCGGAACGTGGGCCGGCCTGTCAGGCCTTTTCTGGGGGCTCCGCAGCTTCCCCCTGGCAGGGCACGTGGGAAGGTGTCCCCCGTGGGGCCGGGCCGGGTGCCCGCTTGCACGGTGACTGGGTAGGGCTGCCACGCAGCGGGCAGGGAGGGCGGGGCCAGAGGGGAGCCGCACCCTGCTCTGTGCACCTGCACCTGCGCGCGGTGGCGGCTGGACCGGCCGCTGAACAGCGGCGCTCGCTCTCCGCGTGCCTGCCGCCGCCAACAGCCGCTAATGAGCACATTTGTCGCGAGGCACGGGAGTGCACAGGGAGCTGTGGGGGGAGGCGTTGGGGGAGGGCGGCTCCCTGGCCCTGGGTCCCTGTGCCCAGCCAGGCGGGACCTGTGGCCTCCAGGGGCCCTGCCTGTGCCTGCCACACCCTCCCACCTGCCGGCCCGGCTGCCTCTGCGGCCCCAGCCTCCCATCTGCTGGAGCCGGCCTGCTCTGGCTGTGCCGCTGGAGGCGTGTGGGGGTTGGGGCTCTGGTGTGACAGATACGGGTATTTTCATGTCAGTGTGTGTGTGTGTGAGACGCTGCACCCCATCTTGGTGGCCCTGCTCCTTCAGTACCCTTCACGGGGTGCAGGGAGCGGGGGGCTCTCAGATCAGCTGGGGAGGAAAGGGGGGAGCCATCTGCCCCGCAGAGGAGCAGGAGCGAGAGGGCTGAGCCGCAGCCCCAGGGCCTCTGTACGTGCCACTTGCGTCAGAGGAAGGGGACAACTTGGGACCCACAGAGCCAGCCGGCCCTCTGGCTCCGGAGTCCCAGGAGCCCCGAGAATGAGAGAGGAGGGGTGTCGAGGGGCCGGTCCCAGCAGGTGGGGGTCTCCCCGGCACTGGATGGTGCGATGCACCCCCTGCCCTTGGACAGGGAAGGGCGGCGCGGGGTGTGGGAGGCCACGAGGGGTGCCTGCGTGAGGCCCTGCACGAGGGGAGCGGAAGGGAGCCGTGTGGCTAATCCGTCCAATTAAATTACTTCAAACCCTGCCGCGCAGCTGCTCCCAGAGGCCCTGGGTACAAATTGGATCCGGCTCATTACCACGGGGCCGAGGCAGCGGGGCCGAGCGTGGCCCGCTCCCCGCACACAGCACGCCCCCTCCACTCCGCCCAGCCGGCCCCCCGGGGCTCCCAGCCTGTGCTCACTCAGCACCCCTCAGGCTCCCTAAGTCCACCTCGTCCTGATATTGGGGCTCCCTGGGCACCTCTTTCCTACCCTGGCCCGCAGAGCAGCGCCAGGGTTGCCCCGAGCCCAGAAATGGGGGCTTCGGGCTCAGTCAGGGGTGCGGCTGAAGGAACCCCTCTCAGGTCACTCCGCACCCCCAGTCCCCTCCCCGGTAACAACGGGGCGACAGAGACAGCGAGGCTTTGGTCACCGAGCGCTCCGCACGCGCCGGGCACCGTGTATGTGCGAGGGGCTGGCGTGCTTATGCTGGGGCTCTGGGTCCAGGCAGCTGTCGGTCCGAATCCTGGCAGAGACACTTGCTGCTGTGTCCCACTCTGGCCTCAGTTTACGCCTCTGTTCAATGGCTGAGATGGTGCTTGCCTCCCATGGGTGAGAGGATGGGGAAAGAGGACGTGGGGAACGTCCTCAGCAGAGAGCCCGGCTCAGAGTAGACGCTCGGCCAACGGCAGCTGTTGGCGGCGTGATCCTGAATCGAGTGGTTGGTGTGTGGGAGAGGGTTCCGGGAGCTCCGAGGAGGAGGGGGTGGGGCTGGCTTCAGCCGGGCTTCGGAGGAGGAGGAGGAGGAGGAGGAGGAGGAGGAGGAGGAGGAAGAGGAGGAGGAGGAGGAAGAGGAGGAAGAAGAAGAGAAGGAGGAGGAGAAGGAGGAGGAGGAGGAAGAGGAGGAGGAGAAGGAGGAGGAGGAGGAGGAAGAAGAGGAGGAAGAAGAAGAGAAGGAGGAGGAGAAGGAGGAGGAGGATGAAGAGGAGGAGGAGAAGGAGGAGGAGGAGGAGGATGGGGAGAGGGAGGAGATAGAGGAGGAGGAGGAGGAGGAGGAGATGGAGGAAGAGGAGGAGGAGGAGAAGGAGGAGGAGGAGAAGGAGGAAGAGGAGGAGGAGGAGGAAGATGAAGAGGAAGAGGAGGAAGAGGAAGAGGAGGAGGAGGAGAGGAGGAGGAAGAGAAGGAGGAGAGGAGGAGGAGGAGGGGGGAGGGGAGGGAAGGCGAGGAGTGTTAGTTGTCACCGGAGCAGCTGGAGGCGGGACTTGCCCTGGAACCTCTGTGGAGGCCTGGCCGGTGGTCTCGGTGGTTGGAGAGTCCGGCCACACACCGAGGGTCTCAGCTTGGGTTCCAGGTCCCGGGCACCCGTCTGGGCTGTGGGTTCAATGCCCGGCCTCGGTTGGGACTCCTGTAGGAGGCAACTGGTGGGTCTCTCTCTCTCTCTCTCTCTCTCTCTCTCTCTCTCTCTCTTCCTCTCTCCCTCTCTCTCTCATCGATGTATCTCTGTCTCTCCCCCTCCCTGCCTACCTTCCTCACTCTCTCAAGATCCTGGAGAAAATGCCTGAGGTGAGGATTAGCAACAAGAGAAAAACACACAGAAAAACACAGACTTGGCCTGAGCCCGCCCTCCCCTGTGGCTCGGCTGGGTGCTTGCTGGCCCGGTTCCCGGCAGGGCACACACCCAGGGTGCAGGCTCGGTCTCCGGTGGGGTGTGCAGCTGATTGATGTTTTGCTCTCATATTGATGTCTCTCGCTCTCCCTCTCCCTTCTCCTCCCTCTAAAAATCAATTTAAAATCTTAAAAAAAAAGTCCGTTTGAGAGCCCAACTCAGTGTGAGCTTTGGGCCTGGGCCGTGGTCTTGAAGAAAGAGGAAGCGTTTGCCACGTGAGCACGCAGGGGCGAGGCGTGGGTGTGGAGGGGCCGCACACACCGAGGCCGGAGGCCTGACCAGTCCTGGCCTGTTGAGGCAGCAGCGAGTGAGCTGCGTGGCTGGGGGGGCGGTCCGTGGGGTCGGGGTAGGAGTTCGGGCTTGGGAAAGGTGGGGGGGTCAGATTCCGAAGGTCCTGGCCTTTTGAAACAGAAAACCGAATCTCTGAGACAGAGCCGTGGAGAACCACGGGTGAGCAACCTCAGTGCCCGCGGAGCGAGGGCCTCTCCCCTGCGCAGGGCTGAGCCCCGCACCCACAGCAGGTCTGCGGCGGCCACTGCACAGGGGCCCTGACCTCCCAAAGCTGGTGGAGGGTCAGGGGCGGCCGGGGGCCCGGTCTGGGGCAGAGGGGCCTGGATGGACCCCCAGGGGGCCTCCCTCGGGAGCTGGGGGGCCAGAGAAAGCCTTTCTGAGAGGGAGGGAGAGCCGAGTAGACAGGCCCGGGGCCCTGAGGTTGTATCTGCACCCCACACCTCAGCCACACAACTCCTCCAGCTGCCAATCCCTACCAGAGCCAACCTGTTTCCATGACAACTAGGCGCTCCCCCCCTCACCCCCCCCCCGCACACAGCCCCTGTGCCCATGGCCCCTGCCGCAGGGGCCCACCCCAGCAGGGTCTCACTTCCTTAGGGTCGTCCCTGGGTGAGCACCTCCCTCACACTGAGGTCTGGCCCAAAGGGTCTCAGCTTGGGTTCCGGGTCCCGGCCGCCTGCCCGGGCTGTGGGGTCAGTGCCCGGCCCCAGTTGGAACTCGTGCTGGTCTTGGGGTCCACGTGCACGGAGAGGGTGTGTCCCCCGCCGCCGCAGGGAGCGGGAAGGCAGAGATGGCCTCCAGGGCGACCTTCCTTAGCCGGGGCTTTGCTCCCCTCGGGGAGAAGGTCGAGGAGCCCCAGGGGGCCCTGATGCCAGGATGAACGCCGGGCCCCTCCCCAGGAAGGAGGAGAGATGCGGGCTGGGCAGGTCACGGGAAGTGGCAGGAGGACCTGCGGGTCCTCAGTGCACAGTGCTCCCCGCTGCACCTCATCCCCACAGCCGTCCTGGGTGGGGGCGTCGCTAGCACTGTTGTACAGAGGGGGAAACTGAGGCCAGAGAGGCGGAGTGTCTCACCAGTCACTCAGGAGCACCCAGGGGAGATTCCCAGGAACCACTGGTCTGCACGGCCTGCTGCCTCCCTTAGCCCACTGGGACCCACGCCAGCCTGTCTCTCGGCTCAGCGCCTGGAGGGAGTGTGAGGAGCCGGGAGTGGCTGCGCGCTGGACTCCGAGGGTGTCTCCCGGTGCCTCCTGGAGGGCCCAAGATGCCCCCCTAAGACCTGTGCTCCCAGCTCCCCGGAGCAGGGGAGCCTCCGTCCCACCCTGTCTCCGCTCCTCCCTCA
Source organism: Antrozous pallidus (assembly GCA_027563665.1). Lineage (NCBI taxonomy): Eukaryota > Metazoa > Chordata > Mammalia > Chiroptera > Vespertilionidae > Antrozous > Antrozous pallidus. The sequence goes on along the minus strand of CM050520.1, from coordinate 2,210,702 downwards.
GGCGCCACGGAAGGATGCTCTCGCTCCTGGGAGGCACCCCTCACCCCTGCTTGGCACCTGCCAGCCCCGGAGGAGCCCGATGAATTGGCTGTGCGCCCCCCCAACCCCGTTCCTCCCTCTCAGCCCCCGCCTCGTTGGGGAGGTGCGAAGGGAGCGATTTCACAGCCTGTCAGCTGAGGCCTAAAAATACCCAGAACTCCAAGATGCCTGGGCAGGGGGAGGAGAGAGCGGGCACCAGGGATGGGGAGGTGGGGGCGCAATGATACCTTGGCCAGAGAAGCCCTGATGGCACCACAGCCTTCTTGGGAGGGATGAGCAGAGGAGGTCCCCGCTCTGGCCCCAGAGCTGGCAGTGATAAAAGGGGACCGTCTCTAGGGTCCTGAGGACTCAGCTCTGGCATGCAGACCTGAGGGAGGGCTTAGTCTCCGGCAGGTACCGTGGACGCCAGGGTCCCCGGAGCCCCGGTCAGGGCGTCTCTGTCTCTCCACCCTGGGCTCGGCTGGCATCTTCAGGCCACGGGAGCTGGGCGTGTGCCTGTTCCTTCCGGAGAAGGTGCCACTTTCGTGAGGGGCGAGGTGTGAGGAAGGCAGCGTGGAGGGGCGAGCCGGCAGGTGTGCGATGTGCCGTGTGAGTCACCGGGCACTAGAGGGGGGCAGAAGAGAAGGGGTGTGGTAACCCATGTCGCTGCCAGGTGGCTGTGTGCTGGGGCATGGCCCGGCCCCCACGAGGCAGCCCGCGCCCAGAATAGGGGGGCACACGTGTGTGCGTGCGGACCCGCCTGGGCTGCCCTGTCCCTGGTGTTGGGGTGCTTGTGGGAATGTATGAGCGAGCGTGGCTATTCCGGGCAGCAACTCTGTGAAAGCTTGGGTGGAAGCAAGCACACGCTATGTCATGCAGGCTCATGACGGAGTGTGTGCTTCTCGTGTGGAAACCTGATGGCAGGGGGACCTGTGCAGAGGGCACCGCAGGCCGCCGTGGGGCACCCAGCAGGGGCTGCGAGTCACAAGGGAGAGAGGTGGGGTGATAGCAGCGCAGGGCTCTGGCTCAGAAGGAACGGGGCTCCGGCCTCAGCGCTGCCTCCTGCTGGGGAGCCGTGTAACCCGGGACGTGTCAGTTACCTTTCATGGACCCGTGTCCCCGTCTGCAGCCTGGGGGGTGACGGCACCTGCCTCGGGAGCGGTGGGGACGCTTGTATGTAGACTGCCCAGAACCGGCCTGGCACAGAGCTAGCACCGTGTGTGTGCCCGCTCCTCCTGTCTGGCCCTCCCCTCTGATGACAGAGGCGGCCACCCCGAGGTCAAGAGGGCAAGAGGCCTGCCCAGGGTCACGCAGGACGTTAGTGGCGGGGCCAGGACCAGACCCCCGGCTCCAGCACATGAGACAGAGCTCGTTCAAGTCTGGGGCCTCAGGATTCTGCCCCCCTTTAGGCCACCGGAAGTCCCCACAATGCAGGCTTGTGACCCCGTCGGCGTCTGGGGCCTGGCGTCTGCTCAGGCCTGGGCTGGGACTTGGGAGCTCGGGGGCCTGAGCATCATTGGATAATGCCAGGAGAGAGGCATCCCAGGGGCAGTGGCCACCGGCTGGCAGATCCGTGGCACTGCTCAGCCCGTGGGCATGGCCACGGATTCAACCCACCTGAGTCTGGGTTGATTCCCGCGAATGAATAAGAGTAATCCGGCTTCAGAGGGTTTGTTGTGGGGGGTGAACTAGATCCTGCGGGTAGCATGTACGTGGCGGGAGCACGGGACGTAGAAAATGCTCCATAATGTCCGCTCACGGATGGGGAGCACTCCCCCCGGTGCTCCATCCGGGGTGACTCCCTGTGCTTCCCCTCCGGACCCTGCTGCCCTCGCTCCCTCCCGCCCGCCGCCCCAGGCTTAAGCGGATCCGGGACTGACTGGCTGGCACCCAGGACCTGTCTTTGTCCCCCGTCCTTGGTTCTGCCAGGAGGGAACAGGACCCACCACTGGGATCGGCCCCTGAGCCCTCTGTCTCGGGCCTCCTCACGTGCTTGCTCCATGACCTTGGACGGGCACCACTTCATCCCGGGACCTTGATCCTCCCTCTGGGAGCACTGCCCGGTTCTGAGGCCGCATGGCCCAGTCGCCCTGGGACCAGGAGGGTCCCGGGCTCAGCCTCCGAGAGGAGGTGGCAGGTTGGCAAGAAGGAGGTGGGCCAGCTGCCTTGGGTGAGTGGAGCGTGCGGGCTCGAGCTGGCTGGTGGCCTGCCATATGCCTGCCGGTACCAGTGCCGAACTGGCTGGGCACTGACATTGGGGGAGGCTCAAGGACAGTGACAGAGAGAGAGCCTTTCCCGGGGCCCTGGGAGCTGCCACGCCAGCCGTCCTCCCGGCTCTCCTCTCCGGCTCTCCTCCCTGGCTCTCCAGGGCTTTCCTCCAGCACTTCCTCCTTCCTCCCTGCCCTTCGTCTCTCCTTCCCCTTCCTGGAGTCTCCCAGCCTCCTCCTGTCGCCCCCACCCCCGCCTCTTCCACACTTCCCGCATCTCAACCATTTTTCAGGGTGCTTTCTTCCTTCCTCTCCCTCTGCAGAGGGGAGACCCCCTTTGTCTCTCTGCTTCCTGAGGTCCCTCCTTTCTACAACATGACACGTTCTCCCTTACTCTGGCTCTTCCTGCTTCCCTGGCTCCTGAGCCTGGGCCTCCCCTTACCCTGCCTGGCATGTCCAAGCTCCTTCCAGCTTCGTGTCCCCTGCCTCCCCAGCACCCCACTTCCCTCCTTCCAGTTCCTTGGCCCTGGTCCCCTCCACCTCCGCCAGACCCCCTCACCCACCCTCCAAGGCTTCCTGGCCTCCTTCAGCGGATGGGGCCAATCCAGGCAGTGGCTGTAGCTGCTGTGGCTGCTGCCCTGTGCCTCCATAACCGCCCCCACCCCTGTGAGTTGAGAAAAGGGGTCAGCCCGGGGCCCAGGGACTGGCAGCCTTGCCTCCTAATTAGCAGGAAGTAATTGCCTGGGAGGAAAAAAAAATCATTTAGAATGAGAAATTGAGACTTCAAGTCAGAGCTGAGCCAACTGACGGCCCTAGGGAGCAGGAGGCGGGCGGTGGCCCAGGTCACAGCCTTAGGAAGCCCTCGGGACAGGACATGAAGGTCCATTGGACGCCCCCCCCCCCACCGTTCCACCCTGGACCCCAGGCTTGAGGAGGAGGGCGGATAGCACTGGGCTGGGAGTCCCACCGTCTTCATAGAAGGCTCAGCTTCACTACCCACCGGGTGACAGGGCAAGCCCCTCATTTCCTGGAGCCTTAGCTTTCTCTCCTGCAGACTCACAGGAGGCCCTCCAGCATCAGGAGGGAGGATTTGGATAGAGGCTCTAAAAGCCCTTTGCGGGCCGGGAAGAGCTGCGGGATCGCGGCGTTGCTGCCCCCCCCCCCCCTTGCGGCTCTCCATCTCTGGAATGGGAGGATGGCGGAGGGGTGGCCCCGGACACACCTGAGGGGCAGCAAGACTTCCCGAACAGGTGGGCCCTGCTGAGCAGCAAGACTCAAGGCAGACAGGTGTGGTCCCCGGGCCAGGCTCCACACGCACCAGCTGGCCCACCCTGCGTGGTCCCCTCGCCTGTCTGAACCCTGCTTCCGCCGTCTGTAGGATTCGGAGCATGATGTTTTCCCACCAGGGGGTTGTAAGGCCGCATGCGATAACGTGGGCAGAGCTCTTACCGTCGTGCTCGGCCTGGAGTGCGTGCGGCTCGAGGCACTGGTTATAGTATCCACTGTAATTAAAGGCTATTAGTCTTCCTCCCTGCCTGGCTCCGAGGAAGCTGTGATTTTGAGTGTTGTCTTCAGGTGGTTATTTGTTTTTGCCTTTTTTTTTTTTTTGGAAGGAGGGGAATTTTTACACCCAGTGAGGCCAATATGAAGCAGTCCTATATAAACACCAAGCAGATTTGCTTCTCCCAAAGCCCCCACCTGTGGGGTCAGGGGGCAGGACTGGCTTGCAGCTATGGCCTTCTCTCACCCCCACTTTTTCCTAGGGAGGGGCTGTGGGCAAACTTCTTCTTCGGGTGGATGTGAGGTTGGGTGCCTCTGCCCTCGGGGAAGGGACATTACAGGTCTCGGTGTTCTTCTTGGTAGGACTGGCCCCACCGTGGGAGGACAGGTCGTATTTAAAGAGGTATACCCCGCGTACCTTGGAGGAGGGAGCAGAAAGTTTCACCTGGTCCAGTTGTCTTTGCTGTGAACTGGGCAGCATCGCACCCCAAGGCCACCAGACACAGCCAGACAGCCGGGAGCACGGGTGCTGGGCGGCGCCGCCAGCTCCAGGCACCAGATTGCCCCTGAAAGGGTGAGGGGGCGGTGGGGGCGGGACAGTCTGCCACTCCTTCCCTCTTTGCCCAGCACCACCACCTAGGACCTTCTGTGCGCCTGCTCCGAGTGCAGTACCCGCGCCGGCCTCCAGGGGGCAGTGCCGCGGGCTCCCAGGAGGGAATGGGATGTGGCATCTACAGGGGTGGGGAGGCTCTTGGTGTCTCAAGTTGGGCTGCTGACTGGGGACCTCAGTGGGGGAAAGGGAGCTCCTAGGTCCATTGGTCGCTCGGTGGGGCTTCAACTTAAGGCTGATCCGGGAGGAATAGAGAGTGGAAGGTGGGGCTACTGTGCTGCAGTCCCGAAAAGGGTTTGGGGGTGGGTGGGGCGTTAGATCCTACTCCTCAGGGGCAGTGCGCACGGTGTGGCCTGGAGGAGGGCTCAGTCCCAGGACCGTGTCCCGCTTCAGCACCAAGGACAGAGGCAGCGGGCGGCGGGCTGTGTCAGGACCACGGACAGATCCCAGGGCGTGTGCTCAGAGGCTGGGTCCTGAAAATGGGTTGCTATCCCTGAATAGGTAGAATGGCGCCTCTGGTTGGGAATCTCAGCTACCCTATATCCTAACGAGGCGATTTAGGACCAGAAAAGTGAGTTCGTTGCTAAGGTCTCACAGCCACCATGACACAGTGAGTGGCCGGACTGGACTCTGATCCCCAGCAATCTCTCCACCACTCCCACCACTGAATTCCCACTCATTACCCGCCGCCCTCCACCTCCTTCCTACACACCTCTAGGATCTGCCCCTAAGAGCTCTCACGCGGACTCAGATTAAGTGTATCTCCGCCCCCAGGTCATCAAAACCACAGGTCAAGAGTCTGTGGACCTCAGGGGGGACGATGCCTAGCGCCCGTGGCTTTCATGGCTGTGAGCCTCCGGCGGGAGGGTGTCAGGGCCCGCAGGGGAGTCTGTGACTTGGGGGGAAGAGGGGTAAAATCGAGGCATCAGCATGAGGAGCTCTTAAGTGCTCCAAGATCCTCGAATAAAATACTGCGCACCGCTCCCACTCCGGCTTCTTTGCAGCCTGTATTATTCATAACAATACGAGGCTGATTTAGGCCGAGGCACAACAATGTATTATTCATAGGAGTAACGAGTGGTCAAGGCCTGTACTTAATCATCACATGGCCCTGGTCCTGCCCCCGCTGCACACTCCTGATGGAGAGGCTCTCCAGCGGACCCCCCCCCCCCCCCCGCTTTCCTGGCTCCCTGCTCAGAGCTGGCACCTGGCCCTAAGTGGCTGTGACCCTGAGGACTTCCGGACTCAGTAGCTTTCTGAGGTCTGCAGATGGTGTATCCCCCTCTCTCCTTCTTTTAAAAAAAAAATTGTATTTGATTTCAGAGAGGAAGGGAGAGGGAGGGAGAGATAGAAACATCAATGATGAGAGAGAATCATTGATTGGCTGCCGCCTGCACGCCCCCTACTGGTAACCGGGATCGAACTTGGGACCCTTCCACCCTCAGGCCGATGCTCTATCTATCCACTGAGCAAACCGGCTAGAGCTCCCTCTCCCCCTCTTTTGAGGCTAAAGAATGAAGCCTTCCCTATGCCTCGAATTGTGGGAGGTGGGAGTGGCTGTGATGCAAGAAGGGGGTCACCAGGGAGAAGACACCCCCATCACCTCCCTTCAACACACCAAGGAGGTGAACCCCGTAAACTCCGGAGCACTGAGCAGATGTGGGCCGCTGTTTCCTGGCCGTGCTCTCTGCTGGGGGAGAGAGAGAGGAGAGGCAGAGAGGGGTGGATGAGGCCCGGGAGCTCCCGGAGGAGGTGTCCGAGGGCTCGTGGGTGCCGACACGTCCCGTCCAGTTTCTGGCTGCAACAGCTCCCGGCTCATCCGGGTCATCCTTCATTCGCTGTTGACTCGAGTAGCAGCTCCTCTGAATTCTAAACCGCCCGCAGCCAGCCTCCCTCTCCCTCACGCATTATCTGTTTTTATTACCGTCAAGGCTGAAGAGGCTTGCTCTGTTCTGAGCCCCTATTTTCAGCTACTTTTCACTTTCCCAAACAATCCCCCGAGGGCCTCCTTGGTTTCCAGCCTCCGTCCCACCCTGGCGAGGCCGCAGGGGGTGTGGGTGGCGCCAGCTCTGTGAAGGACACAGAGTGCCTGTCGGGAGGGCATGGGAGTGGGGCCAAGGCCCAGCTTTCCCCGGATGCGAGTGGCTGGCCCGTTCCCTTCTTTTCCTTTTTCCCTTCCGCCCGCCCATCTCATTTTCCTTTTTCCCCCCTGAGCAAGACAAGAGCTGCCCCCATTCCCGAGGTGGGTGGCCTCGAGCGAGCGGGGAGTTTCCCTGCGGAGAGGAGGCAGGGCGTTCGTCACGACAGGAGGCCTGGCGCTCTGCCTGGCTGTCTGGGTTCAGAGTTTAGCTCATCGGTTTCCTGTTGCTATCTCCCCACTACGCCTTTTGCTGGCTTTTCTGGATGTTGGGTCTGTAGGAGGGAGGGAGGTGGGCTAGGCATCAACCATACCCTCCTCTTCTCATGCCCAGCTAGTCCTGGACTGCAGGCTCTGCACCTGTAAATCCCCTCGCACCGTTCCCACTCCCAGCTGCTCAGGTGCACGTATGGAGACCTGGGGGTCCGGCTTTCACTGCTTTCCACCGGACATCACCCTGCAGCCACCAAAAGATGGGGGGGGGAGAGGGTGTCCCCGAGGCATAATACGTCCTGGTGCAGATCTAGTGGGAGCAGGTGGGTCAGGAGGGGAACCCAACTGGCAGATGTAGCCCCAACCACTTCAACATCACTCTGCTTTCTCTCCGAGATAGTAGCTGCACCCCAGTCAGCACAGCAGAGACAGGGCCCTGAGCACCCCACTATTCTCTTCTGCTCACACTCTGGCCAGCCTCAGGCACTCGAGCCCCGGACTGTTCCGAGACCCGCAGGCAGACTGAGGCCAGGGTCTGGCCGGGTGGTGGGAGGAAGGAGCCGGGAAAGGTGTATGAGAGGTGGGGGGGGGGGCGCCTCTGAAATGCTTGGGGTAGAGGGTATGGTTCTCTCCATTGTTTGGCTGCTCTTGATTCTGTCTTCACTCCATGTCTTTCTTCTCTTCCTGCTCCTTCGAACGACTTGTGTCCAGGCTCAGCTCCCAGTGGGCGGGCCAGAGTGAGAGCCGCAGGGTTTGGGATCTTACAGACTCCGTGTCCAGCCCTGGCCTCAGCGCTCCTCTGCTGCATACTCCTGGGCAGAGAGCCCTTCTGAGCCTCAGTTTGCTTCTCTGTCAAATGAGCGTTGGGGTGTTTCCCTTCAGAGGGGGTGCTGGGGGCTGTGAGCGTGACTCAGTGCTGAGTGTGCGTTAGTCACTGTGAGTACAGCCACTTGGGAAGGAGAGCACGGGCCTGGGATATGGGGGTGCAGAAGAGGGGAGCAGTCTAGGCTGGGAGGGGGGGGTGGAGCAACCGCTTTGGAAAGGCTGGAGAGAGGGAATGTGCATGTCACCAGCCGAAAGTACAAGAGCGAATTAGCTCCGGGGCAAGCGCCTGTGTGCACAAGTTTCCGGCACATCAGGCAGCTTCCCTGCATTGTGTCCTCGGCGGTTGGGCAAGGGGGGATCCCAAGCAATGGGGAGACAGGATGTTGCCCTATTGGTCCTGCTTAGGGAGCAAGACTATTCCCAAGAAGAGGGAGGGTGGGCAGAGGGGCAGTTAATTCGAGTTTGGAGAGGAAAGGGACGGAGGTGAGTGCATGTCACCAGGGAGGGCTTCCTGGAAGAGGCGGGCTTCCCTACAGCCTTGAATAACTTCAGGCTTTTGCTCAGCCCTTGTCTATCCAGCCTCTCCTGCATACCAGACCCTGAGCTCCAGAGATGAGCGATCTGTGGTCTCCGCCCTCCCGGTGCTCCCGGTGGGGAAAGACAGAACGTGCTCGTTATTAACCCGAAGAAGAATCGCCGCAGGTACAGGGGAAGCAGAAGGAAATGTGGGAGGGAACGAAGGCCATCTTCGTCTGGGGACCCTGAGGGTAAAGGATAGGAGGAGGACCATTCTAGGCCTGGAGAACAGTGTGTGCAAAGCCTCAGGTGTAAGGGACGTTGGCCTTCCGGAAGGCAGGAGACG
>CM050520.1:2192330-2197330 GCA_027563665.1 Antrozous pallidus | reverse complement strand
AGCACACAGAGCGGGAGGATGGGCTCCGAGCCAGGCTGCCGGGCTCAAACCCTGGCTTCACCACCTGCTCTCTGAAGGACCTTGGACAAGGGGCGTGACCCCTCTGTGCCTCCGTTACCCCGTTTGTAAATCGGGGAGAGCCGTGCCGCGGACCCCCGTTGCTGTGCACACTGTGCTGTGACCGCACGCAGAGCCTCTAGGGCACCTGCTCATCATCAGAGCGCGGAAGGACCGGCTCTGGCACAGCTGAGAGCACTGGCCTCGTTTGCTCTTGCTGTTCCCTCTGCCCAGAATATGCTACCCTCACCCCACCCCACCCCGACCACACCACAGACCCTCTCCTCCGAGCAGCCCTCCCAGATAGCTCCCTCATCCGGCAATCACTTCATCCGTGTGCCCCAGAGCCCTCTGTTTACGCCCGAGACGAACTAACACTGACAACCCTCGTCCTCATACCGAGGTACTGAGTGCTCACAGCAAGCCCAGAGATCAAACGGCATTCTTAAAAATATATTTTATTGATTTTTTTTTACAGAGAGGAAGGGAGAGGGATAGAAAGTCAGAAACATCGATGAGAGAGAAACATCGATCAGCTGCCTCCTGCACGCCCCCTACTGGGGATGTGCCCGCAGCTAAGGTCCATGCCCTTAACCGGAATCGAACCCGGGACCTTTCAGTCCGCAGGCCAACGCTCTATCCACTGAGCCACACCGGTCAGGGCTCGGACGGCATTTTTATCTTCATCAGGAGGCAATGGAGACACAGTGGTGAAGGCACTTGTCCAAGGCTGTTCGGAAATAGATGCTCGTCAATTCTCACTGAAAAGTAAATTTACAAGAACACATTCTTTCTCAATGAAATTATCGTTTTCTGAATGAGGCAGCGGCTGTACTCACACCGGGGTCTTTTCTCGGGTACGTTGGAGTCTGGAGCTCCGGGCGGGCGGCCTGCCGCTCGCCGGTTCTGGGCACCTGACTTTTGAGGACGTGCTCGCCGGGGTCTGGCCCATCGCCGGCGCCCGGGGGAGGGTCTCGGGAGAGAGCGGCTGAAGAAAGCTCAACCCGAGGTGGAATTTACTTTCCTGGGGAGGGAGTTCAACAAAGGAAGGCATGCCCCCCCCCCCCCCGCTCTCCCTCCGCCCCAGGCGCTTCCGGTGAGGCAGGACCAGTTCCCATGGAGGGAGCCGGGGAAGGGGCAGGCCCTCTTCCCGGAGACACCCCTGCTCACCTCCTCGCCGCAGCCCTGCAGAACCATAGCTGTCACTCCCCCCACCCCCACCCCCACCCCGCCTCCCTCAGAGGCTGGAGGGTGAAGATGGAGGCCTCCCGTTTGGCCTGAGAACTTGGACAAATGTGTTCTCCTGGCCGAGGAGGGAAGGGCAGGCCGGTTCTGGGTGTCGGGTGTCCGGGGCCAGAGCTGCTGAGGGTAGGCCCTGAGGGTGACTGTGACTATGGGCTGGCGGCAGCGGCGTCTGGGGGCTGAGGCTGTGGACTCGGGCTGAGAGGAAGTTTCGTGGGTCTGGCGGGTAGACAGATGGGGGGGTAGGGGAGGGCGGCCTTTTCGGACAGCCAGGGGGCTCCGGAAATGGGGAAGGGAGAGAGGGGGCCCAAGCCGGATTCTAGGGAGAGCAGGTAGCGAACCAGGTGCCCAGGGCCCTGGAGTGGTGACTGGGGGAGCCCCGAGGGGCCTGAGAGCTGGGGGTGCCCTCTGGGCCCTCCCTCTGAGCCCCCCCCCGCCAAGCAAGAGGATGAGCCCAGAAGCTAAAACATCAGGAACCAGGACCAGACAGACAGCTGTCATCACCTCCCCGTGACCGTCCCCCGGCACTCAGTCCCACAGGCCCCCTGTAAACAATCGCGTCTCCCCGACTCTCAGAGCACGAGCGATCGGTGCCGCCCTCCCTCCCCCGGCTCCCTCACATGACCGTTTCCGGTCACGTTCTGCCCTCCCGGGGTCTGGTTTGGGTTTGGGGAGGAGGCTCATCTGCATCGTGGGGCGCACACGGGGTGGTTCCGTGGCTCGCCCTCAGCCACAGGGCGAGCGGGAGAAGAAGCCGTTTGCGCAGAACCTGTCACTTTCCTCCCGGGGCAGGCCCACCCGGACTCCCCTCCCGGAGGCCACGCCTGTGGAGAGCGGCCACAGCGCTCGGACAGGGTCAAGCCTCGGACTGATGAGAAGGCACGGTCCTCTCGTGGCAAAGCCACGTGCAGGCCCAGCACAATTCCAGCGAAAGGCCATGGCTGTGAGCTTGAGCCGACGGCCCCACGTGGCTGAGGGCTGCAGGAGGTGCAGCGGGTAAACAGAGCTGGATCAGGTGCCTGTAATTGAGTGGATTCGAAACCCACGAGAACGTCGTAAACATCCTGACCACGCCCTTCCTTGGTCTGGTGGGATCTGGCTATAAAACAAAGACTCGCTCTCTAATCAGAGGGCAGTGTCCCACCTAGCCCCAGCTTGCTTCCCTTGTTTGTCTCCTTCGGTCCTTCACCACCTTCCCGGGGCCCCATCCCCCTCAGGTTCAGCCCTGGCCGTGCTGGCGGGGGGCCACGGGACCTCTGAGCTCTTGGAATGGAAGCCATGGCTAGCGTTGGGAAGGTTGTCTACCACAGCAGGGGGGAGGGGAGGATGGGGAGGAGAAGGGACAGGAGGGGACGGTGGGTGTGCAGACCCTGGCTGGGTGGGCTTTTGCTCAAGCAAAGCTGGGCTCAGGGGGTGAGAGCTGACCACAGGGTTCCAGAGTCTCCTGGACTCCCTGCGTGCGGCTGTTGGGTCCCGGCCAGACACTGAAGAGCCTGTCAGTGCCCACGGGGCAGACGCCCTCACGGCATTGTAGGAGCCGACAGCCCTTTGGGCAGATTTGGCTGGAGCTAGCTCAGAGCTCCGGCTGGCGAGAGCCCAGCGGGAAGGCAGGGGAGCAGTGGCTGCTGTGGCGGGTCTGGAGGCCTGTGTAGCCGGCAGGGGTAGGAGCACGCTGGCTTCTCCCTGGGAGGGTGTCACCGTTGGGGGGTGCTACGTGGCCTGTGGGCTCACACGGGGCCGGGCCAGGGAGAGAGCAGTAACGATGTCAACCAGCACAGTTGCCTCCTTTTGCAGATGAGGGGGAGGGGAGAGCCCCCCAGGGTGGGTGGGGGTCAGCCGGAAGGGCCGGCAGCTGGTTGTTCCGAGGGCTCGGGGCTGGGGGGCTTGGGGGGCGGCGGGCCCTGGCCAGTGAGGGTCTGACCTGTGCATGTCCTCCCTCCCCAGGGGCGCCCACCCGTGACGTCCTGCTGGTGTCGGCCATCATCACCGTGAGCCTTAGCGTGACTATCCTCCTCTGCGGCCTCTGCCACTGGTGTCAGCGCAAACTGGTGAGGCCCCCGCCCCGCACCCCGCACCCCACAGCGGCAGGCTCCCGCAGGTTCTCCAAGGCGCGCAGGTGGCCCCCCTGCCCCCCGAGGAGGCGCACCTGATAAGCATTCGCGCCGCACGTGCGCACTGCGCCGGCCCGGGTGCTGGCCACGTAGTTCCGGGGGGACACCCCGAGCCACACACCTGGGGACACAGGTCTGGGGGACACCCAGAGCCACACACCTGGGGACACAGGTCCGGGGGGACACCCCGAGCCACACACCAGGGGACACAGGTCTGGGGGACACCCAGAGCCACACACCAGGGGACACAGGTCCGGGGGGACACCCAGAGCCACACACCAGGGGACACAGGTCCGGGGGGACACCCAGAGCCACACACCAGGGGACACAGGTCCGGGGGGACACCCAGAGCCACACACCTGGGGACACAGGTCCGGGGGGACACCCAGAGCCACACACCTGGGGACACAGGTCCGGGGGACACCCCGAGCCACACACCTGGGGACGCTTGTGGACAGATGGGTCTCTCGGTCGATCTCACGCGGGCAACGCACCGCACACGGGCCCCACCTCCCGCAGAAAGGGCCGCAGGCACACCCGCTCGGACTGAGAATGGGACCCCCTTCCCTGCCCGCCGAGCCTCCTGGCCAATGGGGCAGCGCCCCCCCCCCCCCACCCCGCACCTGCACATCCATCCCGGCTCCCGGGTTTGTACAAGCACAAGCGGCTCCTTTTGCTCTTGGCGAGGCCGGGGATTGACGAGCGGATCGGGCATCAATAAGTAACGAGATGGGCCGCAGGGACATCCATCACCGAGGGCGCCTGGGGCAGGAGCGGGCCGAGCCGCCCGCACCCCACAGCCCGCAGCCCTTTCCGGTCCGGCCGCCCCAGCCCGAATTGCGGGGCTGGGGGGGGGGATGGCTTGGAGGACCTGCGGGGGGCACCCCGAGGGCGGGCCTGGAGGTGGCCCAGGTGCGGGGCTCTCCTGGGGTTGGGTCTGGCAGGTTCCTGCTCAGCCACAGAGGCGAGGGGGGGGCACACGCCCCCTCCTCCCCCGCACGCTTTGTGCAGGAAACGCATGCTCAGGAACTGGGAATGTGAGTCCTTGCTGAGATGACGGCTTCAGGCAGCTCCTCCCTGACCCGCCCCCGCCCCCCCCCATCCCCACCCCGTGCTAGCATGTGTGTCTGCTGGACGGCCGTTCCCGCAGGTGGAGACAGGCAGCTGCCCGCATTGTTCCTGGATCTCCTGTGGCTGCTGCCTCTCAGAATTTCGGGGGCGGTGGAGGTGGGGTCTGGCCACGTGCCTAGGTGACGTCCTCGAGGCTGGGGGAGTGGCTGAGCACACGCACGGCAGCCTGGGGTCTGGTTGGGCTGTCCGTCTGTCCGTGTGGGAAGGCAGGGAAGGTGTGTGAGCAGGTGCTGCTGGTGCTCTTGAGTGTGTGTTGGGGGGGGGGTCTTTGTGCCAAGTGTATCCACTCTGGGGGTGTTGGTGCAGTGTGTGTGTGTGTGTGTGTGTGTGTGTGTGTGTGTGTTCAGCCTGCACGGGGAGAGGTGGGCAATCTCATCAGATCCCTGAGCAAGCAGATGCACGCCTCAGCCCCACTGTCCCAGCTTCCCCTGGCAGGCGCTGCAGTGTGTGTAATTGTGT